>CM037871.1:26461046-27050117 GCA_021292105.1 Anadara kagoshimensis | reverse complement strand
AACTATCTTTAGACAAAGAATCTGCAAACGTGAACGACGTTATGATTTTAGTGCGCTCCGTGTCTAAAATTACAGTATGGAAAATGCGGGGTCTTTTAACGTAATTTTTTCTCATTGTTAAGTCATAGATGATAAGCCTGGTTTTCGCTTGGCGCACCTCATATATTTTCTTCTTTTGCAATTAGATCGTCCATTTCTGTCTAGAGGTATTATTCAAATTTCAACAAAATACATTTAGTAATAACTGTATGTGTTATGTATCCACGACAAAAATAACTTATTACATCAGGCTAAGCTATTCATATAACATTTAGTATGTATGGAAACATGACTTCTTTTTGTTTGTATTTTTTTAATAATTTTAGGAACGGGAGTCCAAGGTGACCAGATTAGCAATATAAGCATTAGTAACTGTTCAAATGTTTCAATTGGATGCGGTAAAGAGAGTTTTCTAAAATGGTCAGCCTCTTTGCAGGAATCATTTCAACGAAAGGATCAATTTGGTAATGTATATACTCTATCTTATATAATTAACTAGGTGTTCTTATGTAGATTAACACTATAAATACCTTTTTCGAAATTTCGAATTTTCAGTGTTCACAATATGTGATTGATTTTGCTTCTTGTTTTCTCGTATTTCTGATTTTATAATCTAGCTTGTGTCTTCCTTTTAGTTGGATTTGCTATTCAGTTACCATTTTCCTTTTTTCTTTCCTGATATATAAGGTTTTAACTACCTGACGTAATTAGTTGATAAAGTGACATCGAGAAACTGTCAACAACTTTATTCGGCATAAAATTTTAAAACGTGGTACAAATCTTTATTTTTCATAGTATTTATTACCTTGAACAAAAAAAAATGTTTCTTTATTATACATTCAAATACACAAACTAAGATCTAATGGGAACATGGATCAACAATCTATGTGATTTTATATCTTATGAACTAGTGCTTAAACGCGCATAAACGCGCATCATAAGTTGTTGAAATTAAATTTGTTTTAATAACTTCTTTTAACAGAAAGAACAGAAATGCAAAACGAGACAAAGCTGAATGAAATTTCTAAAAGTAAACTTCAATTTGCATTAAGTAAGTAAAAATTTAAGACTTCATTGTATGTTTATCCTTTACTTGTCATGCTGTCATACATATTTAAGTCCAGATTGCTTTTTGTCATCTGACATTTACATTGGATAAAAATGAAATCAGTCCTTTGAAGTAAATTGTTGAATCTTAATTTTAATTTCCTGATACTTTGTACATCGACAGGAAGCACTATTGTGGAACAGATTAGATAGTTCGTGAAGATGAATCGTAGAGATGTTTGTGAATCACACCATTGGAGCACTGAATTCAGCACCGACTTTGTCTAAGGACAAGAGTTTTATAATCGGTGGATATCAATATATTTTTAATTTATTTTTTCCTTGTTTCTTGTGTCATGGTTTTGCCTGTTTGCCTATAGTGAGGTATGTGCTTTTGAGATTTTATTTTATATCTTGGTTCTTTGTAAAGATATAATTGATTGTCTTTTAGATGACGCCGAACTGTTACTCAGAAAGCATAGAACAAAAGGCAAATTTATAAATACCGAGGCATTTAAAAGAGCTAAAGCGAAATTAATCGGCCATCAGTTAGTAGTAATCAGTGGAAATCCTGGTGATGGTAAATCAGCCATTGGCTTTGAACTCTTAAATTATTTTTACAAAGATGATAATGATATTGGAGAAGCTAAAATTCCACTTATGATAACAACAGTGAACGAATTCCGTGCTGTCCAGGGCTTCTTGAAGCATGCAATTTTATTTTTTGACAATTTTTGGAATCAAACAAGCATGAACAAACTTTAAGTAAATGGAAAGATATATTTGATCTCATTGTAAATATAACAGAAAATTCATCAATAATGATTATTGTATCACTAGACAAACATATTTTTAAAGAATATGAAATTGTACTTACAAGATATAAGCTTTTTTCTAAAGATTACCTAATTGATCTTTCTCATAAGGATTTCCAATTATCTGATAATGAGAAAAAATCTATATTATCAGCACATTTAAAAAGAATGGGGAGAAACTTTGAAAACTTGAATATAGACAAAATAGCATCACAACATCAGCATTTTGGTTATCCGCTTTGTTGTGTACTGTTTGCTGAAAATGACCATTGTTTTCAACAGAAAGACAAGTTCTTTGAACATCCACTAGAATGTATATGTAAAGAGGTTGATTCATACACATCACATGACAAAAACAAATACAAGTATTGGGTATTAGTTTCAGTATTGAAATGTAACGGAATATCTGAATACATAGTTAATTTAGACACACAACCAAAATCAAAAGAATTGCGCGAAATTACCAAACTGGCTAGTAAATGCGAATGTGATTTTTCACTTAAACATTTCAGAGACTCGCTTTTAAGCATTGAGGATTCGTTTATTATTTTCAATTCTAGTACATCCCAATATGAATTTAGCAGTGACATAATAAAAGAGGTTGTTTTTATTGTCTATGGTAGAATTTACCCAGAAGAAGTTATACAACATGTTAGTAGATATACCTTATATCATTATATCAAAGTAGACAAATGTGACCATGCGTGTGTCTGTCTGCATTTACAAAGACAACATTATCACCTTTTAATAACAAGGTTTTTAAATGAGATGAAAGAAGGAAACACTAGGACAGTAGCTGAGCATGTTGCTTGGCGAACTCCAAGTTTCTATAAAGTGATGTATAGTAAGGTGCAAGGGAAACAAACCTTACATTTATATGATTTTTTGTATTTGGTACTGTTGAAGCAAGGTGATAATATGGACTTTTTTGGTTCCTTATTAGAACATCTTGATTCACAAACCCCACGTCCATTCTGTTGTTTAACAAATTCAAGACAACGGCGCCTTCGACATGTGATAAATGCATGTTTTAGACATGCACGTGAGACAAAAAATGAACAGGCAGTTACATTATTGATGGGATACGGTGTAGATCGAGACATTACCGAAACAGCAGCATAGAAATCACTGAGTACTAGAACTGACGAATCAGAAATAAATGATTCGTATAATTTGGGAGCAATTCTTAAAGATTTAGTCATTTCACGAACGCAAAATTCTTTATTAATAGTCCAAATTTATATTTTATGATTTTTTTTATTTAAGTTTCTATTATTGGTTGTCGCACTTCCTATGGACAATTGCAAGTTCATGATTCAGCTACAATATGCATTAACTATTAAATATTTTTCATTGTAGTATATTCATTACGGTTCTTTTTCTAATTGAGTGTATGTTCATGTAACCTGACCTCAATGATTAAGGTGATCAATACTTATCGTTGTTTGTAATGATGTGTGGTTATGTATTTTAAGATGAAAAGACGATAGCATACGCAAACTTATATAGGGTTTACAACTAAACCGTGAGTATGTAAGTTTATGTGAAGAGTAAATTTCTTAAACCGTTGTTCAAGACATACATATTCGGTAACTAAGGATATTTCTTGTTTAACGCCATGTTTCTATTGAATGATGCATAGTATGGCGATCATTAGAATTGCAAACAACCAGACATGTTTATTCCTTTTTTGTAACAGAAAGTAAAAAATACGTTAAAGCCCCGTGGTTGACCAATGTACATTTCTTGTTTCACTTACCAGGTCCCATATCCATTATCGCACTAAACATTACTAATCTTATGTCAGTGACTTTATTTTTAACTTCAGATGTTACAACTGTGTCTTCCATTTTAAAATCTAATGCAAGAAAAGTTTATGAGATAAAATAAAATTACGTTATATGATGTCCATGTTACTCATGTCTTTGGTCACTAAGTTATTCGTTGCTATGGTGTACGCAGTATTTTGTTAAACTATTGAACTATAATTATTGGTAATTCATGTAAATAAAATATTTTGTATTGTTGTTTTTTTTGCAATAAATTAAGAAATGAACGGAATTGGCTTGATGACTATCAAATTTTTATGATTGTTAATCCCTTTACAGCACAGACCTGTTCAAAGTTAAACAATGGGCTGACAAAAAAGATTCGAATCCCGACTTGAGAGTCGAAGAAATATGGAATACAAGTGGCCAGATTACTGGAGGGAGATATATCTAACAGCTACCAAAAAGCCATCGCAAAATACAGAAAGTAGTTAACCAAGGCCAAAGTAAGCTGTGTTTCACGAATTTGTTGGCTTGGTGTTAAATTTGTCTAAAATCTGAACTATATTTCCTAAGTTTTGAATTCACATACTAGCAGTTGTTTGCGCCATTGCCTATAAACCAATTTAACTAGGATTCGTTTGATACAAAATATGGTTGGAAAATATGAAATCACTTGCTTGCACACAGTTCAGACTGGTTCTCCTACATAATTAACCGTTAAACTTTTTAGAAATGACGTTTTAGTGCTATAACTGCCATTGTCGTGCAAAGAAAACTGAATAATGCGTATAAGTGTATTATGATTAGTTTGCTTTGCACGGCAATGACAGTTATAGCACTATAAATGCCATTTCTAGACAGTTCAATTGTTTACATTTCTCATTTTTGATAATCTTATTTTGGTATTTTAATCCTAAAGAAACTTTAAAACACTGTCCTGTACGACGTACATTTCCAATCGCTGGAACAGCCAATCAACGACGTCACGAGTATAGCCGCAAGGAAGAGATTAGTGAATTTAAACTCCTATACAACACAAATGTAAATATTTAGTAGTAAAGCTTTCCTATACGGCGACTTTTGTCGTAACCCATCAGCTAAATTGCATGAATGGCCCTTTGGTGACCACTAAAATGGCGTACATCTCTATGATTCCCTTAAGTTCACATATTTAACTAAAGTGTAAGTTGTCAAAGTATTTTCTTTTTTTGTGATTTGATCATTAACTGGTATGTTTGTTTTTTGTTGAAGATGTTTGTTACCTAAATATTTTTAACAGCCATCATAATTTTGTGTTACGCGTGGTGTATTTACAACAACATCCTGGATACATGTGAAGTTTCATAGCACCATGTTTTTTACTTCCCAATTTTGATTCCATGTGTGGCACATGTACTTAGCAAGAAAGGAGGTGTTTCTACTCCAAAAGCAATTCCTTGGTGGAAATACGCTATTGTAGAGCTTGTTACCACAACGGGAACTTTATGTAACGAAGCAACATGTGTACAATTAAATGACTGACTCAGGGATATAAAAATCCTGGGTTAACCAAGCCCCTCAAAATGATTTTAATTCTAAATTGACAGGCGCGATGTGTCTGTAATTCTAAAGTTAATATGGATATATTTGTTCCATAGAAATTTTAATATTACACATGTCAGGTGTAATTATCAAACAAGGATCCCCCTTTCGAAGCACACGGTCTCACTTCTCTGGTGGAAATTCATAGTTATCTTATTTTGTCAGTTATCAAAGATTTTGTTTGCTTTAGTATTGATATTTGATATTGATCGGTTTATTTGTTTTTGATAGAAACCAACTAGTAAACATAGTCAATAAAAGAAGTAGGTCATTTTATGAATCGATTACGTTAAAAACTAAACCAAAATGTTTTTATTCCATTGCTTGAAGCAAGAGTTGCGTGATAATTATCTGAAAAAAAACTAAAGCTATCAATTTCATTATAGTGTTATAAGATGTAGGTTGGTGACACGAAACAACATATGTCGCAGACTTCCGTCGTAAGTATGTTCGATAAAATCCGCAGTTATCCATTACAGCAATCAAAGGAATTAGGACGAAATTGACTTGTGCGTTTTATTCTTTATTTACATCGTTTTTACTTTTCCTATAAACACACAGAAAGGAAAACTCTGAAATAAAGTCCAATTAAATGGATAAAACGTTATATAAAACATAAACTAGAAGCTAGACTATAAAAACATAGGTTTTCTTACTGGACCCTTGGACTATGGTCCTGAATTTTGTATGCGACACATGGTCTTATATCTGTTTTAAGTTTGGTATAATACATCCATACTAATATGCAGGGTGTAAAGCCCTAACAAAATAAATTTATTAATTAAAAAAACATCTATTCAGATTTCTGGTTTAAATATTTCCTGCGATCCATGATGTTGACAAAACGATATCCAATTATAACGTGATTTACAACTTTTGTTTGGGAAACAAATTTTACATGTAATGATTACCAATTCTTAGAAATTGACCAAGAAATACATTTTTGAGAATTTAAAAACAAATATATGGTTTTATATGAATCAAAGAAGGATTTTACAAGTGTTCGAATACTTCTTGCACGTCTATGAAGATCACTCCAAGGTTTATGATCTCTATTAAGCTTCTATTGCAATTTTCCATTTGAAGTATAATAAAATATTGTCAAATTTTAAGAGATTTAAGTAAAGTAAATCTTAGTAAGCACAGTATTGTTGATATGTTTGATGTTTCTGTGTCCAGGATTGCCCTGGATATATTTGACGTCACATAGTTCCATGCTTCTTTCACGCAATTTTGATTACTCACGTGGCGTGTGTAGCTTTTTGCTTTTCTTCTGATTGTGATTCGGACATGGATTAGTATGTTCGTTTTTGATTAGTGAAGGGATATCTTAAACTGTAACTAATACCATAATTATTTTACATTACCTAAACAATTTGAAGGATGTCTTTACTTTTAATTCCTTTCAGTATTTTTTCTCTCTAATTCTTTTTTACAGATATTATATTGTAATTATTGAAATATGTTGCAGGTAAATGTGATATTCTTATTTCTTCAGTCTCATAATATTGTACTTAAAATCAAATTAAAGAATAAAATACATTATGTACACATGTAAAATTCTATACACCTATTAGCACCATGCTGTGACGTCATGCTATGCACGGAATACACATAATTATTAACTCATTTTTGACACATACAAGTATGTAAGAAACATATGTAGCTGATCATAACTGCGGCGAATCGCCAGGCAACAGTTGTTCTTTTTTACCAATGAAGATGTTAAGACAATTACAAAGATTGAAAATGAAAATAAAAACTTAGTTAAACGAACCCCGCCACGATTTTGTGGAAATAACGCTTTACAATATTGATTTTTCCGCCTGTGCTTATATACGAGTCTCGGATTAAAATTCCTCATAGTAGTGTTGAAACCAAAATTGACGTATCGCCGGCCACGCCCACAATGTTCTGTCAAATGACCGGATGCTTAGTTTACACGCAAAAAAGAATGAAAACTCCACCTGAATAGCGCTATTTTTTAACGTCACTGACACTAGTACGTCAGTAGTTGCCGTGACGCTTCTTTGGAACCGTGATGGCGGCCAGTGTCGGAACATTGTGGGCGTGGTCGGCGATACGTCAATTGTTGGTTATCCCGTTAACGTTTTAAAAATATGTACAATTAATTGTGCGAACACATGTTATCAAATCTCATTATAAATATTAAGGGATAATAAACCAACATTGCTAGTTTGATGTACATGGTAAAACTTATCGCAGCATTGCGAAAAAACCTTTATGGCCGTCATTAGAGTATTGTTGATAAGTTTGATGTCCAGGATTGCCCTGAATATATTTGACGTCGCATAGTTTCATATCCCTTTCAATCCATTCTAATTGGAAACGTGGTGACTGTAAGTAGCTCAACAGGTGCTTACACTCCGGAGCAACCGGCCCACTTCCCTGGGGAAAGTTCACGTGTTTAACCTAACTTGTGAGTTTCAAGGTTTTAACTTTGCTTCTGGATTGTGATTCGGACATGGATTGATATGTTTGTTTTTATTTCGACAGGCGAATTCCCTATACTGGCCACATGTTTTCTACAGATGAATTTTATGGGAATTGGGGATGTGTAAAGCGAACATTATCATCTACTGGATGTTCTATGGAAGCTTGTACATGTTATTCGGCGTCATAAGCGTCGCCAGGTAGACCTCATAAAATCAACATTTTACGATTTGAACTCTTCAATTTCATAACAATTTTCTCCTAAGTGACGGAATATCTCAGTACCAGTTAGCATACATGCTCGCTTTCCCGCCAAGATTTAAATTTTGACTTTCAATCGCATGGCGAGATAAAGGTAATTTTTCCTACATTCATAACAAAGAGTTCTACATGCTGATTTGTAACAACATGCGACTTACTCTATTCAACAGTCTGTAATATGTTCATATTCATTTAAAATAGGATGAAGTCGAGTGCCATTTATGTTCCGTCACATCTTATAAGGATCAGGAAGAATAGGTAGTAGAATGTTAAATGCTTCCATATACATGTTTGATAATGCCTCCTCCCAAAAATGGAATGGAATAGCATAAGACATAAGTGGCAACATCTCTTGTTTGCTAGCTTTAGAAAACGACGCTGAATGCGTTTTGTCAGCAGGGTTCATGTTGCCCATGCCATATAGTCTACAAACAAAGGTTTTCAAAGAATCAATTACTATGAGGTTAAAATCAATTATTCCTTCGTCAGTTATCTTTTCGTAATGGTTAAGGAATTCAAGCCCAGAACACGGTTTAGATTGTCTATATGAGAAGATATGGCATCACACTCGTTACCTAATTATTGCATGGGATTCAGAGAAAAAATCTAGGGAACGAGCCGGTAGGTTTTAGATAACCTTTTTAATAAATATGTTTCTTCTTTTTTGCAGATGTTACCGTCATCACCCATAAACCATTGCAATGGATGTGTCTGAGATGTGCCATCAGATGTGCTAACATCTGTATCTCTTGTTGATGTAACAACTGAGTGGAAGTCGGTTTGGCTAGCATGAAGAATGATGCGAGTATCTGCTCTCATTCTGGAAACAGGAAGACGGTACATCTGGCTGAGTTTCAAATCCTTCCGCAACAAAGAGAATATTTTGCTAGAAGTTTTTTGTGATAAAATTCAGCTAAACCATCCTTATTTGTATTCATTGTAACAACATTTGCCCATGATTTTTGAAATGGGAAACGTTTCCCTTCAATAACTAGACGGATTGGTCTTGTTGTCTTTGTTTGTCTACGGAGGGAGGAGCATTTCGTTAATTGATTCTTCCGTGTATGTAATTGTTTCTTTAAAAGTGAGTTCATCTGCCAACATAGTTTTGTTTCTTGTGCGTAAATTGCAATTTATAAATTCTGCAAGAGATACTAGAACAGGCATCAGTTGATGTTGCATTATGACATCATGATCAATGATTCGTTCTGCAGGATAAGTTGTTACAACCCTTCGTAAGAAGTTCTGATCATCTTTAATAACACAGTTGCTTTATTTTTTCAGTTAGGCTGAACAAATATAACACATGACCCAACATTTTTTGAGGTTCAATCTGCAGCTTAATTAACATTTTGGAATAGATGTGTTTGCTATTTTAGCAATTTGCATATACCGCTCCCAATCATCCCTCGGTTTTGCAACATGTTGTTTCCGTTTGAATACTGAAATTCACCACATAACCATACTGTAGCAAGATCCTTTTTCTAGATTTGTCTTCTATGAGGACCTCTTGAAACTACTGCAAGATTTATTTCTTTCTAATCGGTCAGCAAGTAGTATGAATAAAAAAGGGCCAAGTTTTCATTCCTCTAATATTGTTTGACTGACATTCAGGGTCATAATTGAACGTTATTTTCTGGTTTCCTAAAAAAAACCAGTGATGATTGTACAACACTAGACAATTCATAATGAGTATTACTTGGATATATTTATGAAACCCAACTTTTTAAGGGGTGGAAAACATATCCAAAAGGCCAAAATAGATTCATTCAATTGCAAATTCAGCTAAGAAAATACTTTGCAAGAGGGAGTATACCTTAGTGTTTACAGCATTTTCATTTTTTAAGTAACAGCAAATTTAGACATTGGCATATATACCCTAGTATGTCTGCGTGACTTGTTTCGCCGCGATAACTTTGCATTATGAACAGCTGCAGGGGCGTAGACAGGAACCAATTATAACCGAGGCGAAAAATAGATGCGCCAAAGGCGCTTAAAATCTAGGCATCCCCCCCCCCGGAAAATTTTGAAAAAATGGCGTTAAATGGTGCATTCTGGCGACACCTGAACCTGATATTTTCTGTAATTGATACTAGTAAATATAAACCTTTACTGCAAAAAATGTTGGATGAAAGTGGTTGGCCAAAAACTATACATTCAAAACAGAAAGCAGCATCTTTACTCTTTGAATATCTTAACCAAGGATATTTCTCCTCCCAGGTGTCTGAATACTGACTTTCTTCCGTCGGTTGAGGGGTATATATATTTTTCCTGTTTTATTGGTTTACTTAAATACTTAGATTTATCATTGTCAGATAGAGCTTTACCAATCAAAAAACAGGGGTCGAATTCATCGGGCCATTTACTTGGCAAAAGGTCACTTGGTGTGTTGACAAAAGCAGGTGTTGAGCTGGTATCACTGGGGGTTTCACTACTTTTTGATTCACTGCGTTTTGGTGTAGAAAACATATCTGTTAACTTTCTTTGTTTAGACTTGTGTTCCATTTGATGGAAGGTTGCAAATCATGAAGAATAGAATAATGAATAATAATAATACTTTATTGTATATTAACTACATAGATAGTTTGTTACAATCAACAGATTCATTGATCATACAAGAATTACATAAAATATGAAATATTGCAAATTAATACCTTTGACAGCATATTCATTGCACAAAATAATGAATAATTGTTAAAACGAAAACGGATGATAATCAATATCCGTATCACAGTAGAAGTAAGTCTGTACTACTAAGGACAGAACATAATTTTAAATTTGTTCACTATAAATTATTTTTATCCTTTTCTATTTTATTCGTGTTTCTTTTAAAAAAAATTTAAAAAAAAGTGATCTGATCTGATTTTTACCGAGGCAGTTGCCTCGGTTGCCTCATAGTAAGCTACGCCCCTGAGCTGGAAGAAAATGATACCTGATTATAGCTAGATTATTCTAGTATATTTTTATTAGTACATTGTGTACAAAAACTTTTATGACACAGAAGGGAAGCAGTATCATCGATACCCTACACAATCTACAGTTACACGATTAAAATGACATCTAAGCTTTCTCCGAATTTCTGTCACTTTCAAAACCTTCTTAATTCGCTGCTTGCTTGAACTTCTTAGTAGCCCTCTTTTGTTTGACAAAATTTGCAATACTCAAAACTGCTGATGTTTGCCTCTAGGGATTTATAGTAACAAAGGCTTACTACTGTACCCTAAAAATTAAAACAACAATATAAGATTTAAGATGTATAAAAACTACAAATATACAAGTATTACAAACAGTGAAACCTGTATATAAAGGTTATCCAAGTGAAGCAGTAAAGTGGCTAATATGAAAGGTTCACCTTATTTGCAATTTCAAAAAAACATGAATAAAGAGCAATTGGATTAAACTTTTAGCAGCTATTGAGAGCATGTGGACGTTATATAAAGGTTTCTTTGTTATTCAATTTTGCTGATTTTATATTTGTATTATGATAAAGGCACAGAGAATGATCAAACACTATCGTTGGATTTATGGATAAAATAATAAGAATTCAGCTCAACATTTTACATTTTTTATATTAAGCAAACCTAAAATCATGTTACAACCGGCATAGCACCATTTTAGCTAAAACTTGCAATATGAACTTTAAGGCTGCCATTTTGGAATTAATGGTAAAAACAAATCATTCCTATTGGTCTCTGTCTTTTTACATTTAACAAAAACAAATTACATTAAAATCAATGTGTTACTAACTTTTACTAAAAAATATCACTTCAAGTAATATTTCTGAATTTGCATACCAATAATTTTAGTCGCAATTTGTTTTCTCGATTATGGGTTCAAATACTCAAAATTTAGCTTGCTTGGTATCCGTCTGTTTTAAACTCAGCAACCTCAGATTAAGTTCGAAAAGCATATTATCAAATTTTCATAAAAATCCTGCTCCAAGTACCGCTTCTGCAATTGTTTCTATTCTATAATTGTAGTTCAAGAAATAGAATGCATCACTACTCGTTCTAATATATTTGGTTTAGAGCTCGGCAAACGTCGCCATGGAGCTCGGATTGCTATTTCTCTATTTGGACCAGTTTCACATTATTTCCCTACATAAATTATCCATAATTTAAATTTGGCAACCGTTTATAAAAATGGAATATAGGTATAATGAGGTTAAAGGAGTCTTAAAAACTACACCTTTAATTCCAGAGAATATTAAGATTTGAAGTTTGCCATACCTCAGTTGGGGAAATCTTAGTTACTGTTGTGAAACCGGGGACTGTCACCACAGGAAGTGATAAATTCTATAAATCTAAAACTTCCACCGACGTAAAGTAGCCTACAATTTTCTGACGTCCATATAAATGGGGAAATCTGCACACATATCCGTGTGCAAAGTACTCAGAAATTATAGAATACTTACACTCGGTGTGTGTGTGTGTGTGTGAGAGAGAGAGAGAGAGAGAGAGAGAGAAATATATTTAATTCTAATAATTCGTTCGTACCCTTGAGTATAACAAACAAGCACTAATGTGTTTAAATTTTAAGGTTGAAATAGATGTACTTTAAGAGATTCTTCCAATGAATGATGAAAATTATTTTTGCATGACAGAAGAGAGATTTTTTTTATATTTTCAAAGCAACACGCTACTTTGTCATAAGGGTTAAGGACTTTAACGACATCATTATTGAATAATTTGAGGACAAAACAATTACTCGAAAGCGTAAAATATATGACTATAATGGTTTTTTTTATTAAATACAACGGCACTGAAACCTAGTTTGTCTTTGTCTATAAGCCTAGTTACCGTAATGAAGCCAGGTACATTCATCTTTATTAAAATGATTCTAGTTAACACACTTTTCAATTCGTGCCAGTCGTTTGTTCTGGTGATGCGATTAACAAAGCTCTAATATTCCATTGACATTAACTGTTATAGGCAAACAACATTGACATGTCCACTTGACCTTTTTTAGGAATATTTATATGCGATAATCCACCCAAAAGATGGATTGTGTAAGGATTCGCAGGTATAGGCAAACAAGTTTGACCTATCTACTTGACCTTTCACTAGAAATATTCATATAAATGGGTAGTGTTAATACCAAAGTTAAACCATACACAGTGCACAGGTTTACTCTATAGACAGTTTTTGTTTTGCTTTTATCCTTTACATTCTATTAAGGTTTATCTTTTCAAATTATATTTTTGCGAGGTAAGGTAAATTTATATACACACACACACATATATATATATATATATATATATATATATATATATATATATATATATATATATGTGTGTGTGTGTGTGTGTGTGTGTGTGTGTGTGTGTGTGAAACATAAATCATGGTATCACAGTTATATTTAGTAAATGATAACTCTTCTAAACACGAATATTTACAATCGCTGATTATTCTTACAAGATTAATGTTTACATTTCAGTAAACTAGCACGGCCTTCGAATCTCGTCAAGTCTAATTTTGGTTTAGGTTGTTTGTATGACGGTGTTAAATTCTTTAAAGGGATAAAATGACGGCAAAAAATTAATGACGTTATTGCGTTCACTGACATATTCAGAGAATGAGTAATGAAAACCAGTATATTACATTACTAAGTAGAAATATCAAAATCAATGTTAATATTGTAAATATAGGAAATAACTTTCAATTGTTGTGGTTTATGAGGTAATACCAAAATTTTATCATAAATAGCATATTGATTCAATAAATGTAGCAAACCTATTTAGAGCGCCCATTTTTGTCTTACAACTACAGTATATACGATGGGAAGTCAGAAAGTTCATAGAACAGCGTATTCAGCCAAGCGTAACACACATTTTCTTTACTTATTTAGACAAACAACATTCTGCCTTTTTAAACATATCAAGTTTCCTTGTCACAACATAGTTGTGTAATTCTAAAAAGCTCTCAAAGTTGGTGACCATCAAGCAATGATGGAAAATCAAAATGTTGAGTTTAGGGTAGTAATAAAGTTCGTCACAGTAGAGAGATCAAATGTCAAAGAAATTCACCGGCGAATGGCCGAGGTGTACGATGACGGTGGTTCTGCCTATTCCACTGAATTTAAGCATGGGCGCACCTCACTAAAGGATGACCCACGGTCAGTTTGGCCAGCTGATGCCATCACAAAGGAAATTGTCACGTCTGTGGAGACCCTCATCATGAATGATCGCCGAATTAGGATTGATGACATAGCTAAGGAGTGTGACATTTCACATGGAAGTGTATACACGGTTATCCACGAGCATCTTGGGAAGTCAAACGTATCCGCAAGATGGGTCCCCAGAAACCTTAATGTACAGGATCGCTTCCAAAGACTCCAGTCAAGTCGGGAGCTTTTGGCATTTATAATGATAGCCCGGAGAGTTTTCATTTACGTTTAGTAACTCTTGATGAAACATTGATTCATCATTGGGACCCAGAAACCAAAAACAGAATCCATGCAATGGAAGCACCCTGGCTCACCCCAACCAAAGAAATTAAAAACCCAACCATCAGCTGGCAGTCATGGCCACTGTATTTGGGATTCTAAGGGTGTTCTGTTAATCAATTATAAACCTGCTGGAATCTCTATCACTATGCTGATCGAATGAAGCAGCTGAAAGCTGATATTAAATTAAAAAGGAGGGGAAAGTTGAGCAAAGGGGTATTGCCTTTCACGACAATGCTCCTGTGCATACATGTAAGTCAAGTATTGCAAAAGCAGCGATTCGTGAATGCGAGTTCAAACAACCTAATCACTTACCCTACAGTCCCGATTTAGCACCCAGTGATTATTTCCTATTTAAAAATGTGAAATCCCATTTACGGGGAATCAGATTTCCTGATGATGATGGACTTAAGTCTGCCACAGAGGCATGGTTTTAGGACCAAACCGAAGACTTCTATTTCAAAGGTACAGACAGTCTGAAAGAAAAGTGGGCTAAGTGCATTGTGGTAAATGGGGACTATATTGAAAAATAATAATAAAATGTATGGTTTTTGCGGCAATATATACCCCATTCTATGAACTTTTTGACCTTCTCTCGTATCTATAGGTATTTAACATTTGTTCTTGTTATTACTTCAAATAGCACAGTAAGTGTAGTATATTTTTATATCTCCATATCGAGATCGACATTTCACACGACAGCTAGTAATTCTATTGGATTTATTGTACGATAAAGATCGGTTTTTGAATTAAAACTTGATACGTTTCCTAAAATTGCCGTGTAACAATATCATGTTAAATGTCATATGTCACTGGATTTTAATACAGTGTATGTGTTTGGATTCGGTGTAGGAATCTATTAAATTACCATTTATCCCTTTCAAACTTATCAAAAACACGATTTAATTAAATGTATTAGGTTGAATGGTTATTTCTGGGAAATGAAAGCTGAACTGTAGATTAATTGACCTTGAGCGTATATTTTACATGTGAAAAAAGTCAGATTCAATTTTTGATAATTATATAAATAAAAACATTTTATTGCGTGATAAAAATCAACTAAACAAAACAAACAACCAAAAAATATCTTGTATATAAAAAATTATATAAAAAAAAAGAAGAAGAGAAAAGAAAAGAAAAGAAGAAAAAACCCACCAAACATACCGATCTATGCTTAAACCACAATCACAAAGCAAAGTAAAAACTTTGAAGCTGGCAAATTAGGTTAAACACGTCAAAATGCACTTTCATCCGGGAAATGAGCCCGGGCGCTCCGAAATGTGAAGCACTTCCTGTTTAGCTTGTGACACAAAACTCGTAAGAGAACGACGATATTTCGTCTACATGTTGTACAATTTGTGAAAACGTTAAACGTTAAACTACATGTATGATAGTTGTGTTCGTTTTGTGATTGAAAAAGTAAGATTGAGACGGGAAAATATGTTGTTTTTTTTTTCCATTTTTCTTAAAGTAGTAAGAGTTGATTTGCGATAAATATTATGAACATTTAATAATCCCTTTAGTAATGGTATTACCAATGCTGAACTTTAACTTTGTCACATTATCCTCAACATAGTGACATCATCATGAATCATCATCATCATCATCATCGGCAGCAGCAAAAATCAATGTCATATCCACCATCATTATCATCATTATCAAAATTATCATTTATTATCATCAGAACTCTTATGTCACATCATCATCAACATGACAACATCATCATCAACATGACAACATCATCATCATCAGAAGCATCAATTATCATCATCATGAATCACCATAATTATCACAATCATCATTTATCATCATTACCATGAGGACATTTTCTTCATCACAATTATCATCTCGTTAGCTTAGGATAGCATTTCGACGGGTCTGTAATGTATCTTACAGGTAACTCTACATACGTACAACTCTAACTTGTTATGTTCAATCAATTTATACATAACAAACAGAAAATACATATGTTTAGAAGAAAAAAGTTATTCCAATATAGACGCATAAGTTATTTGAGGAAACAGATATTACCAGTGTGTCTGATATTGTTCATCTACATAGATCTTTCATCACGTCTTCCGTTTCTCCGTTTGCTCCAAATTTGAATGAAATGTTTACATGCAATAATAGCACAAGAATGTACGTCACGTGGTAAACAGAGAAGTATAGCGGCTTTGTTGGGTCATGATTATAAAGGTAGTTTCATAATTGAGACCATGTTAAAATATGTTTGATGGACTTGAAGTATAGGATATAAGCCGAAAAACTGTCCAGTATGTAAAATATTGGACTGGTCGAGGCGCGAAGCGCCGAGGCCAGTCCAATTTTACATACTGGGCAGTTTGAGGCTTATATCTTACTTAAAATATTGCAAAGACAAATAAAAAGGAAAAAGAACAAATCAAGTAAATCAGGGAAAAATTGATGAATAAATCAATCAGTATCACAAATTAGGAAATAAGAAAATAAAAATATAAAACTTGTATTCCTTTATGTAACCCCTTAATTAATTCGTGAATAGAGTTAAAGATAGTAGGTCACCGTCGTTTACGTGACTATTAACACGGTTTTTGTGAAATATAATCAGTCCCCGTTAGTGATATTGTCATCACGCAAATGCACGAAGCGCGCCAAAAATATTTACATTCAACCTATACTGTCAATGTGTGTGGATTTAATCGTGAAATCATTCCTAGGATTTGGAAACTTAATTCGCTAAAACAGGTATGTTCAATGCTACATTTTAATATAATACCGGTATATGCAACGATTTTATTTGATATGCATTCAATTTACCCGTGATTAATCTTTACAAAAATGTGTTGGTATTGTGCCCAAATTAAGTTATAATGTGTCAGACCGATAAACCTGTTTTACAGCTTGTAGATGTGTGTAGATCGTCCGGTCTTTATAATTGTTTATTAATGAAAAGTTGGTCAACCTGTGTAATCTGCGTATATAAGAGTGAATGGTGTGTGGTGGTGGGGGGGGGGGGGGGTAGTGTGTGTGAGAGAGAGAGAGAGCGAGAGAGAGTTCCGTGTTGTAAAATATCTAATGTTTATATTTTGCAGGTCAAAGTAATTTAATGAAAGGGCAATAAACGGACCCGTGTTGTTGTAACGGACCCTGCATCATTTGAGATATTTGCTTTCGCGTATCAGATTTTGCTATGATTTGTCTGATTTTGATTGTAAATCATATTTAGTTTTGGTGTTAGTAAAATCAATATGCTGGTGTTTTGTTTTTTTCTTTCTTTCCGATTCCAGTGTTCTTGAACTGGACTGGTGCCAACAATCCAATATATTATGAAAACAGTCCAATAAGTTTGAAAATATTGGACTGTTGTCACGACATATTGGATTGTTGGCACCGGTCCAGTTCATGTATGTTGGATATTAGACTCAAAGAGAACAAAGGATGACGTCATAGCAATATTTTAACCAATGTTAACTAGAGCAGTCTATTGAGAGTCAAATGTCCCGTCCCCAAAATCACTTACCTCATGACCTTGACCTTAGTTAGATCTAAATATGTATGGTAACGACATAATTATCGTCATTAATATTGGTATAAATTTATGACACGTTAAATTAAAATCCATCCATAAATTTGGAAGTTATGAAGCTGACATGATATTAGGACGGACAGGGAGTATAATAATGTCAACCCCAACCGCAAACATAATGATCGTGCACTTATATAATACTGAGCTTTTGAGTACAGTCAAACATGTCTATAAAGACCTCCCAAGGGAACCAGTCAAAGTGGACTTTATGGACAGGTGACCTTTATATACAGGTTCAAATGATTTGAGTAAAGAACAATCGGGATACAATTCTACTGGCATTTATAAGCAAGTGGTCCTTATATAGAGGTGACTTTTAAGGCAGGTTTGACTCTAATAATAGCGTTTAAAAAATGATCTCACCTGATTATTATAACAACCTTTTTACGGTTTTAAAGTTTGTATGGTAACTGTTTCGTTATTCTATCGCTTGGAAAACGTAAGTCTGATGGCATCAAAAAGCTGCCATAGATTTAATCCATTCTGTCTCTCTGAAATACAATATGTAAACAATTATTACATTTTGGTAACTCTTTCATTATTACATTTTATGATTATTTCATTGCTTGAAAAACGTGGATCTCATGGCATAAAAAAGCTGCCATAGACTCAATACATTCTGCTTCTTTGAAATACAATATGCAAACAATTATTACATTTTTTTGGCTTGAAAAACGTTTTAGACAAAAACATGAATGTGATGACACAAACAAGATGTCATAGATTCAAAACAGTTAAAATTTGGCTTTGCCTCTACAAAACAAAATATGGAAACGATTGTTACAATACAGGCCTGTCAAAAGTTTAACACTAAGTAGCTTGTTGGTTGGTTGAATGATGCTTAACGTCGCATCAGCAATTTTTCAACTATTCGCGACGAGAACTATTTCAATAATCTCTATGGATTAGTCTATGAACAATTTCGTATATGCATGTGAAATGCGAGTGTGTTGTATGGTCTGCCTTGTACTAGCGCGCACTCAGGGGGACTTTAAGGCGCTAGCTCCCAAAGTCAATACGCCACAGACAAAGTACCACTTCCCCGTCACATTATACTGACACCGGGTGAACCAGTAAAGGCCAACGGCAAGGAAAATCCACTTTCCAACATGTTGTCTGAGCGGAACTCGAAGTCACAGCGATGAGAGACCCTGGATTTGTAGAGTGACGTCTTATCCATTAGGCCACCGCGGCCTAAAAAACACTAAGTAGCGATTCGACAGTTAATCTCAGCCCTTTTGTTTGCCACACGAAATCTCGACAGCGGTTATCCATATCTGCAGCTGTAAGTTCACTAACTATCTTTGGACACACGGCGGCAGTGCTTTAATTTGGCTCCCTTCCGTTTGTTCATCGTTAAACTTCTTCTGTGTTTTTGTTATCCTAATCTCCTTCTTCGCGAGGAAATGGACTCTATGGAATTGTTTGGAATAACACTATGTGTCATTTTGACAGGCCTGTATTGAACGTTAACAATACAATACCGTGCATAACACTGACAAAACTGATCACACAAACACTTTCTTATTACAAGTTTACAAGTGAGAAAACCGAGTTAATTACTACTGAATAAATCGTCTTTGTTTAAATTATCTTAACCTTAAGAGATGATTTCTTATCCCAATCACAGACCTGATAATAAAAACCAATATAGAATAGCGAAGTGTTCCATTCATTATTAATCTTTCGACAAGCCTGACTGTACATATATGTTAACATCACAATACAGTGCATAAGACTGATGAAACTGATCACACAAACACTTTCTTATTACAAGTTTACAAGTGAGAAAATCGAGTTAATTTCTACTGAATAAATCGTCTTTGTTTAAATCTCCTCACATAAATTCTCTTAACTTTAAGAAGAGATGATTTTTTATCCCAATCACAGACCTGATCATAAAAACCAATATAGAATAGCGAGGTGTTCCAAATAAATTGTGTAAGAGTATAAGTGATTCCGACCGATTGTGTTCGACTAATACATATTGAGTAATAGTGACTGAATGCAGACATGGAAAATATCGGTGTTTAATGAATTGTTTTTAGTTTTATTCAATGGTTTAATGCATAAACTGAATATTTATTAACAATGGCTGACATAAACTATCACGAAGATATCCAAACTTTCAATGTTGTAAAAGAAGGACATTCAAAATGGGTAAGTGCTAGTAAATGCTTGTTTATTTGCTTTTAAAATTTAAAAATAATGCAAAAATTATTATTATTATTATTATTATTATTATTATTATTATTATTAGTATTATTATTATTATTATGTAAGAAGTTTATTCTATTATTATTATTATTGAAGAATTATTATCATTTTTATTATGAATAAAGATTTATTATTATTATAATAATTATTATTATCATGTAAGAATTATTATGAATATTATTTAAAATTATTATTATTATTATTATTTAAGAAAATTTATATTAATATCATTATTATTATTATTATTATTATTATAATAAAAGATTTTTAATAGATATTATTATTATCATTATTAACAATATGCTAAATAGATATATAAATATACCAAATATTGTGTGAAGTTAAGATATTCTCTTTCTATCCCTCTCTTATATGCATTGTCGTTAGCATCATAGGCAATTTTACATTTTATATTTTAGTTTGTTTGTGCATATCTAATGCGCCTCTCTTGGTCTCTCTCTCGATCTCAGCGTCAGATATTTGTTAGCGTCAAAACCTCTCTCTCCTACTTCTTCTTCTCTCTCTCTCTACTTCTTCTCTCTCTCTCTCTCTCTCTCTCTCTCTCTTCTCTCTCTCTCTCTCTCGTATACATGTATGTCCGTCAGCAACAAACTAAGTTTTATATTCTAGTGGTCCCTCTCTCCAGTATATATCCGTCAGCAACAAACTAAGTTTTATGTTCTAGTGCTCTTTCTCTCTCTCTCTTCATTATATGTCAGTCAGCAACAAACCGAATTTTATGTTCTAGTTCTCTCTCTCTCTCTTCATTATATGTCAGTCAGCAACAACCGAATTTTATGTTCTAGTTCTCCTCTCTCTCTCTCCTCTCTCTCTCTCTCTCTCTCTCTCTCCAGTATATATCCGTCAGCAACAAACCGAATTTTATGTTCTAGTTCTCTCTCTCTCTCTCTCTCTCTCTCTCTCTCTCGTATATGTCCGTCAGCAACAAACCAAATTTTATGTTCTAGTGCTCTGTTTCTCTCTCTCTCTTCATTATATGTCAGGCAGCAACAAACCGAATTTTATGTTCTAGCTTCTCTCTCTCTCTCTCTCTCTCTCATGTTTGCTATAAGTTTTTTATTGCAGCAAATTATATTTGAATGTAATGATTTTCATTTTATGCCCGACTATTTACTGTGTCGTATACCATTTTTTGAATTTAATCATAATATACATTCAAAAAATGGTATATGTCAACTATTTAATTGAAGCCTTTGTTGTTATATTTATGTATGTAATTATCAGTCCTACCTTTACGAAGGCGTTTTGTAATAAACTCTAGTTGACATAAAACGTATAGACGCTTATAAATCTAAGATTAATTGTAAAATTATCTTGACTTCAAAGACATCAAAAGTTGAGTCATTTATAATTTGAAATATAAGCTACATTGACACCTTGTGTCATTAAATTTGTGCATTGTGCTTTGTGCTTTCCAGTACATTTTTCTATTCGGTATATACTCTTTAGGGTGGAGTGCTCGCTTCGTAAGTGGGAGTTCGTGGTTTCGAACCCCGACCGGGTTATGAACATAGACTTGAAAGTTATAAGAAACTGGGTTTTTTTTTTGCCAAACACTTGGTATTATATTACGAAATGGTAGTAACGGTTCTTTCGGATGGGAATTTAAAATAAACGAGCAACGGTTTCATGTCAGGGAAGACGTGACACGATAAAGAACTGTCATGTGCTACTTTTGAATGTATTATTTCATAAAAATTTAAACGTAGCACATGACAGAACCATGCTGTATATATAATGCAATCAGCGCAACTCACAGGCAAAATTTCCGCACCTTTGCCTATTGCTGGGGACGTCTCGATTTAATTGAAACATTCTTGACTGTGACTTTAAACACCATTTCTTAACTCAGATCTGTAAATTTATGGTAAAACCTTTATTTTATCGCCATGATTTGTTCAATTAAACTTTGACGTTAATCGGTTTTACGCGAGGAACAATTTTATCAGTTCTGTCATATACCATTTCATTTGTTCAAAAAAGTAAGTTTCTGGGACTTATAGTGTGGTGTTAAGCTAGATGATAATATTACCAAGGAGGGTTATTGAAACAATGTTTTGTTGCAGTTTTGATATCCAAAAAACGACTTCTGATATTTATCAGTTTTTTTACTTCTGACAGATTTTACAACATTTACTGATCATTTGTTTGATAATAAGATCAGCGAAATGTTTAGAACATTTAAGAACTGGAGATAATTTTTACGCTTTGAACCTCCTTGCCAAATAAAACTAGAACTGTCTGTTGAGAGCCAAATACCCCCCATCCCAAACAAGGGTTTAATGTTTTCCTTCGACCTTGATATATCCGATATGACTTTGGTTCAAGGTCATGACACGCCTTTGGATCATGTAGATTATTGATGTGAAGTTTTATTACAGTCATCCAAAGCCTGGACACGATTTTACACATGCAGACGGACTGGCAGACAGGCATGGTGATTCCAATATACAATGTACCCCCTAGTTGGTGTGGAGTATAAATATATTGCCAGTAGTACGTGTCTAAAATATAATTTTATTTTCTTGACCCAAGCTACATGTATCCCTCCAGTAGTTCCAACAGTTCGTAAATTTTGAAACAAGACAATAGCAAATTGAACCTAATAAATGAACAAGTACTTGCTGGAAATTAATTGCTGTTTCAATCACAAGTTTGGTTCTCAAAAGATCTCGCTACTTAGTTCCTTGATTTATACGTCACTAGATACCGCGTACAGATCTGACAAATCTTTAACACTTGGCTAACTAAAAGCTGTCATATCTGGGCTAATGCGGCCGCCGAGGGACCAAAAAGCTGCCAGAGTTATATGCCGAGAGGTAGATAACAGCTACCCAAAACTGTCAAAACATATATAGCTATCGTCGAGGGCCCTCGATGGGCCGCTGATGAATTGTCATGACCACTTATATTTTCTAGTGGTAACTGAAAAAAAATAAAAAAAAGTTTCTTATTTACGCTTATTAGAATAAAACATGTTTAAAAAACACGATTTAAAAAAAAAAAAAAAAAAAAAAAAAAAAAAAAAAAAATGATGCACAAGGGATACCTGTGCAATGAGAATGTACTAATGTACTAAAGATTTTATGAGTGTGATTAAAAATGGAAAGAGCTTTTCTCAACATAAGTAAATCATTTTTATATACGATCTGTATTTTATTAAGGTAACTGGAAACTTTTAATAAACATTATTTAAAAACGATAATGAAGTTTAAAAACTTCACCATTTAATTTCCCAGAGTAAAGTAATGTACAGGTGTGACCGCTGGTATAACCGTCTACAGATATTATTTCAAGCATGTGTAGTACTGGTTGATATTTATTTCTGACTGCATGTATGTCATCAGCTTAGTGTTAAACTTTCAACAGGCCTGTAATGCACTATCAGCGTGTTTAAAGAAAGATTGAATATAAATTATTATATCTTCAAGAGTGTTTGATGTTAAAACTACATTTTATTTGAAACATCAATGAATCAATGTCGGAGTAATATCTAATCTCGGATTAAACATCGGGAATTTATCTGATGTCGGGGTCTTATCTTTTCTCCTTTATTTTCATTTAAACTTCCATGACATAGACATTAATTTTATAGAACCTTTCAGGAAAGTACAGTACATGCCTGTCGAATGTTTTACATCGAGCTGTCGAAAAAGAGTCGAAGATCCACTGAGGAGTGGGAGATATGTGGATAGATAGAGGCTGAAAAGCCGAGATATAAATGACAGCTACCCGAAATGCTGTCGGTCGAGTCGGGCCCAAAAAATCTGCTTATTTGCTATTGACTCTTGAGCTTAGTGTTAAACTTTCGACTAGACGGTACCGTAAGTGTTTTTCTGTGTTAGGGAGACATTGTTAAGAAACCCAAGAGATCGTGCACTAAAACCCGGGTCAACCAGGTCAATCGTTCTAGCGAGAAAATGTCTCCGGTTATCGAAAACCAATAATTCTTACGCGACAACTTGATACTGGTGTGAAGCTAGCCCGCAATTCTAGCCCGCAATTTTTTAAATATCATCAAGCGGGCAATTCGATTTTATTTAAATACGGTTAATCCTAATATCATTCCATTTATAAATATTTGATATTTAGGGCGACCTGCTATTGCACACAACTTTATATAAAGACCACCTGTATATTAAGACCACAGGAACCGTCATTCTAAGTGTGATTACGAAATTACGCATAGGGCGTAAAATGAGTTTCCCCATCTAGGCTTTTAACCACGGGTAGATCTATCCAATTGCAACATTTGGTGAAAATTTCAAGAACCCTAGAGGGGTAGAACGGGTCTTACGAGAGCTCAGAAGGACCATACCCCCCTTTTGATATGTGATTTCGTAAGGACCTGCTACGTTTGAAGTAGCGTACACAGAGAAAATGCGTTTCCCCATCTAGGCCTTTTAACCACGGGTAGATCTATCCAATTGCAACATTTGGTGAAAATTTCAAGAACCCTAGAGGGGTAGAACGGGTCTTACGAGAGCTCAGAAGGACCATACCCCCCTTTTGATATGTGATTTCGTAAGGACCTGCTACGTTTGAAGTAGCGTACACAGAGAAAATGCGTTTCCCCATCTAGGCCTTTTAACCACGGGTAGATCTATCCAATTGCAACATTTGGTGAAAATTTCAAGAACCCTAGAGGGGTAACGGGTCTTACGAGAGCTCAGAAGGACCATACCCCCCTTTTGATATGTGATTTCGTAAGGACCTGCTACGTTTGAAGTAGCTACACAGAGAAAATGCGTTTCCCCATCTAGGCCTTTTAACCACGGGTAGATCTATCCAATTGCAACATTGGTGAAAATTTCAAGAACCCTAGAGGGGTAGAACGGGTCTTACGAGAGCTCAGAAGGACCATACCCCCCTTTTGATATGTGATTTCGTAAGGACCTGCTACGTTTGAAGTAGCGTACACAGAGAAAATGCGTTTCCCCATCTAGGCCTTTTAACCACGGGTAGATCTATCCAATTGCAACATTTGGTGAAAATTTCAAGAACCCTAGAGGGGTAGAACGGGTCTTACGAGAGCTCAGAAGGACCATACCCCCCTTTTGATATGTGATTTCGTAAGGACCTGCTACGTTTGAAGTAGCGTACACAGAGAAAATGCGTTTCCCCATCTAGGCCTTTTAACCACGGGTAGATCTATCCAATTGCAAACATTTGGAAAATTTCAAGAACCCTAAGGGGTAGAACGGGTCTTACGAGAGCTCAGAAGGACCATACCCCCTTTTGATATGTGATTTTCGTAAGGACCTGCTACGTTTGAAGTAGCGTACACAGAGAAATGCGTTTCCCATCTAGGCCTTTTACCACGGGTAGATCTATCCAATTGCAACATTTGGTGAAATTTCAAGAACCTAGAGGGGAACGGGTCTTACGAGAGCTCAGAAGGACCATACCCCCTTTTGATATGTGATTTCGTAAGGACCTGCTACGTTTGAAGTAGCGTACACAGAGAAAATGCGTTTCCCCATCTAGGCCTTTTAACCACGGGTAGATCTATCCAATTGCAACATTTGGTGAAAATTTCAAGAACCCTAGAGGGGTAGAACGGTCTTACGAGAGCTCAGAAGGACCATACCCCCCTTTTGATATGTGATTCGTAAGGACCTGCTACGTTTGAAGTAGCGTACACAGAGAAAATGCGTTTCCCCATCTAGGCCTTTTAACCACGGGTAGATCTATCCAATTGCAACATTTGGTGAAAATTTCAAGAACCCTAGAGGGGAGAACGGGTCTTACGAGAGCTCAGAAGGACCATACCCCCCTTTTGATATGTGATTTCGTAAGGACCTGCTACGTTTGAAGTAGCGTACACAGAGAAAATGCGTTTCCCCATCTAGGCCTTTTAACCACGGGTAGATCTATCCAATTGCAACATTTGAAAATTTCAAGAACCCTAGAGGGGTAGAACGGGCTTACGAGAGCTCAGAAGGACCATACCCCCTTTTGATATGTGATTTCGTAAGGACCTGCTACGTTTGAAGTAGCGTACACAGAGAAAATGCGTTTCCCCATCTAGGCCTTTTAACCACGGGTAGATCTATCCAATTGCAACATTGGTGAAAATTTCAAGAACCCTAGAGGGGAGAACGGGTCTTTACGAGAGCTCAGAAGGACCATACCCCCCTTTTGATATGTGATTTCGTAAGGACCTGCTACGTTTGAAGTAGCGTACACAGAGAAAATGCGTTTCCCATCTAGGCCTTTTAACCACGGGTAGATCTATCCAATTGCAACATTTGGTGAAAATTTCAAGAACCCTAGAGGGGTAGAACGGGTCTTACGAGAGCTCAGAAGGACCATACCCCCCTTTTGATATGTGATTTCGTAAGGACCTGCTACGTTTGAAGTAGCGTACACAGAGAAAATGCGTTTCCCCATCTAGGCCTTTTAACCACGGGTAGATCTATCCAATTGCAACATTTGGTGAAAATTTCAAGAACCCTAGAGGGTAGAACGGGTCTTACGAGAGCTCAGAAGGACCATACCCCCCTTTTGATATGTGATTTCGTAAGGACCTGCTACGTTTGAAGTAGCGTACACAGAGAAAATGCGTTTCCCCATCTAGGCCTTTTAACCACGGGTAGATCTATCCAATTGCAACATTTGGTGAAAATTTCAAGAACCCTAGAGGGGTAGAACGGGTCTTACGAGAGCTCAGAAGGACCATACCCCCCTTTTGATATGTGATTTCGTAAGGACCTGCTACGTTTGAAGTAGCGTACACAGAGAAAATGCGTTTCCCCATCTAGGCCTTTTAACCACGGGTAGATCTATCCAATTGCAACATTTGGTGAAAATTTCAAGAACCCTAGAGGGGTAGAACGGGTCTTACGAGAGCTCAGAAGGACCATACCCCCCTTTTGATATGTGATTTCGTAAGGACCTGCTACGTTTGAAGTAGCGTACACAGAGAAAATGCGTTTCCCCATCTAGGCCTTTTAACCACGGGTAGATCTATCCAATTGCAACATTTGGTGAAAATTTCAAGAACCCTAGAGGGGTAGAACGGGTCTTACGAGAGCTCAGAAGGACCATACCCCCCTTTTGATATGTGATTTCGTAAGGACCTGCTACGTTTGAAGTAGCGTACACAGAGAAAATGCGTTTCCCCATCTAGGCCTTTTAACCACGGGTAGATCTATCCAATTGCAACATTTGGTGAAAATTTCAAGAACCCTAGAGGGGTAGAACGGGTCTTACGAGAGCTCAGAAGGACCATACCCCCCTTTTGATATGTGATTTCGTAAGGACCTGCTACGTTTGAAGTAGCGTACACAGAGAAAATGCGTTTCCCCATCTAGGCCTTTTAACCACGGGTAGATCTATCCAATTGCAACATTTGGTGAAAATTTCAAGAACCCTAGAGGGGTAGAACGGGTCTTACGAGAGCTCAGAAGGACCATACCCCCCTTTTGATATGTGATTTCGTAAGGACCTGCTACGTTTGAAGTAGCGTACACAGAGAAAATGCGTTTCCCCATCTAGGCCTTTTAACCACGGGTAGATCTATCCAATTGCAACATTTGGTGAAAATTTCAAGAACCCTAGAGGGGTAGAACGGGTCTTACGAGAGCTCAGAAGGACCATACCCCCTTTTGATATGTGATTTCGTAAGGACCTGCTACGTTTGAAGTAGCGTACACAGAGAAAATGCGTTTCCCCATCTAGGCCTTTTAACCACGGGTAGATCTATCCAATTGCAACATTTGGTGAAAATTTCAAGAACCCTAGAGGGGGAACGGGTCTTACGAGAGCTCAGAAGGACCATACCCCCCTTTTGATATGTGATTTCGTAAGGACCTGCTACGTTTGAAGTAGCGTACACAGAGAAAATGCGTTTCCCCATCTAGGCCTTTTAACCACGGGTAGATCTATCCAATTGCAACATTTGGTGAAAATTTCAAGAACCCTAGAGGGGTAGAACGGGTCTTACGAGAGCTCAGAAGGACCATACCCCCCTTTTGATATGTGATTTCGTAAGGACCTGCTACGTTTGAAGTAGCGTACACAGAGAAAATGCGTTTCCCCATCTAGGCCTTTTAACCACGGGTAGATCTATCCAATTGCAACATTTGGTGAAAATTTCAAGAACCCTAGAGGGGTAGAACGGGTCTTACGAGAGCTCAGAAGGACCATACCCCCCTTTTGATATGTGATTTCGTAAGGACCTGCTACGTTTGAAGTAGCGTACACAGAGAAAATGCGTTTCCCCATCTAGGCCTTTTAACCACGGGTAGATCTATCCAATTGCAACATTTGGTGAAAATTTCAAGAACCCTAGAGGGGTAGAACGGGTCTTACGAGAGCTCAGAAGGACCATACCCCCTTTTGATATGTGATTTCGTAAGGACCTGCTACGTTTGAAGTAGCGTACACAGAGAAAATGCGTTTCCCCATCTAGGCCTTTTAACCACGGGTAGATCTATCCAATTGCAACATTTGGTGAAAATTTCAAGAACCCTAGAGGGGTAGAACGGGTCTTACGAGAGCTCAGAAGGACCATACCCCCCTTTTGATATGTGATTTCGTAAGGACCTGCTACGTTTGAAGTAGCGTACACAGAGAAAATGCGTTTCCCCATCTAGGCCTTTTAACCACGGGTAGATCTATCCAATTGCAACATTTGGTGAAAATTTCAAGAACCCTAGAGGGTAGAACGGGTCTTACGAGAGCTCAGAAGGACCATACCCCCTTTTGATATGTGATTTCGTAAGGACCTGCTACGTTTGAAGTAGCGTACACAGAGAAAATGCGTTTCCCCATCTAGGCCTTTTAACCACGGGTAGATCTATCCAATTGCAACATTTGGTGAAAATTTCAAGAACCCTAGAGGGGTAGAACGGGTCTTACGAGAGCTCAGAAGGACCATACCCCCCTTTTGATATGTGATTTCGTAAGGACCTGCTACGTTTGAAGTAGCGTACACAGAGAAAATGCGTTTCCCCATCTAGGCCTTTTAACCACGGGTAGATCTATCCAATTGCAACATTTGGTGAAAATTTCAAGAACCCTAGAGGGGTAGAACGGGTCTTACGAGAGCTCAGAAGGACCATACCCCCCTTTTGATATGTGATTTCGTAAGGACCTGCTACGTTTGAAGTAGCGTACACAGAGAAAATGCGTTTCCCCATCTAGGCCTTTTAACCACGGGTAGATCTATCCAATTGCAACATTTGGTGAAAATTTCAAGAACCCTAGAGGGGTAGAACGGGTCTTACGAGAGCTCAGAAGGACCATACCCCCCTTTTGATATGTGATTTCGTAAGGACCTGCTACGTTTGAAGTAGCGTACACAGAGAAAATGCGTTTCCCCATCTAGGCCTTTTAACCACGGGTAGATCTATCCAATTGCAACATTTGGTGAAAATTTCAAGAACCCTAGAGGGGTAGAACGGGTCTTACGAGAGCTCAGAAGGACCATACCCCCCTTTTGATATGTGATTTCGTAAGGACCTGCTATATTTTGGAACCCTACATATAAATTTTTTTTGGTGTTTAAAAGCTCGTTTAAAATACTACAAAATATGGGAAAATAACAACCCTTAACAGATCGTTTTCGAGATAAATGACGTTCCGTCAAAGGTACAAAATAGCACTATTAACATGTCGCATGAGACCATCATGAGCTGGCCGTAGATTCGTACACACAAACACAATTTACCGCTAGTTATATGTTCAAGTACGTTTCGCTGCATCTTCCTTTCTAATGTTTTTGATTTAATCATCATTTTCCGGTTGTTAGGGCAACAAGTCGTTGCTATGGCAATTTTCTTGATTATTTTTAAGTTTAGACCGTGGACGAAAATACGAAACTGTTGTATGATACCTGAAGTGGCGTACATGGAGTAAAATAAGCCCTCGGTCTTTAGGCTTGTTAGGTAATCATATTACTACGCGAATATCATATCACCGTATTCCAAACGTAATTGCCTTTCTAAATGAAAATATCATGGCTCTGTTTCCATACATTTGTAATTTTATTTTTTTTATTAAAAAATCTTTGAACGAAGCACATGGCCGCATATTGTGTTACGCACTATTTGGGTCCCTTGCACGGAATTACCTAAAATGGAGCGCACGGAATATAATCATATTAAAAACCCAACGTTGGTTTGCCAATATTCTTAGCCTACACTTTTTGAGGACTCTCTATGGAGTCTTTGTATGGAGTAAATTTCAAAGCTATTCATGAGAAATAAGCAACTTATGTAAAGAATGTATTAGTGAAATATTCCCTTAAATAGTATTCCAAGGAATACTAATTCACTGAATTTTCTTGTTACGTTTTTTTCATCTTTTTTCACAAAAAATCATATGACCTTTGGTCATTCAGATGATGCGATATTTGACGTTTTAAGGATCTGAAACTTGTAATTTGTTCAGAGTGAAGGGTCAAGATCATGACTTAATTCATTTATTCCGTGTTTTGTTTGATTTTACATATTTGATATACATTTGTCTATAACTTTTTTATGTTTAGAAGCAATGATTTTCAACACGAAGACAAGTCGAACTCGACAATAAAAACTGTAAAAATTGTTGATAAACTTTTAAAACTTTATGTGAGCTTAGGCCTTTTTTAGTTTTCATGTTTTCATAGCATGGCATTCAAAACGGAGTAAATGTTAAAGCTCTGAATTAGTTTTGAAATTGTGAGCTTTTTCCTCTATATTTGTTACATTTCAATTTTGAGTTTTTACTTACACTGCTCTTTTACCATTGATCAAGTTTAAAAGCCAAGGTACTGACCTCGTTTAAAAATTAATCCTGAAAATGCTAAATCTGGACTATATTTGTTGCAATGGTCTTCATAATCATAATAGAGTTTTATATCTTTATGAGTTATAATTATGAATATATTTGAAGCCGACTTTAATTTAGATTTTAATTTTTGTAATTTTAAATAGACATTTTTGGTCATGTGTAATTCCATGACTAAGATATTGATTTCGTTTGTATAGTATTTATTTATTTATTTATTTATTTATTTTTTTATTTTTGAAAAGCCGATACTTCGAAGCTTTTTGGTAAATTCAAAAGAAGTAAGCTAATGGAATTTAGTCGAGTTTGCAAATAAGCATATGAAAGACGCCAGGGTGGATGACGCATTGCAAAAAATGAGGTCAAAGGTCACTGAATGGAAAAAAATTAATTATATCCTGGACATAATGTGCCCTTATCTTGCAAAAAACATATAACTTTTATTTGCAATAATTTTGAGATAAATAGAACATATTGTATAGTGATGATTGTTTTTAAAACTGCATGACGTTAAATAAACAAAATTTTAAGATAAATATTGCCAAAATCTTGTCCAAATACATGTAGAATAATTAATTTTTGAAACATAAATTTGTGAAGATGTAAGAAAAGATCATATTCACCAAGTTTACTATGCCAGTCTGCAAAACATCATATACATGTATATAGAAATTAATCAAAGTACTGAGAGTACTCTAGGTAGAGATTTAGCTTTTAGCTATATTTAAAATATTAATATATGTTATGTTCTGAATGTTACAATAAAACAGAAGTAAAATAAATATTTTCATCAGATAATAATATTACTAAGGACATATGTTTATTCGATATGAATCTGATGTTTTCAATGGCGTTTAAGTAATTAATATTAAGTGCTAAGATGCTGTTGATTTTGTGACAATTGGATTACTCTGATTATCAAAATGGACATAGCGAACACTTATACACTTTTTAACGTAGTAATATAAAAGAGAAAAATTTGCAATTGAAAACATTTTTAATATCCTATCCAAATAAGTATGTAAAACAATAAATGATTCAACAGACAAACAAGACCAGATAAATACATATCGGCACCACTGAGTATAAAATCCCGAGATATGGACGGGAATAACCAGTAGTTTAAAGGCAAAATCCGCTTTTTTTATTAAAAAGTATATAGATGATAGGACAAAAACGAGGAACTAATAAATAAGGAACTATTATACCTTCTTTTGATGTTAGTTTTCTTAATGGCTGCCATTCATGTTTAAATAATTTCTTGAAATGTATAGATCATCACTAGGGTTTGGTACTGAAGATCATAAAAAGGTCAAAGGTCAAATGAGTGAATTATATCATGAAATATACATATAAACTTTCTAATACTAGACAATTCGGCATATTTATGAGTAATTACCTCAAAATAATATAAAACTAAGTTTTAGAAGTATATATATGTATCAAACGAAATCGACCAGATTTTGCACTTGAGGTAGACCAAAGTATAGTGGATGAGTTAAATATTTTATTTTCAGTGTTGATGGCATATATTGTTTAACAATCTTGATGATATTAAAATATATATTAGTAATATTTGTTTTTATAATGCTTTGGGATTTTGGTTTAGACATGGATTGGTATGTTTGTTATGATCACTTCATATATATGAGATGATGCAATGCTGAAAGCTTTTATTCTTTTTCACTTTTTCTCGATTCTTGGAGGTTTTGACAGTTCTAAAGCAACTTGCATAATGATATAACATTGATAATGATATGTAATGATTCCTTAAACTGTATCAGTTTTTCATCACTAGAAATCAGCCAAAATAGGCGCTTAGTAAGACCACTCGTGCATTTTGTATGTACTAATCTGTAAAAATTGGTGTAATGATGTTTTGGTGTTTATCTCAAAATGTGGTTGATAACTTTTCGTGTCAATAACTTTAAGGCAGGAAGATATAACTTGTTCCTAAAAAAGAAAACCAAAACATTTTCTACAACATTAGGGCCCTATATCTTTTTAAATGTAGACTATAAAATTGCATCAACTGTGTTTGCTAAACGAATTAAAACAGTCCTATATGGTTTCGGTGATTCAATAAATAAATTGTTTTAAAGCATTAAATTGAGTAGATTACTTCTCTGTCTGTTCCGGTTTAAAAGCTATTTTCGATAAAAACAAGTTATTTAGATGGGGTAAACGGGGTTGTGGTGATAAACTTAGAACTGACAGAAAATAGAATGGAATTGAAAAGGAAATTTCAAACTTTTGGGTATAAAATATAATTTGGGAGATATAGATTTTTACCCAGAAAATTATACAGATTAACTTGAGTCCTTTAAGAAGCTTCTGTTCTGAATGATTTGTCATTCTTAAGTGCCAGATCTTCCAAACGACATAATAAATGAAATAAATAGATTGATGTTCTCTTTCATATGGAACATCAAATTGAATAAAATAAAACGAGGTGTATTGGTTTTTTGAATTATGATGAAGGTAGTTTAAAGGTATCCCATATCAAGTTCTTTTGTCAAAAGATTTCATGGGTGCAGAAAATCCGCTCTGCCATTTACCATGGAAATGTCTGCTTCTGGATGATCTCGAAGAGTTCGAGGGTGCTAATGTTTTTAAAGATGGGTTTGCTTCAATCACACCGTTGATTAATAAATTCTGGTGATCGGTGATCACTGCATGGGCCAATTTACCAAATAATTACATCACAAACACAAATGACGTAATGTCACAATATCTCTGGTAAAATCCTAACATTAAAACAAATAAAACTTTTGGAAAATGTGGGCAAAAGAAAATATTAATTTTATAAAGGTTTTAACAAATGATGAAGGAAATATTATGTCTTATAATGAGTTTACAGCTAAGTTTGATTTTAATATTAATAATCTAAATTATTACACCTTGATTGATACAATTCCGGAAATCTGGAAAAGTGCAATCCAGCTACAAGAAAATCCGCTTAGAGAAGTCAGAAATAGTTTTATAACTAAATTGAAATAAAGGAAAATAGTTTCCAAAATGTTTTACATATATATCTAAAAGAAATTAGAAATTTTGCACAAAAATAAGAGATTGGATGTGTTGATTAATTATGTTTTCTTGTCACCGATGAAACAAAAAATCAAGATTTCCAGTATAAAATTAAACAATAAGCAGCCGAACAATGAAATGCAAGCTTCTTGAAACTGAACTATGCAGTTTTTGTTGGAAAGTTAAAGAAACTGAACAACATTTATTTTTAGAATGTCAGTATGTAAAAATATATTAAACATATTTTTCGATCAAGATAAAAATCAAATCCCACGTGATTATAGAAAATGAAGTAAATAATGTTTATTTGGAAAGAAGCACAAAGTAATCATTTTTGGCATTTTTCATTTATGCATTTTAATAATTAAATAGTATATCCATATATGTAGAATGTCCAATACATTTCCCCAATACAATATTGCAATAGAAAAGATGTGTCTCTACAAACAGATCGAAATGTATTCCATATATCAGTATTCCACGACAAGGGCACACAAAATTAGAATAAACTGGGAACATGTTGAGGTAGGCCCATACATTGAAAACATATTTTGAAATTTTAATATGTTGTACATGGGCATTAACCACTCAACATGCCAAAATTTCAAGGTAGGTATTCAGAATACTTAAGAAAATTCTGAAGCGCCATCTGGTGGACATTTTCACGACATAAATGGTCAAAAATAATAAGCTTTAATACTTTTTGCCATGCTTAGAATCCAAAAGAGTCTTGCATTTAAATTTAACATTATGTCATAAAGATAATTTGGACTAATTGATTTTACTTCCGGACATGCGGTATTTTCTACTGCGCCGCCTATCAAGAAAGAACATTAAAATTTCGGAAAACTAAAAGTAACACCCTTTCGTTATTTTGATGTTTTATAAAAAATACGATCGCTGATTTTAACATGTGTTGCGCATGAATATATAAGTTTAGAAAAAATAGGGGTAGTCAAGCTACTTTTTCATAAAATTGCATTAAAATCAAAACCAAGATTAGAAACCTTATTCCTTACATAAGAACTCACCATTAATGTCCTAGGATACAATTTTAAACTCAATGTTTTTCGTTTGGTGTTAACAAATAAGCAAAAACAGTGATAATGAGCTATTTGGCTTTGCAAAACAAAACGAATTTGAAATACCATATTATCTGTACCCCTAGCAACCCTTACCAATACCAACGAATTAAATTGGAAAAGGAGTCGTATACATTGATGAAGGGTTCTTGATTCTAGGCCGCTGAAATGAAAAGCAAATACAAGAGCATAGTCAAAATTTGACACTGAGAAAAATTATTATGAAGTATGTTTATTGAACAACCGTGCGTTTGCGTCGTACTATTTTTATTTGAATAACCCTTCTCCCAAAAAGTCACATAAAGCAGCGATATAAAACACAGTACCTCAAATTTTAAACGACGTTCTCAAATCTTTCAAATATTTAGATTTGCGCCCTCAAAAGTGTAGATCTTCCTTATTTCCGTTAAATTATACATTTTGTTCTTTAAAAATAACATTGGTGTTGTGAATTATAAGCTTTTGTGAATGCAGATAATTATTCTAAATGATACGCATTAGAGCGTCCCGCCATAATTCGGTAGGTGCCGAACACCATTTATTCGTGACGTCATAGGTAGAAAGACGTAAAATCGGAGAGTTTGTCCTTACGCACAAAACGACGACGTCACCATGGTATGGATATACCTTAAAAGATTGTGGGATTTATAAGTTGTTATAATAATAGATGTGTGTATAAATTGTTTTTGTTAATGCCTTTTAATTCTGTTCTGTAACATATACAGAGAAATAAAAATATTTAGAGCACTGTATAAGGGTTTTTACACTCGCTAGTGTGTTTTTATTTTGTCAATCTCTGAATACGGTGTTTTTATACTCACTGAATAAGGTGTTTGATTTTGATACTCGCTAAATAATGTTTTTTAGTTTTGATACTAACTGAACAAGGTGTCTTATTATAAAACGGAATACAAAAGTAAGTCATCCGGTTTCATTGAAATAACGATATTCTTTATACAATCTGAAATCATTTTAATTATCTTTATTAATTAAACACTAGATATTTAACATTTTTATTACATTTATTCTGATGATCACATTACTAGTAAGTGAAACTCAAGTCAAGCATTAGCTAGAACAAAATGTCGCCTTAGTAATTTAGCTATAAAAATATGTAGTGTAATTAATGTGCGATTACTTTTCGAGTTTGTTCAGTGGAATATGTCATTCAATTATTTATCTTACAAAAACTCGTCTGTAGTTTACGTTACATAATAAACATCATCAGAAACATCAATAGTGATGTACCGTAATTCGTCAGTCAGTTATTTAGTTATTAAAGGTGTACCCAGTAATTCAAACAAGTGCGCGTCTAGTTGTTTGCAGAACAATTACACTAGGATTAAGATTTATTTATTTGAAATGTTTTGCAACTTTTACCCAATTGAGATTTAATGTTAAATCTGTTCTTTCTCTGAATTATAATTAGACTCTAATGGTTGTGAAAAAGTGTCATTGAGAAATTAGGATATACGTTAGACAAAAGCATTGTATTCAAGACATCAGTATTCAGTTACATGTACACGTTAACGCTTAATATTGACAGTTCTTTTTAAAATATATGTGATTTTGGCACTTTCAAAGCGGGTGTTATATAAACAAAATGTTAAACTACAACCACAATTTCCTTATTTCCGGTACTCATATTGCTTGTTTTATATAAGTATTCGAATGAAATGATCGTTAGAATTACACTTATTTGAACCTTTGACACCAAAATGACTTAACATCGTAACATCTGGATTGGAATCCACTCTAAAACCACTATATGTATCCCAAGCAAAAATTTCAGAATGAATTGTCAGTTATTGACCATTGACAAAAATATCATCAAATGTAAATTTAAGCATAAAAATAGAGTTGTCAGCCAGACTATTATATTACATATTATTGTTTTGCAATGACTGTTTTAAAGATACAGTGCCAAAATGAGAAAATGCATTCGTCACTCGGTTTAGTTTTGAAATATTAATACATTGAGAATTTAACATTACATCACATACTTTTAATTATGTGTTTCCTCATACGGTGTGGCTGAATGATTTAGGGGTAAAAAACAATTATATCTTCTCAATGAATTTATTTGAAATTTGTCATACATCATTAAATAACATAGTTATATATATATACATGTATATAGTAACCCACTATAGGTATAGTTCATATGGTGTAATATTGTTGTGAAAATAATCTGGAGTCGTTTGTGTACATCCAACACCCAGATTTAACCTATCATTGACGTCATTGTCCTAACATCTTGACAGAATAGACACTTATCAATGAAATTTAAAACATCAGATTTTGCATATAAATTACGGTTTTAGAATTTACTCTCATATTAATTATTTACCAAATAAAAATTTAACTTACAAAATTAATTCCATAAAACCACATTTAAAATAAACGGACCATTTCTACACTTAAAATTGTTTAAACGTACTTGGAAACGTTAAATTCATATCATTTAAACAGACGATTATGAGTATATGTATATTATAATTATGGTTACAGAATAAGTAAATGGTGATGTTGTATTTGCCGTTTAGAACTCATAGTCAACCTAATACATAGAGCACTTTCAGTACTTTGATTAATTCTGTAAACTTTTCATATGTGCCATATAGCGTTTGAAAAGGTACACCTGGTGCATAATTATGCAGTTTCTTCTTACATCGACACTATAATTTTTATTTTATGGTTAAAATAAATAAACATTGTATTTAGTTTTTCAACTTGTTACATTTTGTAATAAATGTTGGTGTAATTAAAAAAACAGAAAACTAGTTATCATAGTAATTCCGAGCTCTTGTTAGTCCCGTTCTTCGCCTCTAGGGTTCTTGAAAACCAAATGTTGCAATTGGATATATCTAGGCGTGATTAAAACCCCTAGATGGGGAAAGTAATTTTTCTCTGTGTACGCCACTTCAAACGTAGCAGGTCCTTACGATATCACATATCAAAAGGGGGGGGGGGGTATGGTCCTTCTGAGCTCTCGTAAGACCCGTTCTACCCCTCTAGGGTTCTTGAAATTTTCACCAAATGTTGCAATTGGATAGATCTACCCGTGGTTAAAAGGCCTAGATGGGGAAACGCATTTTCTCTGTGTACGCTACTTCAAACGTAGCAGGTCCTTACGAAATCACATATCAAAAGGGGGGTATGGTCCTTCTGAGCTCTCGTAAGACCCGTTCTACCCCTCTAGGGTTCTTGATATTTTCACCAAATGTTGCAATTGGATAGATCTACCCGTGGTTAAAAGGCCTAGATGGGGAAACGCATTTTCTCTGTGTACGCTACTTCAAACGTAGCAGGTCCTTACGAAATCACATATCAAAAGGGGGGTATGGTCCTTCTGAGCTCTCGTAAGACCCGTTCTACCCCTCTAGGGTTCTTGAAATTTTCACCAAATGTTGCAATTGGATAGATCTACCCGTGGTTAAAAGGCCTAGATGGGGAAACGCATTTTTAGCTCACCTGACCGAAAGGTCATGTGAGCTTATGGCATAGCGCAGCGTGTGTATGTGCGTGTGTGCGTGTGTGCGTGCGTGCGTGCGTGTGTGCGTGTGTGCGTGCGTGCGTGCGTCGTTAACACCTATTTTCGACTTCTCCTCTGAAACTACTGGACAGTTTTTAATGAAACTTTGTCAGAAGTATATATGGGCCGGTGCAATTCAGATTTGTTCGTGGCGTTGTCATGGCTACCATAACTAGGTCAAGGTGAACTAGGGGTGCAAAAATCTTAAAAAATCTTCTTCTCCAAAAGTACTGATTGGAGAAAAAAACTGATGTGATATTTGGCTTCTCTAGGGTCTTAAGCCTATAGTTTGTTCATTTTGTAAAATTCGGATAAAAAGTAGGTTACGCGTTTTTGCGTTTAATTTTGAAAAAATCGTAAAATAGCTTCAAATTGTTATAACTTGACTATTTGACCAGATAATGACATGGGGTTTGCGGTTTTGACATCTTCTTGTTAGTATCTTCAAAATGAGGTCAAGGTCAATTGTGAAGGTCGTGACCTAATTTTTTTTACCTCTGATTCTAATTATTATCTCGAAAACTATAAACTTTTTGTATAGTCATGTAAATTAGAATGTTGTAGGTATTGATACAACGATCATTTTGATGTATAGAAAAAGGTCATGGGTTCAAAGGTCAAGGTCACAGATGCGAAACAATAACGAAATGCTTAATTATCTCGAAAACTATAAACATTTTGTGTAGGCATGTATATTAGAATGTTGTAGGTATTGATACAACGATCATTTTGATGTATAGAAAAAGGTCATGGGTTCAAAGGTCAAGGTCACAGATGTGAAACAATACTGAAATGGTTAATTATCTCGAAAACTATAACCGTTTTGTATAGGCATGTATATTAGAATGTTGTAGGTATTGATACAACGATCATTTTGATGTATAGAAAAAGGTCATGGGTTCAAAGGTCAAGGTCACAGATGTGAAACAATACTGAAATGGTTAATTATCTCGAAAACTATAACCGTTTTGTATAGGCATGTATATTAGAATGTTGTAGGTATTGATACAACAATCGTTTTGATGTATAGAAAAAGGTCATGGGTTCAAAGGTCAAGGTCACAGATGCGAAACAATACCGAAATGGTTAATTATCTCGAAAACTATAAACTTTTTGTATAGGCATGTATATTAGAATATTGTAGGTATTGATACAACGATCATTTTGATGTATAGAAAAAGGTCATGGGTTCAAAGGTCAAGGTCACAGATGCGAAACAATACCGAAATGGTTAATTATCTCGAAAACTATAAACTTTTTGTATAGGCATGTATATTAGAATGTTGTAGGTATTGATACAACGATCATTTTGATGTATAGAAAAAGGTCATGGGTTCAAAGGTCAAGGTCACAGATGCGAAACAATACTGAAATTTTTAATTATCTTGAAAACTATAAACTTTTTGTATAGGCATGTATATTAGAATGTTGTAGGTATTGATACAACAATCATTTTGATGTATAGAAAAAGATCATGGGTTCAAAGGTCAAGGTCGCAGATGCGAAACAATACCGAAATGGTTAATTATCTCGAAAACTATAAACTTTTTGTATAGGCATGTATATTAGAATGTTGTAGGTATTGATACAACGATCATTTTGATGTATAGAAAAAGGTCATGGGTTCAGAGGTCAAGGTCACAGATATGAAACAATACTGAAATGGTTAATTATCTCGAAAACTATAAACTTTTTGTATAGGCATGTATACTAGAATGTTGTAGGTATTGATACAACGGTTATCATGATGTAAAAAAAGTTGTTGGGGTTTAGTATTTATGTTTTCTTTAAATCTATCAGCTAGCCATTAGTTATCAGGTGAGCGTATCAGGCCCATGGGCCTCTTGTTTATCTGTGTACGCTACTTCAAACTTAGCAGGTCCTTACGAAATCACATATCAAAAGGGGGGTATGGTCCTTCTGAGCTCTCGTAAGACCCGTTCTACCCCTCTAGGGTTCTTGAAATTTTCACCAAATGTTGCAATTGGATAGATCTACCCGTGGTTAAAAGGCCTAGATGGGGAAACGCATTTTCTCTGTGTACGCTACTTCAAACGTAGCAGGTCCTTACGAAATCACATATCAAAAGGGGGGTATGGTTCTTCTGAGCTCTCGTAAGGCCCGTTCTACCCCTCTAGGGTTCTTGAAATTTTCACCAAATGTTGCAATTGGATAGATCTACCCGTGGTTAAAAGCCCTAGATGGGGAAACTCATTTTACGCCCTATGCGTAATTTCGTAATCACGCTTAGAATGACGGTTCCTGTGGTCTTAATATACAGGTGGTCTTTATAAAAAGTTGTGTGCAATAGCAGGTCGCCCTAAATATCAAATATTTATAAATGGAATGATATTAGGATTAACCGTATTTAAATAAAATCGAATTGCCCGCTTGATGATATATAAAAAAATTGCGGGCTAGAATTGCGGGCTAGCTTCACACCAGTCAACTTGATTCCAATTTTAAGTACAGTACGTACAGACCTGTCGAAAGTTTAACTTGGAGCTAACGAGAAGGGATCGAAGCCTGGCTGATAAGCTCGAGTGGCCAAGATCTGGATAGCTAGTGGCCGAATTAATATCGAGGGATAGATAGTTCTAGCTATCAATATATAATATATGTATACAGCTAACAAGGGGCCGATATAACCTGTCAATTCGGCACTAATTCATTAGCTTAGTGCTAAACTTTCGACGGGGCTGTATTGTATCATTTGAATCATTAAAGTGAGCTCGTAAACTGACATAAAACCTTGACTAGAAATACAAATTGGAGTTGAGTTGAGTTATGAGGTTTTACGTCCCAGTGTAGAATATTTCACTTATATCGAGATGGTGCAAAGGTGCAGAAAATTTTTCCTGTGCGTTGAGCTGATGACATTCTTTATCGTGCCAAGCCTACCGTGACACGGGGCCTCGTTTATTTTAAGTTCCCATCCGAAAGAACCGTGACTTTCAATTCATAATGCCGAATGCTTGGCGAAAGAACAATCACTACCCACTTTCAAGTCTTGGGTCAGACCCGGTCTAGGTTCGAACCCACGACCTCCCACTTACGGAGCGAGCACTCTTCCAACTGATCTACCACAGTGGTCAGAAATACAAATTGACATATCTAGACTAATAAAAAAGTTGTTCCAAGTTTCTTTTTATTTCAAATTTTGGGGGTATGGGGGTAGCAACTTTTTTTATATTTCATATACAAACAGATATTTCCTATGATTTAAACATGTTTAATGTCTTTCGGACGGAAGCTTACTTAGGACAAGAAAAAAACCTGAAGCAGATTGTTATTCGTGTACAAAATGTACTTCCCAACTTTCGACTCTTAAACAGTTATATATGTTATTTACAAAAGTTTGCTACACAATAAGAAAAACTGTCAAGATGTTTTTCATTTCAATCCATCATGTGCCCATAATTAGAGCTAAAATTTACATGTTTTGTGTTAATTTTGCCATAGGATACATCACAATCTCAACTTTTCCCTAAAAAGAATTGGATTTTCACTGATTTTTCTACAAACACTGTTTCTGATCTAAAACGAGTCACGACGTAAGACATTGGATTTTTGATAAATATAGACATTTTCCAACAAGGATCAACTAAATTAACAGACTTTGCCCTCGCTTCCACAGACTTTAGGGCATAGAAAGAACTCAAGTCAATAATAATGTAGGTCCCATTCTGTTCAGTAGCGAGGGAGGATATGATACGGAGAAGGAAATAACATGATTTACACACTCTACAGATGTTTGACAGGATACATGACACATTTCAAATGCTTATGTACCCGATCGCAAATTAAGCAAAACGTCACATACTATGCTAAGAGATTTTTTCAGATATATGGTATAGTAAATCATACACTGCCTTATCAAAAATATTGTTGTAGCAATACAAACTCAAAATCTTAAAACTAAATTGTTGAAAACATCATTATGCTAAAGCTGGATGTTTTTCAGCTAAACTAGCGTTTTTATCTTGAAAAATATAATATTTCCCAAAATTTTCATATTTTTTTCAAAATTTCAGAAAATTCCAAGAAAATTGATTTTCAAGAAAACAACTATACTAAATACATTGTGATAATAACGTTAAGTTTCAGATCACATTCATATAGAGGAAACGCTTCCAATATTTCAATTATATGAACAAAATTTGATATGATGATTATAATGTAGACATATGGCAAATGTAATTTATGGATGACAGTGTATTTCGCATTTACGAATTAACCATTTTTTACATGTCATCTAAACAGACTCCAAAGATGTCTTCTAAATATTTATTTAAGGGTCTACAATAACCATTATAAAGTCTACATCCTCAACAAATTACTTAAGCTCATAAATACCGGACGATTACATCAGGAAATATTCGTTGTAATTAATGTGAAATAAAATGTAATTTAATGCACCCAGCTGTTAACCGAAATATCGGTTATGTTTACTGCATAGGCAAACAACATTGACATGCCCAATTGACCTTTTATTAGAAATTATCAAATACTATAATCCACCTAGCGTATTGGTAGTGTTACAATTCGAATTTGTAACACAACAATGCGTGTTTCAATTTGTGTGGACTAAATAAACACTAGTGTTTCCTATTCAGAAATGCACTGGTCAGCTTAAATTTTTATAATAAAGGTCACGCAGACAGGTCAATGTTGTTTGCCTATAGCATCTTTGCGGCCACCGGATAATAGGTAATAGGTATTCTAGACGCGTTAATAACAGTTGTATCGCATGCTGGCTATTAAATTGTCTTCTTCTATTATAATAATAGTTATTTTTTGTTTTATTACTGTCTTTTTCCGTAATATAACATCCATTTCGTAGTAAGTAACTTTTGGCAAAAACTGCAGTACAGACCTGTCGAAAATTTAAGACTAAGAAACTGGAAACTGGAAAGGAGTCGAAGCTCAGCTGCTGATTGACCTAAAAGGGTAAAAGAAGTTCCTTCTGTACACCCACTTATTAAATTCTATGTTAAATTTTTGAAAATTATTTTCCACAGAAATGTTCAAATTACTTGATTCTGTCATTTTTAGGCTTTTTAGTCGAAATTAAAATTTTAATTTAGGGTACAAATGGAACTCTTTCCCCGAAAAGTATAAGCCTGTCGAAAGTTTTACACTAAGCTACCGGATCATTGTCGAAGCGGTCTGGTAGCTCATATCGGACCCTTGTAAGGTATATCTCGGTAGATCGTAAATTGTATCTACAGTACAGGCCTGTCGAAAATTTAACACTGAAATAACGAAAATGGTTCGAATTTCAGCTGTCGAGTTGCTACGGTATGGATAGCTTATGGCCGAAATGCTACTAAGAGATAGTATCAGTTGAATGCTGTGATATAGTAAACGAGGAGACGATATGAGCTGTCGATTCGGCACTTATTTGCTAGTTAAGTGTTAAACTTTCGACAGGTCTGTACTGTATCTCTTGGCAGTTTTTTTTGGCTACTAGCTATCCATATTTCAAAAACTCGGCAGCCGAGCTTTGATTCTTTTTCGTAAGCTTAGTGTTAAACTTTCGACAAGTCTGCTCTGTACAGGTATATTACAGAATGAATATTAAAATAGTGTCATTGTTAAATGTCGGTACGTCCCAGTTTCACAATCATTTCTTAAGTCTGACAAAATTTCAAATTTTAGCTATTTGTTAATTTTTAAGCTGTTAAGGAATTAAACACGTTATTGTATTGTGAAGATTATTTACAGATTAAAACATCTGCATTATATTAGTTTTGTCAAAAATATTTTAAATAAGTTTCAAAGAAAGATTACCAAAATTTGTTAAAATTTAAACCCAGACCAGTTTCACAAAATTTTTTTAAGAAATTTCTTTAACTTGAATTTAGCTATTTTTTAAAATCTATTTCTGAAATACAAATTAACATTTTTCCACAAAATATAAATACAAATGTCCTAATTATTAAATGATCTTCAAAATGACATCTTAAATCCCAGAATAATTGGTACCTTATATCCCAGAATATTTTAGATGTTCACAAAATGAATGAGATTTCAAATTTATCAAATCTAATAAGGAAACTCTTAATGAAACTTGAGCCTGAATTAAACGCATGGTATCTTGATATAAATATGCCATGTAAAATACAAAAATATGCACGGACTTAGTTGAAGACAATATAAATATTATAAGAATGAATTCGAAGTGTATTGCAGTGGAGTAACGGTATCTCTCCAAATTATATAGAGGAAACTAGAGTCTAGAGAAGCATGGCAAACGAACTGACTAACTTTCTCACACTAAGATGTGCCCTGGGTGGGAAATGACATACACTATACAGTAAGTGTGTCACAGTAACTTTAATAAGATAGTTAAATGTGTTGTAAAATATTTTATACTTTGGTGCTTTTAATCTTTAATTATGATTTGTGTAGAGCGTTTGTACGAATTCTTGACCTTTCTAGTAAGTTTTAGATACATCTTGGTCATAATTACCGGCTCATGTTAGACCAACCGTGTTAGAAAGGCTATCAGATTGCTTTTTTGTACTTGAACTGTTTTCTACTATTCCGATACAAAATAAAAAACTGACCCATAAAACGCAATTCCAAACACTCGCCATAATTAACTCAATCGAGTTTCTTATTTTGAAATTAAGCCTCTTTACTATCGAAAGGATCGAGAAAGAATGACCTGTGACCTATGTGAAATAGCAAGGGAAATAACTAAACATGTAATGTGACAATACGTTAACGGTGTTTAAGTTGAGGCTTAAACACCATTGAATAAGCTCTTTGCAACTGAACATTCATTAACTGTTTCTGTTAACATGATATTAATATGCTATAAAAAATTGTACTAACTTGAAGACAATGTAGAAATTATATTTCAAAGGAAGTATGAATTTTGTATCATCGTTGCCGATTCCAACATAAATAAGACAGTTTAATGCAGTGCAAAATATTTAAAACATTTTACACTTCGCCGCTTCCAATTTTTAATTATGATTGGTGTAAAGAGCATTTGTACGAATTCTTGTACCTTTCTCGTCATTTCTACTTAACAAATTGGTCTCAAAGGCAGGGTCATGTTTAATTATGTATGTGCCATATACTATTTTTTTAATTTAATTATAAAATACATTCAAAAAATGATATATGACATATGGAATCCTATCATACGAAACGAGAAGGTTACATGTGTAAAGAAGTTAGGGAGACTGGTTAATATAAGAGTTTCACTCTTGTTTCGGAATCCCCTTTTTGTCTATTTGATGAAATGTTATTGTTCATGCATATATTTATTGAAATAAATATCGTTTAAACTAAAGAAGTTATTTCGTTACTACGAAATAGTACATGTTTTTCGAATATTCGAAACACTATTTCCTATTTTTGCAATTGTTATTTCCTGTTTTTGCAATAGTTGTTTTTGTATTTCGAAATAGTATTTCGTTTTTTAATAAAGTATTTGAAATACATGTAGTTCGAATAGTAAAAATGGTATTTCAACGACAATTTCGAAATATTTTTTACACATGTCACCTTACGGGCTTCGTACTATCAGTTTTCTGATTATATATGTTCTTCATTCGTTTTCTATCGTTCCTGAAACAAACCATAAAATGAGACATAAAACGCAATTTCAACCAATAAAAAATCGACATTATTTCTGCTCATTACCAATTGAGGAAGCAATTTGGACAATAATTAGCCGAAAATTTGTCTTCGTTATACGTGATTCGTCCAAACAATCAACCAAATGGTCATTTTTTGAACATTAATTAACGGATAATTTGTTATACTCATACGTGATTTGTTATCGAGACATTATAATTAAAAAAGACATTGTCAAAAAGATGCGTTCTGGTAAAAATTTGTTGGAGATGGCGAAAAACGATAGCTTTGCTTTTTCCAAAAGGCTTATATTTTCCTCGTGTTGGTAATTAACAGTGAAATCTGCATTAAGTCCATATCTATATCAGGGCTACCTCCTTTTAAACCCTAGTAAAATTTTTATCCCAATCGCTCTTTATTTGGGTTATTTGAACCAGTTTATAAGGGGAATTTTTACATGTTCCTTTGGTGACTTTTCTATACTGATTTGGCTGTATTCCATGGTTCGTTATTGTTTTTGTTTTCTTCAATAAATGAATGATAGGACATACATTACTTGGAACATCGCGCTTTGTTCGATGATCGCAGACACAATCTATCAACGCCTTTTAAAGTTTCAACACCAGGTTCATGCACACTACAATTCATAATTATCTTTTGTAGTCTATATACACCCACACATACAAATTACGTGTCTGGAATCCAATTTCTATGCCACACTAAATCATTCTAGAAATACTTTTTTATTTTAAAATAACAAAGAAGCTTAACAAAGCCTAACGACATGTAATTTCTATGTATGCGTTTTTAATTCAGAAAAGCCGATAATTATGTATTTTAGTGTGCACGAACTTGTTGTTGGAACAACATTTTGTTCATGTCGATTGCACGTAAAAAAAATTGTCTTCCTCATTTAGCCTTTTGTACAGTTCAGACCTGTCGAAAGTTTAACACCGAGCTAACGAAAAGGAATCGAATCTGGGGTGCCGAGTGGCCGAGAAGCTTGTGACCGAAAAATGACAATAGAGACTGCAACTGCTGAAATACTGTGCGATAAAATGGGTAACGAGATTTGCTGCCGATTTGGCACCAATTTGTTAGCTTATTATTAAACTTTCGACAGGCCTGCACTGTAGTTAGCTTAATATCTCAGTAATCATGACTTAATAGGCTAAAACAGATCTGTAGCAAAATTAAATAGACAAAGATGAACAAATTAAGATGGATACATCTACGCTAAATTATTAAATTTGATTTTGTGCTCCATAGCTTGAATATGCAGCCTACCAACCATATGGACTTTGAGCAAAGTTACTATTATAAATTATTGAGTTGTTTACGAAGACTGGTTGGAAATGGTGGTATTCATGTATCGGGAATATAATACAGGCCTGTTAAAAGTTCAACACGAACCTTACGACTACTATACTTCCACAAATTCAGTGCACATGGAAAATGCAAGAATAAAGTCGTATTTTCCAACAAACTCACAAAAATTTGTCAAAACTTAATACAAAATATACTGACCTAATAGGAAAAAATATTTTTCATTCATGAAAGAGTGAACTTAATTCTGTAAATAGAGCAATTTTTGAACTTTTTAACAAAACAACAAATATGACTTTGTCAAAAGTATCCCTTCTGTACCTTCTTATCTTGAACAACTATAAACGTTAGGTCATAAACTTGATCAAATTTTCGAAATTTTCGCAAAATTTCTCTATGTACAGGAGGACTGAACAATAATGTTTTCAATTATAAATATAATTTGGTTAGATCAGTGCATTTTAAATGCATTTTATTGATAGTTTCATGAAAAGATTTTCAATTAGAAGAATTAAATTAAAAAAACCACGTGCACTCAATTTATGGAAATACAAGTACCGAACGGGCAGCTCATCTCGACCTCATTAGCTGTATCTTGTTATTTTTTGTTGATCCGCTGCTTTCTTTATCTCTGCAACTTTTTATCGGCCACTGTATATCCATATCTCGTCAACAAACGTCGACTCCTTTTCTTTTGCTGCTAGTTAAAATTTTAAATTTCTCAAAAACTATGGTATACTCTATCATACATAGTATTTCCTTAATTAAATTTAGTAAAATATATTTTGGTCCTTTAGGTATCTTTTAAACATCTTGATAATAATTTTGGTCCAAGCACTACTGATGAGGAATTGTATTCCGTTCCGGAACGATCGTCTAGTGCTGTAAAATTAAAACTGGCATAATATGTAATTTAAAGTTCGACAGGCCTGTACTGTAGCTAGGTGAAATATTCGGATGTGAAATTAACAACAAATAAACATAAATAAATAAATAAATAAAAAATAAAAATAAAAATAAAACAAGGTTTAATGAGAGATGTGTGATGTAAATTAATCTTAATTTAATAAATTAAGATTATCGGTGTTAAACTTGATATACACGTATTACTAATAAATCTGGAGAACTATGTCGACTTTGAGTGTAAACATGCAACAATTCTTTACAATCAGAGAACGACAAAATGAAATCAACAAGGAATTTAGGATTTATTAAGTTAATTTCCAGATCTGTTCATTTGTATTTACTGATATTTATTTATGAGTCTTGTATTTTTTATTTTAACTCGGATATGAAAGTGTTTCCAGTCAGTCAGAGTACAAACGTTGTCATTGGTCATGTCAAATGATCGAAGAAGTTTGCCGATATGACCAATTGACGTATCGCCGGCCATGCCTTTTGTTTTCCGACACTGGCCGCCATCACGGTACCAAAGCAGTGGCACAATTCAGGCTGAGTTTTTTTTTGGTGTTTGTGCAATTCAAGCATGCTGGGCCTTTTGTTGGAACATTGTGGGCGTGGCCGGCGATCCGTAAATTCCCCTAAATGTTTGTGCGGAACGTTTTGAAACATTTAAGTCGAAAATTTCCGAATCAACATTCGTTTTTCACAAAAATATCAACTGATGCAATTCTATGTTTAATGGGAGTAGTAATCTGGTATCACGTGGTACGCTGACTTATAATCAGAAACATTTGGCGCGAAACGATAACATGATGGGATCATATAATTACCAAGGTATTTAACTGCATTTTAGCGGCAAAAGACTGTTTCTAAAGGAATTCTGATAGCATAATTGATATGGGTTGGGCTGTTTTTCGAGAAACATAAGCTGAACTCTGTGGCAACAAAATGAGCCAGTACTCAGATTAATTCAGGGCAAATGTCCCTTGCAACTGAACGATATCAAACATAATCACATGGCTGCATGTTTTTATTTTCTCTATTAGCCAATTGCATGTTGCATAGTGCTATTCAATTAACAAATGTCTCTAAAAATACATACAAATTTGGTAGAGCAGTCAAACGCTATAAATAAAAAAAGAAACTTGGCCGACCAGCTTTCGGCCAAAAACAGATGAGGGACTTTCCGAAAACTCTGACTTCATATTCATCCAACCAATCAAAGCATAACACGCACTGTTGCCCTGGGCACATTTTTACAATACGTAAAAATACACAAAAATTACAGAAAATTGTCACACAACCATTGTCAACGACACATAACATAACGTTATAAGGGAGATAGGCATTACGTCAGTGAAACGGAATAGTCATATAATACAATTTGTTTCAAACTAGTTTGAGGGGGTATATATAGGAATCGCCATGTCTGTCTGTCGATCGGTCTGTCCGTGTGAAATCGTTTCCGGGCCACACCTCATAGCTGCTTTGGACGACTTTCATAAAACTTCACAAGAATAATTTCCATGGTTGGATGTAGTGTCATGACCTTAAATCAAGGACACATCATAAAGGTCAAGGTCGCGGGAAAAACATGTTGGGAGCGGGGTGTATTTTGCTCTCAAAAGACAGGTCTAGTTTTAATTGAAAAAAGCACAGATTGTTTCACTTGATATCAGATTTTAATCCATAGCAGATTAATGACATAGTCAAAGTACACAATGTACTAACTAAAGCCATGCATGCATTGAATGATAGTTATCTATAAATCTGTAACCTATTGTCGGTTTTAAAATTCATACATTCAGGATGTTTTCGCATATTTGAATTTCATAGCAACATGAAAAGCTTTTTGGCTAAAAGATAAAGTAAAGATCTGTCGAAAGTTTAAGACTGAGAAATCGAAACGAGCCGAGGCGCTACTTCCGAGTGGCTTAAATATGGATAGCAAGTGACTGAAAAGCTGCCGACTGCCGAAAAGTTATGGGGATATAGTTAGTAAAACATGGGCCGAGAATAGCTGCCGATTCGGGGCTTATTAAGCTACTTGTCGCTTTGTCTTAACCTTTCGACAAGCCTGTATTTTAAAACTGTATTAACCTTTAAATTATAAGTATTGCTTCCTAGAAGACACACTATCTATATTTCAAGCTCATATTGCTGTTGCTTTATCATCACATTTTATATTTTAGCATACGCCATGTTTCCTTTTATGTACAAACACAAGCATTGCCTTTAAGAAAAAAAACCGTTGAAATGAATGATTTAAAAGACAACTTAATTGTATGTCCCGTAAAATTGATTTCCTGTTTTTCTTCTTCAACCCGTTTTTTCAGATCTCAAAACACTATAGTGATATATACATGTATTAAGAAATAATAGGTTTGTCTCTCTGACTTGTGCTATTCGTTTTTTTTATTGTTGTCCATTTTGGTTATATTTTGTCGAATTTCGAAACAAATGGTTATTGTGTGAGGGACATGAAAAAAAAGCCATCCGATTATTATACCCCCACCACCGCAAACTAGTTTGAGGGGAGTATATAGAAATCACCATGTCTGTCTGTCTGTCCGTCCGTGTAAAATCTTGTCCGGTCCACATCTCATAGCTTTGGAAAACTGTCATAAAACTTCATATGAATAATCTTCATGCCCCAAAGGTGTGCCATGACCTTGAGCCAAGATCACATCGGAAAGGTCAAGGTCGTGGGAAAACATAAATTTTGGGGGCGGGGGTATTTGGCTCTCAAAAGACAGTTCTAGTTTATATAAGCTTGTTTTTTATCACAAATCAAAAACATAATTGTAGTTCCATTAGTGATGATGTGATTTTGGATGGACTAAATGGTTAAATGTTGTTTTATATTTCATCAGCAACATTTCAGCTATTCGTAAGAAGGAAATATCTCCTTTCATTTTTAAGATTTAAACTTACAACAAGTTCACGTGGTGCTTTATTTTGTGCAAATGATTTGATCTGATTTGTACAAGTGCACACTTATGACGACATTTAATGTGTCAGTATATAATTGTATTCAACCACCCCCAGTGTCGAAAATTAACATAATAGACAACCCAGTCCATTATGAGTGTTCCGAAACAGCAAGTAAAGGCTAACAACAAGCTAAAGGAAGCTCTCTTTCTCAGCTAAGGTTGACGGGATCGAACACACAGCGGTGGACACCTGGGGCTAGAAATAGCTTGGTACCACCGTGACGGCTCCTCACCGAGTTCTCTATATATATAGCTATTGCTGATGGTCATTATTTTCAGTTTGACATTTTATACTCTATTAAAGAAACTTATTATTATTATCATTTGACAAAGTGATATGTTGCCTCAACTGTACTCAAATGTGGCTCTATGTTGCCCCGTTGTAATAATTTGCTTCATTTCATTTAAACATGAACTGGCCATCATTGCATGCTATGATTAAGTGAACCAGTGATACATTCTGGATAGATGATATATAAATCATAACATGGGGTTAAATAGAATGGTTGAAAAAAAAATATGCTGGCAATGGATTCTTGAAAATATAAAAACCACAACACGAATTTTTATAGAACTGTAGAAAAACAAATATAAAAATAAAAGTAATTTACTTTCCCTCTTTGCCATTAGTTCTTTCCGTAAATTTATAATACTTCTTGGCATTTTGTTGAAAATAACAGGGGATTTGAATAATGACGCTTCTCAGCTGATTACCAATATAACATTTCAATTGACAAAACCTACAGTCAATTTGATATTCATCTAAAATTGAGATAAATATAATCATTTGATTTGACAGAACCGACGTTTCCTTATAACTTATCATCAGAAATAAAACGCAAACCAATAATGGAGGCCTTGCATGAGCGATGTTTCTGTACTTTTGAATTGATTGGTGAATCAATTTTAATGCAACAAGCATTGTGCAATTTTACAAAAATGTATTTTCCTATTATAATGCAAGGAAGCGTGTTTTATCGGAAAGTTTGTAATAAAACGTTAACAAATAACGGAGACCTTGCATGATCAGTTGTTCTTGTAATGTTGGATTGTTTGGTGAATCAATTTTGATGCAACAAGCATTGTGCAATATTTAAGTTTTTACGACACCTATTTATCTTGTACCTGGGAATTGCAATATCAATATAGCAACATGACAAAAATTACAGGCTTAACATTTAAGTTTTGAGTTTAGTTGAGTAATGGTGTTTAACGTCCCAGTCAAGAATATTTCACTTCTAACGAGACGCCGCCAGCTATAAACGAAGGTGCAGAAATTTTGCCTGTGCGTTGCGCTGATGGCATTAAACAGCAGGGGCCTTTAGAGTGCCAAGCCCACCGTGACACGGGACCTCATTTATTTTAAGTTCCCATCCAAAGAATAGTGACTTTAATTTCGTAAAACCGAATGCTTGGCAAAAGAACAGTATCACTTTCAAGTCTTGGACCAAATCCGATCGGGGTTCAAACCCACGACCTACAACTTACGGAGCGAGCACTCTACCAACTGAGCTACCGCAGTTGTCTCTTAAGTTTTGGGGAACTCATTATATGTGAAAAATATAATAAAAGGAGTGAGAATAATCCTATAATTGTCTATGTAGCTCGTGCAATTATCAACAAAAATTAGCTTAATTTGTACAGTTTTTGATGTAATGACCCAGTTTGTACAATTTTCCACTCATTTGGTTTCAGATTTGAGATGCACGGGGAGAAAAAAATCCTCGTTAATGATGATCTTTTAAAACAAAAATGGATAATTAAGCAGAATACATGCATCTTTCTTAACTGTGTACCTTGGTAACTGAGTTTTTTTAAAAATAAAATTTAAAATTCTTTTCCGTTTCCTCTACTCATCTTAATAATGTAATCATTTCACATCTATTAAAAGTTAATGATTTTGGTATTGAATATGTCTTAGTTTTCAATACATCCTATTTTAACAGTATGCAACATATTAATTCTGCAATTAATCATGCACCTTTCTTATTTCAACATTAAAACATTATTCCGTGTACTTATCTCTATGGTCAGGTGCCCTACCTACCTACCTACCTACCGAGTCCGTTTTACGCCTTGGGCCACATAGGGCAAGGACTAGAGTTTTCCACCTGTCCCTGTCTTGTTGCATCTTCTCCAGTTTTCTCAAAGTTATAATTAGTTGATGTTCTTTTATTTATTTCTCTACAGTTCTACTCCAGGTGTTATGTGTCTACCTTGCTTCTTTTTTCCTTCATGCGTCCATCTAAGAGCAACTCTAGTGATATTATTAATTGGCTTCCTTAGCAAATGGCCTATCCATCGACATCTTGGTGAAGATCAAGATGGCGATGGTCACGTGTCCAAAAGCACGCAAACAAGGTTCTATTCCAAGCCTGATGATAAGAGTGGGAGGAATTTTCTAATTGTCTAAATTAATTGTTTTCTCTGGACACAGTGCTCAGTGTCCGTCATTTATAAAGTCTTTAAAATTTGAGATAATCCTGCCTCTTCAAATTAAGTGGAAAGAGTATCGGCTGGTTCACCCCGTGTCAGAAAAATGTCAATCAGGGAGTGGTATGCTTATCTGCGGCCTACTGACTCTGTGAGCTAGCACTTGAAAGTCGCACTGAATTAGCCTCTGTTTAAGGCATATCATATAACAGTTTAGTACGTCTCAGGCATACATGCAATTGTTCCTATAATACAGTCCAACCTGCCTTACAGGTGACCCTCTATATAAGGGTCACCTGCTTATAAAGGCCAGTAGAATTGTATCCCAATTGTTCTTTATTAGTATTATTTGAACCTGTATATATAGGCCACTTTTACAGGTTGCCATAGGTGACATTCAAAGACAGCTTGACTGTAATCCTTAGAGATTAATAAACTTGACTATCTTCGTGAATTGACTGTGACGTTAAACACTATTTGTCAACTGAACTCAACTCTATCGTATTTGAAACGACCGCCTAGATATAACGTGTATAAAGGAAATAAAACATAAAACGCCATTAACCCATTAAATTATTCCAAATTTGTGTCAATGTAATGTTTTACAAATTGAAAGAAAATCAATTTTTGCAAATGTTCTTCAAACGAGAGAATTCCGTGCGTGTGTGTGTCAGGCTTGAGCAATTGATTTTAAAACAAAGATGAAATTAATTGACACGTATATCGTCTGGCTAATGTTTGTTTTATTAACTTTCAGAGATGTTCGATATGGCTGAACACTGATGGCAAATAATGCTTCACGTAATTTGGCCTTAAATTGTTTTGGTATGGTCATTTAACTGTGTGGTTTAAATCTAAGCTAACAAATTAGTATCGAAATGGAAACTCATATCCACCCACCCCACCCCCCACCCCTCATTAGCTATATCTCGGCAGCTGCTATCTATCTCTCGGCGTTTTTTCGGCCACTACCTATCCATGTTCGAGTCGGTCTTTTGTAAGCTCAGTGTTAAGGATTTATAGCGTATGTGCTGTACTTTCATTTATTATAAAATAGTTATAATATCCTTTCAGAGTGTTGAACGACAAATGTTTGTTTTAAATAACATACAGTACATACCTGTCGAAAGTTTAACACAAGGCAGCTGAAGCCAAACTGTCGAGTTGTCGAGATATTGATCACTGAAGCTTGCCTGTCGAGTTGTCGAGATATGGATCGCTGAAGCTCGCCTGTCGAGATATGGATAGCTATAGTATCCAAAAATCTGTCGAGAGATAGATGATAGCAGCTAATTAAAATCTATCGATATAGAGCTAACGATGGACGAAAACTGTCGACATGGAGCTAACGGTGAACGGAATCTATCGAGACAGTGCTAACGGTGGACGGGATCTATCAAGATAGAGTTATCAATGGACGGAATCTAACGAGATAAAGATAAAATTGACAGAATCTATCGAGATAGCGCTAACGATGGACGGAATATATCGGGATAGAGCTGACGATGGACGGAAACTGTCGACATGGAGCGTTAACGATGGACGGAATCTATCGAGATAGAGCTAACGATGGACGGAATCTATCAAGATAGAGCTAACGGTGGACGGAATCCATCGAGATAGAGCTAACAATGGACGGAATATATCGAGATAGAGCTGACGATGGACGAATCTATCGAGACAGAGCTAACGATGGACGGAATCTATCGAGATAGAGCTAACGATAGACGGAATCTATCGAGATAGAGCTAACAATGGACGGAATCTATCGAGACAGAGCTAACAATGGACGGAATCTATCGAGACAGAGCTAACAATGGACGGAATATATCGAGACAGAGCTAACGATGGACGAATCTATCGAGACAGAGCTAACGATAAACGGAATCTATCGAGATAGAGCTAACGATAGACGGAATCTATCGAGATAGAGCTAGCAATGGACGGAATCTATCGAGACAGAGCTAACAATGGACGGAATCTATCGAGACAGAGCTAACAATGGACGCAATATATCGAGACAGAGCTAACGATGGACGGAATCTATCGAGATAGAGCTAACGATAGACGGAATCTATCGAGATAGAGCTAACAATGGACGGAATCTATCGAGATAGAGCTAACAATGGACGGAATCTATCGAGATAGAGCTAACGATAAACGGAATCTATCGAGATAGAGCTAACAATGGACGGAATCTATCGAGATAGAGTTAACGATAAACGGAATCTATCGAGATAGAGCTAACAATGGACGGAATCTATCGAGATAGAGCTAACGATGGACGGAATCTATCAAGATAGAGCTAACGGTGGACGGAATCCATCGAGATAGAGCTAACAATGGACGGAATATATCGAGATAGAGCTGACGATGGACGAATCTATCGAGACAGAGCTAACGATGGACGGAATCTATCGAGATAGAGCTAACGATAGACGGAATCTATCGAGATAGAGCTAACAATGGACGGAATCTATCGAGATAGAGCTAACAATGGACGGAATCTATCGAGACAGAGCTAACAATGGACGGAATATATCGAGACAGAGCTAACGATGGACGAATCTATCGAGACAGAGCTAACGATAAACGGAATCTATCGAGATAGAGCTAACGATAGACGGAATCTATCGAGATAGAGCTAACAATGGACGGAATCTATCGAGACAGAGCTAACAATGGACGGAATCTATCGAGACAGAGCTAACAATGGACGAAATATATCGAGACAGAGCTAACGATGGACGAATCTATCGAGACAGAGCTAACGATGGACGGAATCTATCGAGATAGAGCTAACGATAGACGGAATCTATCGAGATAGAGCTAACGATAAACGGAATCTATCGAGATAGAGCTAACGGTGGACGGAATCCATCGAGATAGAGCTAACAATGGACGGAATCTATCGAGATAGAGCTAACGATAAACGGAATCTATCGAGATAGAGCTAACAATGGACGGAATCTATCGAGATAGAGTTAACGATAAACGGAATCTATCGAGATAGAGCTAACAATGGACGGAATCTATCGAGATAGAGCTAACAATGGACGGAATCTATCGAGATAGGCCTAACGATAAACGGAATCTATCGAGATAGAGCTAACAATGGACGGAATCTATCGAGATAGAACTAACGATGGGTGGAGATGAGATGGCGATTTAGTACAAATTCATTAGTTTGGTCTTAAACTTTCGACAGGCATGTACTGTAGTGAGAAGGTTAACTACATATAAACATGCTGGTCTATGAATGCTTGTAGTTAATATTCTAGAACGGAATCCCATACCTATTATCCCAGGAGCAATTACACATGCCTAATTACAACATGTAACACAATATTCCACCATTCATTTGTTTTTATGGCCATTCCCAAGGTTACCTAGAAAAATGATATGTACAAAAATGTAAATTAGAACTATAATGTAGGAAAAAACCGTTATAGTGCCAAAAAGAACGGTTTATAATTATGTTACTTTTTGAGAATTCCAAAAGTAATAGATGGAAATTAAGAAAATTACTCCTAACTTTTTTTCTACTATGACTACACACGACTACATGTAATTTATATTGTTGATAAGGATGATGTTCCTAAGTCTGTATTCAAAATCAACCTAGATAACTATTTTACATGTACATCTCCTAGTTCGACGGTCCTTTCATTCTAAGTTTTGATTACACATGTGGCGGTTGTAGCTTTACTACGGCTAAAGATAATGTGTTTTCCCTTCTGGCACCAGTTTTATAATCATTCCTTAGCTAAGATTTCCCTTAACTGAAATCTGCAAAATTTCAAACCGATATAATTTTGTTAACTTTCAAGATATTGAGGAATTTAGGGGATCACTTCTAGATTAAAACATTTGCATTAGTTTTGGCAAAAATATTCACCTGTAGTTCCAAACAAAAAGAGATTACGAAAAATTTGCTAAATTTAAGTCAAGGAAAATCTTAGCTAAGGAATGATTGTAAAACCGGGACCTGGAGTACCCGCCCTCACTTATTTACATGGTGAAAGATGGCGTGTTTAATTCAATTTGCCAGTTTTTACAGTTTTTTGGGGGGCTGGAGGTTGGGGTTGCGATTTGAACATCAAATGGTATGCTTGTTTTCGATTTTAATCGTTTTCAAAAACACGATCGAACTTGCCACTATCCTTATCAAATGCTCAAAGTATCCTCAATGCATATTTTTAACAGAGTTTTACAAACCTATAGATAAGATTTTATTTTAAATTTTAGTTGGTGTTATAGCAATGTTAGCACCTTCGAATAATATGTCAAACATCCATTAAATATAAAACGCATATTTGAATCTTCGAAACACAACTTGCGTGATTTAAATGACAAACGATTACATCAATTTAACTTGTAAAAACATTACGTCAAAAAATACATTAAAAAGTAATCTAGTTAACTTTTCCTGTCATGATTCTGAGCATCATACACAATACACATAACGAGATTGCTGTAATTATACAGCTCATAATTGATGAACAAGTGTATTCATTACCCGACAATGAAAGACAATGCTAAAAAATGTCTCTTCCTTCCTAACCGCTTGCCAAAAAGAAATTAAATGTCATAAATTTTTTGCGCATACAGCTCATTATTGATGAACAAGTGCATTCATTACCCAACAATGAAAGACAATGCTAAAAAATTCTCTTCCTTCCTAACCGCTTGCCAAAAAATGCACTTTAGAAAAAAATAATTAAATGTCATCAATTTTTTGAGCATACATTGACTTATAATTTTGCAGAGACATGTATATCTTCGTGCTTAAAATCTTTCGGTTTTTTCTGTTTGCGTCCTTCCCCACAGTAACTTACATAGACAAATAACTTCTTCGCCATCTCGCAAAAACATCTTGTCGTGAATTAAAACCATTGGAATATGAAACTCAAAAGAAAACGTTTACAAATGAAATTAAAAAATACCTACAGGCATAACTACAAAATGCACAAAGCTTATTAACTTTGACCTACATTTAAAGTCGTCATGATAGTAAATAGTTACCATTAAATATCTTCTTGTCATGAACCAAAATGCCTGGAAGCTTTGATTTCATATTTAGCATCAGGAAAACAAAAAAGTTCAACCACGTTGAAAAAAACCAAAATAGAACCAAAAGTTGCAGCCTCTATTTTTAGTTTTCATTAAAAAAAAATATTAATAAGTATTTATTTTATTTGCCTTGTATGGAACTTTGGTTAATTAGTTCTTGTTGAAAAATTACAAACTGTAATAGATTGCCTAGTAAATAACTAAATGTGAAAATCCTGTTTATATAATCAAACACAAAGTTAACACACTGGTCCACTATCAGATCACAATGCAAAACAGTAGAAAGTAGAAACTTTAAAAACTGGCTGATTAATCAAAAAAAGTAACCAACCTTCTTTCAGGGAAGTGAAGACGGGAAGGTTAAGCAACTCCTGTTTAGTTATCTTCACCCTGCATGTGTGAAATAAAAATTGAAACTGTAAGGAACATAGAAGTTTAGGACGTCAAATAAATCCGGAATAGTTTTGGATAGAGACATAACATTTTTCAACAATATTGCGGTGATTAAAACTTTATAAGGGCCTTGATGAACCTAGGCTTGCAATATCCCAAAGTAATTTATTTGTAAGCAGATTCCTTTTGGTGCATTAATTAATTTCTCGAGTAATCTCGCTTTGATTAGTTCCTAAGTCTATTTTCTTTCCTTAATTTTGATAAGTTAATACTGCAGTTCATAGTTTTGAAAATTTGAAGTAGAAGCAGCAACTTTGCGAAGTAAATAGTAAAGCCGCTACTTCGCCATCATATTTTCGCTCCTTCGCCATCGTATCGCAACTTTGCTCCTTCGCTATAGTATTTTCGCTTCTTCGCCATCGTGATTTTGCTTCTTCGCGTTCCGGTCGAGGGAGCGATAATGCAAATTTGGCTCTATCATAACACCATACAATTCAGATTTCCCGGCACGATCAGTTAAAGATCAATGGATCTCTTGTTTCTTGGTACAAAGAAGAGATTTCGCACCTCGTAAAGATACTTACTACAAAGCACGTTTTATAATTGCCACAGCTAAGTTTATCTCTTGATTTCATTCGACCTGGTCATAAGTTAGCATCCTTCTCACCCAAAAAAGAGGAAATATGTTCGTATATTTAGATTTTCTTGCAAATTTACTCATCTGGAAACAAAAAAACTTCGATTTTATAAGGGACGTGAAATATTTCGTAAGATGGTTGCTCCCGACAATTAAATGGTGGCATAAAAATTCATATCGTGCTCGTAGTACAACTAAAGCTTGATTAAACATGAAAGGTTTTACGTCTGTGGATGGATAAAGAATGGTTTTAACCCAATTTTTATTACAATATAAATACATGTTATCCGATTTATTGTACGTTTCGTAATTGGTATTGACAGATTTGACAAAGCGGCCAATGTAAAATGTCAGGACAATGATTAATTTTGGATCTAGTAGCAGGCAGTGCTACTTGTGCTTGCCATGTGGAAAATGTAAACATTGCCTTCCATATTTCAAAGCAAAATTTTTTTTTATGATTTTTGCTTTGACATTTCCTGGTGGAAGTTCACGTGTCTAACCTAACTTGTTAGTTCCATAGTTTTTACGTGGCTTCTGGATTGTGATTTGGACATGGATTAGTATGTTTGTATTTGATTACTAAAAATTTCAATTTCCTATTTTGAAATGTATTTAATTTGTATGTCAAATAGAAGCTTTAAAACAAAGTACGGATTCAATCTCTCCTTTATTCTGCTTTAAACAAAACTATATTATTAATAAAATATAAAATTGCATAAGATATCTGGATATCAATTTACTTCTGAAGGAAGCCCCATATTCGATATATTACACAATTCTTTTGTATAAATAAATTGTACTCAAGTAATAAAAAGAGGAATTACATTTCCGTAAAACAATATTACATTTCCGTAAAACTATAAATTCCCGCATGCCATACAAATAACAAAAAGCCCTATCAATACAATAAAGTGTAAAATTATATATGAGGAGAAACCTTTCTTAGTTTATCTTTACAAGTACATCTATAACTGTTATGGCTAATAGACAATTCGGAAGTAATATGATTTCTGATTCTGATTTGTGTAGTATAATTTTTTTCACAGTAAAATATCAAGTTTCTGTAAGATGTAACATTATAATATAGGTAGAGGTTAGTTGGTTGAATGTTGCCTAATGTCGCATCAGCATTTTTCAGTTATTAGCGACGAGAACTATTTTATTGATCTTTATGGATTAATCTAATATGAACAATTTCGTGTATGCATGTGAAGTGCGAATGTGTGGTATGGTCTGCCTTGTACTAGCGCGCACTCAGAACCACTTTTAAGGTGCTAGTTCACCGAATGTCTGTACGCCGCAGACAAGCGTACCGCACCCAGTCAATTACTCTGATATCAGGTTAACCAGTTAAGGCCAACGGCAAGGACAAATGTGGATTGAGCGGGACTCAAATATAGGTAGAGGTAATTTATATTGACTATTTAACCTGATTTGCCGTTCACAGGGTTTTATCTTTGCCAGAACTTTGTATATAATACGAATATCTTTCGGGCACCGTTTTTCAAACTTTTTTACTTTGCTTATAGGATTATATGTTGGGCACGAACTGGTATGTATTTATTTTGTTGAGATATGTTTTATGAAATCGTCAAATCAAAACCAGGCATGGAATGTTGAGCATACTTAACCCTTATAATGTAATGTGGACTCATGAATGAAATCCTTGTATCTATTTAATTGTTATATGCACAAGAAAAATAAAAATTGTCATCATTGCCGTAATCGGTCGTTTGTTTATCTGAACGCTTCCGTAGAGGAAATAATTGTTTCATTGCTTATGTCCATTTACATGAGAACGAATGCATTGCTGTCCAAAAACTGTATATTTTTAATCAAAAACCTACGTCTCTAAAACAAATCATCTCCAATAAATTTGATAAATTTAAGTAAGATCTGTTCACGTATTCAAAGCTTTAAATTTGTAACAAACTAATTTGTTTGGTAGTTTGGGGAATAAAAATGGAAGTTGCTGTCTTTAAAACACTTAAAAATATATATCTCAATATTGAAAAAAAGTTTAGTACGAGCAACATCCGAGATTTGCATTATTGAAAACACTCTAAGGCTGTTCCTAGTCTTAGCACGGTCTTTTGTGAAAATATATTTAAATTAATCGTTTTTATTTGATATTATGATCCACGTTAACAAAGTAACATTGTTGGCTTAAAACCGACTTTAAATATCACAATGAGATTAATCAGTTACACAATTGCAGAAATGTTGAAGTCTTGTAACAGTTAAATATCATCGAAATGAATTCATGAATAAATTCATAAAAATTGCATTGCAGAAATTAAATAATCAAAGTTTGTGAAGAAGAAAGCCTGAAAGTGAAATTAAAGTTTACAAGACGTTATGCAGAACACGAGCTAAACTTGTAGTTATCGTATCAAAGACACAATCTTACGTGTTGTAATTCCTCTTTTGAATTTAAAAAAACTTTAAACATTTATACGATTTTGACTTTAGAAACTATAGAGATTGCGTGTCACACACTTCATACTCTTAGAAATATTGATGAAATCCATATGATGTCCTGTCTTCTGTGTTTTTTTTTGGAAAGTTTAATCAATTTTCACTTTTGAAGTTATAAAGATTGCATGTCACACACATCATACTCTTTAAAATATTGATGCGATATTCTGTGTTTTACCCTCAGTGACATTATGTAATGAACCATGACATAGTACAAAAATTCGTGGTTATCGTATCAAAGACACGATCTTATGTGTTGTCATTCCTCTTTTGAGTATGGAAAACTGAAGAAAAAAATTAAAAAAATTACACGATTTAAACTTTTAAAACTATAGAGATTGCATGTCATACACTTCATACTCATAAAAATATTGATGCAATTCATGCAATAATCTGTTTTCTGTTTTTTTACCCTCAATGCATAATATGTTGAACTAATATCAATGAATGAAATGTTAAAAAGCGAATAAATCATATTTTAGTTTGACGATCTGTTTTCGTATCTGCCATAGTAAATGTAATTATTTTCCGCGTAACACAGATATAGAATGCATAGTTGCAGTCGAAAAAACGGCTGCCAAGCTATCAAGGACATGTCTTTTTTAAATGAAACACAAACATTTTCTATCCCAATCAAGAATATTTTTTAAAAAATTTAGACAAATGTCTCTAAATTAAATATCAATAACAATTATAATTGGATAAATGGTTTATACTAGTAATGTTTTTCGCATCTGTAAAGAAAATGACAAATTGACAACAAATTAATCAACTGTTATAATTCAAAAGATTCTTTGTCGAGTAAAGGCAGAGAAAAAATATTTGATATATTTTGCTTTAAAATAAAATCTAAAGCACAAAAATCTTAAGTGTCAATTACATTACAAAGACAACAAATCACTTCAAAACAATATAGTTTCACCAGACAAGTGCCCTTAGACTCTTGACACCAATGCCAGTACCCTAACAGTAATATGATAATCAGCTGTTTTTTATTTAACCAGTTTGCAGATTACGAAACATAATATGCCCGTATCCAAAATTATCCTGGGTATATTTGATGTCCGGTAGCTCCTTGTTTGTTTCATTCTCAATTTTGATTTCACATCTGGCGCGTGTAGATAACTGGACTGAATGTGCTTACTCTTCCGGACCACCCGGCCCCACTTTCATGGTGGAAGTTCACGTTTTGACTTAATTTGCCAGTTTTCAAATCTTTGACATTGTCTTTTAGGATTTAGATTTAAATACATGTAAGTTAGAATTAGAAAACTGGCAAATTAATTTAAATCGTGAAATCTGTGTCCCTCACTGTTACTTGAATTGGACGCTTACAAAGATTAAGTAGATATCATGGAAGTGGCGATATGTATGTCGTAGTTTGCCTGTATACAGTAAACTATAGCCTATTTATTGACTAGTCTCTTTGCTCATATAACGAATGTGTTTTAACGTTAAAAATAATTATAGTATTAATACAATATACATGTACAATCAAATCGAACTACTAGTTAGTTTGACAGGAAGTATTTATAAGTTATAATTATGATACTTCAGTGAAGATATTCTGCTAAGGAACTTTTATGCCTAACATCATTCCATTATTCAGGAAGTATTTGTTAAACGTTATATTAGATTTATTTCCAATATATACATTCGCTACGGGAACCCTGTAAACAAATTTAATTGTTATTGACTCTGCGATATTGTAACTCTAGGCATATCAAGGTCCTCAAAATGCATTATGGTCGTCATCATAATATTGTATGATGTCTGTATCCATTAATCAGAATCTCCTGTATAAGTTGCATTTGTTTTTGTTATACGATATACTAGAGATTGTTCCCAATCTAGAGCTATGGGAATCCTGTACAACAAAAGTAATTGTTATTGTGACTAGGAGTTATTGTAAGTTTGATGTCTCTGTTTCCAAGGTTATTCTGGATATTTTTGATGTCCCATAATTCAATGTTTCCTTTTTCAGTCCAACCTGCCTTAAAGGCCACCTCTATATAAGGACCACTTGCTTATAAAGGCCAGTGGAATTGTATCCCAATTGTTCTTTATTCATATTATTTGAACATGTATATAATGGTCACCTGCCCATAAGGCCACCTTTACTGGCTCCCTTGGTTGGCCTTTATAGACAGGTTTGACTGTATTACCTTTTAATTCCCAGTTTTGATTACACATGTAGCAGATGTAGAAAGATGAACAGGAGATGCTCACCCTTCTGCAGCAACCGGTCTCATATCCATGGTGGTAGTTCACGTAATTCGCAGATTTCAAAGTTTCTATTTGGGTTTCAGTAAATCTGTAACAGACATCGACAGAATAGGATATTGCAGTGATTAAAACTTTATAAGGGCCTTGATGAACCTAGGCTTGCAATATCCCCAAGTAATTTATTTGTAAGCAGCTTCCTTTTGGTGCATTAATTAATTTCTCGAGTGATCTCTCTTTGATTAGTTCCTAAGTCTATTATTTATTATCTTTCCTTAATTTTGATAAGTTAATACTGCAGTTCATAGTTTTGAAAATTTGAAGTAGAAGCAGCAAATTTGCGAAGGCGATAGTAATGTCTCTAGTTCGCCATCATATTTTCGATCCTTCGCCATCGTATCGCAACTTTGCTCCTTCGCGTTCCGGTCGAGGGAGCGATAATGCAAATTTGGCTCTATCATAACACCATACAATTCAGATTTCCCAGCACGATCAGTTAAAGATCAATGGATCTCTTGTTTCTTGCTACAAAGAAGAGATTTCGCACTTCGTCACGATACTTACTACAAAGCACGTTTAATACTTGCCACAGCTAGGTTTATCACTTGATTTCATTCGACGTTGGTCATAAGTTAACATCCTTCTCACCCCAAAAAGAGGAAATATGTTCGTATATTTAGATTTTCTTGCAAATTTACTCATCTGGAAACAAAAAAACTTCGATTTTATAAGGGACGTGAAATACTTCGTGAGATGGTTGCTCCCGACAATTAAATGGTGGCATAAAAATTCATATCGTGCTCGTAGTACAACTAAAGCTTGATTAAACATGAAAGGTTTTACGTCTTTGGATGGATAAAGAATGGTTTTAACCCAATTTTTATTACAATATGAATACATGTTATCCGATTTATTGTACGTTTCGTAATTGGTATTGACAGATTTGACAGAGCGGCCAATGTAAAATGTCAGGACAATGATTAATTTTGGATCTAGTAGCAGGCAGTGCTACTTGTGCTTGCCATGCGGAAAATGTAAACATTGCCTTCCATACTTCAAAGCAAAATTTTTTTTATGATGTTTGCTTTGACATTTCCTGGTGGAAGTTCACGTGTCTATCCTAACTTGTTAGTTCCATAGTTTAAACGTTTCTTCTGGATTGTGATTTCGACATGAATTAGTATGTTTGTATTTGATTACTAAATTTCCAATTTTGAAAGGTATTTAATTTGTATGTCAAATAGAAGCTTTAAAACAAAATACGGATTCAATCTCTACTTTTTTCTTGCTTTGAACAAAACTATATTAATAATAAAATATAAAATTGCGTAAGATACATTTGTATCTGGATATCAATTTACTTCTTAAGGAAGCCCCATATTCGATATATCACACAATTTTTTTGTATAAATAAATTGTACTCAAGTAATAAAAGAAGGAATTACATTTCCGTAAAACAATATTACATTTCCGTAAAACTATAAATTCCCGCATGCCATACAAATAACAAAAAGCCCTATCAATACAATTAAATGTAAAATTATATCAGGAGAAACCTTTCTTAGTTTGTCTTTACAAGTACATTTATAACTGTTATGGCTAATGGACAACTCGGAAGTAATATGATTTCTGATTCTGATTTGTATAGTATAATTGGTTTTTTTTCACAGTAAAATTCTAGTTCCTATAAGATGTAACATTATAATATAGGTAGAGGTTAGTTGGTTGAATGTTTCCTAATGTCGCATCAGCATTTTTTCAGCTATTTACGACGAGAACCAATTTATTGATCTCTATGGATTAATCTAATATGAACAATTTCGTGTATGCATGTGAAGTGCGAATGTGTTGTATGGTCTGCCTTGTACTAGCGCGCACTCAGGGCCGCTTTTAAGGTGCTAGTTCACCGAGTGTCAGTACGCCGCAGACAAGCGTACCACACCTAGTTCACTATACTGATATCAGGTTAACCTGTAAAGGCTAATGACAAGAAAAAATTACTTTCCAACATGTGGTCTGAGCGGGACTCGAATATAGGTAGAGGTAATTTATATTAACTATTTTAACCTGATTTGCCGTATACTGGGTTTTATCTTTGCCAGGAATTTGTATGTCATACGAATATCTTTCGGGCCTCGTTTTCAAACTTTTTTACTTTGCTTATAGGAATTTATGTTGGGCATAACAGGTATGTTTGTATTTGGTTAAGATATGCTTTATGAAATCTTCAAATCATAACCATGCATGGAATGTTGAGCATACTTAACACTTATATTGTAATGTGCACTTACGAATGAAACCTTTGTATCTATTTAATTATTATGAACAAGAAAAATAAAATTTGTCATCATTGCGGTAATCCACCGTTTGTTAATCTGGTCGCTTCCGTAGAGGAAATAATTGTTTCATTGCTTATGCCCATTTACATGAGAACGAATGCATTGCTGTACAAAAACATTATATTTTTAATAAAAAAACCTGCGTCTTTAAAACAAATCATCTCCAATAAATTTGATAAATGTAATTAAGAACTGTTCACGTATTCAAAGCTTTAAATTTGTTGCAAGATAATTTGTTTGGTAGTTTGGGGAATAAATTTAGAAGTTGCTGTCTTAATATAAAACACTTGAAAAAAATTTCAATATTGAAAAAGTTTAGTACGAGCAATATCCGAGGTTTGCATTATTGAAAATACTCTAAGACTGTTCCTAGTCTTAGCACGGTCTTTTGTGAAAATATATTTAAATTAATCGTTTTTATTTGAATATGATGATCCACGTTAACAAAGTAACATTGTTGGCTTAAAATCGACTTTAAATATCACAATGAAATTAATCAGTTACACAATTGCAGAAATGTTGAAGTCTTGTAACAGTGAAAATATCATCAAAAGGAATTCATGAATAAATTCATAAAAATTGCATTGCAGAAATTAAATAATCAAAGTTTGTGAAGAAGAAGGCCTGAAAATGAAATTAAAGTTTCAGTCAACAAGATGGTATATATGCATAACACGATATCGTAGTTAAACTTGTAGTTATCGTATCAAAGACACAATTTTACGTGTTGTAATTCCTCTTTTGAATTTGAAAAACTTTAAACATTTATACGATTTCAACTTTAGAAACTATACAGATTGCGTGTCATACACTTCATACTGTTAGAAATATTGATGAAATCCATATAGTTTTCTGTTTTCTCTGTTTTTATCCTTAATGAATATAAATTGGAAAGTTTAATCAATTTAAACTTTTGAAGTTATAACAATTACATGTCACACACATCATACTCTTTGAAATATTGATGCGATATTCTTTTTTCTGTGCTTATACCCTCAGTGACATTATGTAATGCAAACCACGATATTGTACTAAAATTCGTAGACACAATCTTACGTGTTGTCATTCCTCTTTTGAGTTTGAAAAACTTGAAAAAATATATGTTTTTAACTTTAGAAACTATACAGATTGCGTGTCATACATTTTACACTCTTAGAAATATTGATGAAATCCATATGATTTTCTGTCTTCTGTATTTTATTATCCTATAATGAATAAATATTGAAAAGTTTAAAGGATTTAAACTTTTGAAGTTATAAAAATTACATGTCACACACATCATGGTCTTTGAAATATTAATGCGATATTCTGTCTTCTGTGTTTAACCCTCAGTGAAATTATGTAATGCAAACCACGATATAGTACTAAAATCCGTAGTTATCGTATCAAAGACACAATTTTATGTGTTGTCATTCCTCTTTTGAAATTAATAAAAAAAATTAAAACATTTATACGATTTTTACTTTAGAAACTATGAGATTGCGTGTCATACACTTCATACTCTTAGAAATATTGATGAAATCCATATGATTTTCTGTCATCTGTATTTTATTATCCTTAATGAATAAAAATTGGAAAGTTTAATCAATTTAAACTTTTGAAGTTATAAAAATTACATGTCACACACATCATACTCTTTGAAATATTGATGCATATTCTGTCTTCTTTATCTTAAGTGACATAATGCAATGCAGAACACGATATCGTAGTTACTCGTAGTTATCGTATCATTCCTCTTTTGAATATGAAAAACTGAATTTTTTTAAAAATTTAAACGATTTAAACTTTTGAAAACTATAGAGATTACATGTCATACATTTCATACTCTTAGAAATATTGATGAAATCCATATGATTTTTTGTCTTCTGCGTTTTTATCCTCAATGAATAAATATTGAAAAGTTTAAAAAATTTTGAAATATTGATGCGATATTCTGTCTTCTGTGTTTTTACCCTCAGTGAACCACCGAGGTCGAAAATACGTCACTCAGAAACTCCGTACGCAATTCTACAGATACAAGATGTCGGTATAAATTTTCATGACGTCATTGCAAATAAATTTTAAAAGTCATAGTGTATGAAAAATATGAAAATCTTTAATTTTTAAAATCTGAAAGAATTTTGAAAATCGAAACAATATTAAAAAATATATCATCAATTAAATTTTGTGAAACAACGTCTTTATCAATTGAAAGTATAAAAAGGCAAATCTTCAGTGAATCACTGGTACTATCTAGATCTGTTAATTTATCCGTGTATCGTATTTATGGTTCTTTTCTTGTATATTTTCGTTAATATTTTTAATAGATAGATATTATGTATTTTACTCCCTGCAAGATATTTATTAAAATTATTACAGTCCCTTTAATTTAGGACTTAAAATAATACCATCAAAGTGCATAAATTTGTACACGCCGTGCGTAACGTCAGCATCCATTTGTACCACTTGGCCTTAAGGTTTGACTTCGTTTGCCAGTTTTTAAATTTTTGACATTGTCTTTTAGGATTTAGATTTAACATGTAAAAAAAATCGAAAACTAGCAAGTTAATTTAAAGCGTAAAATTTGTGTCTCTCATTGTTACTTATTATTGTCTCATATTATGGAAGTGGCGATATGTAGGTCGTCGTTTGCCTGTATACATTATAGCCGCTTATGCGTTTTGTACAATGTCATTTATTTAATGACTAGTCTCTTTGCTCATATAACGAATGTGTTTTAACGTTAAAAATAATTATAGTATTAATACAATATACATGTACAATCAAATCGAGCTACTAGTTAGTTTGACAGGAAGTATTTAAAGTTATAATTATGATTCTCCAGTGAAGATATTCTGCTAAGGATCTTTTATGCCTAACATCATTCCATTATTCAGGAAGAGTTTTTTAAACGTTATATTAGAGTTTATTTTTAATATATACATTAGCTACGGGAACCCTGTAAACAAATTTAATTGTTATTGACTCTGCAATATTGTAAATCTAGGCATATCAAGGTCCTCAAAACCTGTTATGGTCGTCATCATAATATTGTTGAAGTATGATGTCTCTGTATGAAATAATCAGAATCTCCTGTATAAGTTGCATTTGTTTTCGTTATACGTTATACTAGACTTTGTTCCAAAATAGAGCTTTGGGAATCCTGTACACCAATTTTAATTATTATTGTGACAAGGAGATATCGTAAGTATGATGCCTCTGTTCCAAAGTTATTCTGGATATATTTGATGTCCATAATTCAATGTTTCCTTTTTCAGTCAACCTGCCTTAAAGGCCACCTCTATATAAGGACCACTTGCTTATAAAGGCCAGTGGAATTGTATCCCAATTGTTCTTTATTCATATTATTTGAACATGTATATAATGGTCACCTGCCCATAAGGCCACCTTTACTGGTTCCCTTGGGTGGCCTTTATAACAGGTTTGACTGTATAACCTTTTAATTCCAGTTTTGATTACACATGTAGCAGATGTAGAAAGATGAACAGGAGATGCTCACCCTTCTGCAGCAACCGGTCTCATATCCATGGTGGCAGATCACGTAATTCGCAGATTTAAAAGTTTCTACTTGGGTTTCAGTAAATATGTAACAGACATCGACAGAATATGCATTTCCGATCAAATTAGATATAGTTTTTAAAAATATTTTCATTATTAGACAGTGTCTCTAGCCTATCTAATATCATCTAAATCCTTTCAATACACACGTTATAACATTTTTTGTGGTAATGATGTCCTCAATTGGAAGCAATATGTATCCGGTTCCATTATACGGAGGCTTATAAATTAGAATTATTGCATACATAGACATCTGTTTGACGTTATATGTTACAAAAATAGACACAGATAAAGTCAACTTGTACCATAACCCATTCTCAATAATCCCTAGAAATACCAGTTATTTCTTATCAGTCAGCTAGTGTCATTCCACTTATGTTATTATTGATCAAACACAAACATACTGGTTTACACCCAAACCACAATCTAAAAAAAAAAAAAAATTTGAAAACTGCCAAATGAAATCAAACACGGGAATATCCCTCAGACAAATAAGGTCTGGTGCCCCGGGAGGGTCTTTTTTAAGCCTATTATGAAAGTTAAGTTTTTAACAAACCTTTGTTTGTACATAGTCCTACATTAAGTATTTTGGGCGAATGTATCAAATAAGTCAATGAAAACACAATACCAAACATGGAACATTTGATGAAAATTGAATGGGTGAAATCTAAAAATGAGGAGATTTCAAGAAAAATTAAAAGCCCCGTCTTCATAACTAAAAATAGCAAGGAGCTTTTTTTTTTTTTTTTTTTTTTTTTTTTTTTTTAAAAAAAAACCTAAAGCATTTCACAGCATCCGGGGGTAAATTTTTTAAAAGCATCACTGTTCGCTTATTAGTCTTTGGCAAAAAACAATTTACTCATTTTTGGCAGAGGAAATATTTTTTCATCTGTTAGCAATCAAAATGACTGTAAAGCTTTGTACGATTTATTGACTCTTTTTGCAATGTACATTCTAACAAAGGCATGATATTGTGATTTTATGTGTAAACAAAATACCATTATAAATCAGAGTAGATGATTAAATTTTAAACTTACATACTCACAACTTATTGTATGGCAAATCACTGCGGTAGCTCAGTTGGTTGAGTGCTCGCTCTGTAGGTGGGAGGTCGTGGGTTCTATCTCCGGCCGGGTCTGGTCCAAGCTTTGAAAGTTGGTTTTATTTTGCAAGCACTCGGCATTACCGAATAAAAGTCACGGTTCTTTCGGATGGAAATTTAAAATAAACGAGGTCCCGTGTCACGATGAGCTTGGCACGATAAAGAACCTTGCTGTATAATGCCATCAGCGCAACGCACAGGTAAACTTCCTGCACCTTCGCCTATAGCCTCGATATAAGTGTAATAGTCTAGACTGAGACGTTAAACACCATTACTTTACTCAACTCTTTATGGCAAGAATTTTTGGAAGTGTTTCCTTTGATGCATTTAGGAACAATTTAGAAACAAAAACAGATTTGTACTTGATGGAATGTTTGATACAGATTTATGTGATAAAGACCTAATTTGAGTGATGAAAGCACGAAGAATTCTTCTCTTGAGTGCCATCAAGTTAGAATGAACATCCTAAAGTAATATATCGGCATGATTTCTTATTGTCGATTAAGTAATCTCAGTGGAAATATCTGTGTTTGTAAGAGCTATTCTATCTCATATAAATAGTACTTTAAGATATCGCGAGTATCTTTAGGAAAATCTAACCTATTAATATTGTTTTAAGATATATCGCAAGTATTTTTATGAAAATGGGGGAGTGAAAAACCAAAACAACATGTACATGCACATAAAAGGGAACGTATTTATATTTAAATATAAGAGTGTCGAATTGAATGGAAAAATGGCGTTTTAAGCCACAACCAATACTTATCTTAAAGCAGTTAGATTTAGGATGATAGAAGGAGATCACGAAATATTCTCATGATGACACTGTTCTTCATATGGCAAAGCAAGCGAAATGGCAGAAATATAAACACCTTTAGGTTTATGGCAAAACAAGTCTCAACTGACAAAATTACCAAATATTTTCAAATTGAGTCTGCTTTAGAATTTCTTTATTTCTGAATTTTAGACTTTACATTGAAATGTGTCTAAATAAAAACTAGCAATGGAATGTTAAAGCATATTGAAAACGAGCAATGAAATTGGAATATCATGCGTGAAATTAGCTGACAATTAGATGTTAAAATTAAAACACAATATAATGAAACGATCTCATTACATCAGGCCAATTATATCATTTTATTTTTCGTTGTATAGAAAATGGCTTGAAAGATAAATCTTGTTTATGCGTTATTTTGTAATCTCAATTCAGTGCTTTCAAACAATAAATACAAGTTAGTACTTTTAGATAAAAAAACCCCAGCCTTTTTGTAAAAAAAAGTAGTTTTGAACCAAAAACAAACAAACTAATCCATGTCCGAATCACAATCTAGAAGCAAAGTAAAAACTTTGGAACTGCCAAGTCAGGTTACACACATGAACTTCCACCAGGGAAGTAAGGCCGGATGTTCCGGAAGGGTAAGCAAGTATTTCACTATGTGTTTAAGCTCCTGTGGCATAAAGGTGTCAAATCGTTTGTTGCGAAGGCCATTCCATGCCATATTAAAGATTTCATCAGGAATACCAGATGTATATTCTCCAATTAAAATAAATAGACTTTTCTGTTTATTTTTGACATTGAAAATAAGTTTCGATGATAATATCCCAGCGTAACGTCAGTTTATGATTTCATTGCTTATTTGAATACATGGCTTAAAGTTACCTTACCATATATTTTTCCATCATGATAAGATTTTAACAACTGACTGTCGAGAATAATTGACAAAATAACGATATGCTTACCGATCTAAGGAAAAGGGTAACTTTTTGCAATGTTTGTGGTTTAAAAAAGGAGGAAGTGGCTTCGAATTTGATATAAAAATATCTTTGAGAATTGAAATGCATAAATTTTAACTATTCCCGAGATAATGTCAATGGAATAAATCCGATTTCAGATTAAAACCTAATTTATTTATTGCAATGTTCAATAACAAGTTTTACTTATTGTAATTTGTTAGTGAACATATTGAATTGACTCAATCGTAATTTAATATGTTTGCTCGAAGTATACTATACAGTGTATATCTACATTTATATAGAATTTGTGTCTGAAAATTGTACTTTTAGATAAGGAATTTTAACATAACAAGACATTTATGACAGTCTTTCGAGTGGTATTATTTTAACACAAATAAAAGGGCGACGTAAATGTATATTATAAAGATTTAAAGAAATCTGAAAGCTATAGCTCCCAAGGATGTGATCAAAAGACTAGAAAATCACAATAAAGATATAGGATCCAAGACTTGTGTCTCAGTGTCTGTCTTATTTGTGATTACTTAAACCTTGTGGGAATTATTTGTATTTGTTTTGTTCGAAAGGCGGAAATGTTCCTTTTATAAACTGGTTAAAAGTACATATTATACATACATTCTATACTATTATAATGGTTTGATGGTATCAGACAAAAAAGAGATTCCGTTTATTCTATACATTGTTTCAGAAAATCATCAAAACACCTTAAATTATGCTGATAATGGGGAATTTTTCTGGTAGTTAAAGCAGGCTTGACGAAATGCTGCCTGACCACCTGACATGCCTGGTAAAAATCTCTTGGGTGAGACAGGACATTTTTCGATACAGGACCGAATGTCTGGTTACTTGATTTCACAAATGATGCTAGAGTATGAATTTAGTCTGGTAAATCTTTTTTGGTCTGGTAGGAATTGGCAACACACCATTCGCCAAGTCTGTTGATGTTCCCTAAATTAGTCAAGACATACGCCTACTTTTAATTTCGCGCCGGCAGATGAAAGTCACTGTAAATGTAAATAGATTATATCAAATCCAACAACAAACATACCTGTCAATGCCTAAATCAAAATTCAAAAAGCATTAACTACGAAATTGCGTCGCTAGTTATCTTTCGAGAATTGGAATATAAATTTTAACTACTGAGATAATGATCAACTGTCCGTGTGATTGAATAATTTCAATCTGAGATTAAAAGTTACTTTATTCATTGCAATATTCAATAACAAGTTTACTTTTTGTTAGTGAATTGTCCCAATCATAATTCCATATGCTTGCTCGAAGTATATTTTAGAGTGTATATCTGCATTTTAATAGAATTTGTGTCTGAAAATTGTACTTTTAGATAAGGAATTTTATAATAACAAGACATTTACGACAGCCTTTTGAGTGATATTATTTTAACATAAAGGAAAGAATGATGTAGATGGCTATTATAAAGATTTAAAGAAATCAGAAAGCTATAACTCCCAAGTATGTAATCAAAAGACTAGATAATCACAATAAAGATATAAGATCCAAGACTTATGTCACAATGTCTGTCTTATTACCTTTAGGGGTTTTTTTGTTTTGTTCGAAAGGCGGAAATGCTCCTTTTGTAAACTTGATAAAAGTACAAATTATACATACATACTATTATAAGGGTTTGGTGGTATCAGACAAAAAAGAGATTCCGTTTATTCTATACATTATTTCAGAAAATCATCAAAACACCTTCAATTATTCTGATAATTGGGAAATTTTTGCAAAGTTTATGTACCCTAAATTAGTCAAGATATATATTCGCGTACTTTTATTTTCGCGTCGACGGATGATAGTCGCTGCAAACATGGCAAATGTCCAGAAATAATTTTTCATCGTAACACACACAAAAACATCTTCATCTTATAAGTAACATGGTTTGTTAGTGTCCAGTATGGAATGATACAAGGTCAGTAGTAAACATACAGGGTGAAGCAGCCAATGAAAGTGTTAAAAACGTTGATAAATTTCCTGAATGCAATGAAAGGTGAAGCAGCCAATGAAAGTGTTAAAAACGTTGATAAATTTCCTGAATGCAATGAAAGGTGAAGCAGCCAATGAAAGTGTTAAAAACGTTGATAAATTTCCTGAATGCAATGGAATATTAGAACTGGATTAAACAGATACTAAAGAAGTATAGCATCATTTCCGTTGGATTTCAATGTCAAATTCTGATACTTTCATTCCTTTTAAATCAATATCTTCAGCAGAATATTCCGCAACTGTTTACTAATGTTCGTCACTTTGGTTGACATGTACATTAGCTAGCGACAGGAGGCGTAAGCCTAACCGACCCGGTATGATCCTCACAGACCCACTATTTCTACGCGTGTGGCTATGTAGGGAATTATACTGGGTTGGTCATGTGAATAATTTAACCAATCGCTATTATAGAGTTTTTTCAGAGGTAGGGTAAATTACAATTACCCCTGCAGCCACTTGCCCTTCATCAATGTGAGATTTGTAATGTTCCTTAACATCACAGCCCTATTCTGCTCTTTTAAGCTTTGTTTAGACTTTCAATGATGGCATCTATGTGATGGCGATATCAACTAATAAATAGCATATAGTAATCCTTCACGCCCAACACTAGTATATTTGCATTGTTCTTTATTTCCATTTAATCCCAGTGGCGATATCTGTGTTATTTGTGATTGCTGTTTAGTTGCTAATTCCTGGCAGATTAAATATTTTCTGTCAATTTGAGAGATTAATGAACCCAATGTAGCGCTTATTCCGACAAGTGTATTTAGATAAAAGTCAGTTTTATACTGATAACAGTGATCGCAATCGATTTATAAGGATGCCACATCAACAAAATGTTAGAATGTTTGATCGACAAAGTGTTTAGCAATATAGTCCAACCTGCCTTAAAGGTCACCTCTTTATAAGGGCCACCTGGTTATAAAGGCAGAAGAATTGTATCCCAATTGTTTTTATTCATATTATTTGAACCTGTAAATAAAGACTACCTGCCTATAAAGGCCGCTTTTACTGATTCCCTTTATAGACAGGTTTGACAGTATAATTACCCAACAAACAATCGGTATATACTGGGAACGGACTGTGTGCCATTACTTGCTGATTTTTTCTTTCATGATATGAAACAGTATTAATGCAGAACCTTGTTGAATCTGGAGCGAAGACCAAAATCTGTACGTTATGTGAATTTCATTTATCCTAGTTAACAGAAGATATGACTGTTTTTTAATTTTTTAAGGTCTGGTTCAAACTTGACCTGAGTTATGACACCCACACAAAAGGTTACGTTGTTAAATCTAAATATTTACAATGTGACTGTATCTTCGATGAAACATACAGAAGCAATTGTATTGCAATTCCCGTTGAAAGACAATAGGGGTTATGACCCTTGATGTGTATCAATTTTTCCGCAATATTACGTCATGTCCTGCACAGGGGGTCACGTGATAATGTGAGATACGCCGAGCAGATATTGAAAAAAGCGCCAAGGTACAAAATATTTATTAAAAGAAAGAATTGTTAATATCAGAAATGACATTCTGCTTATGGTATTTCAAGGGGTAATGAAAGATAGTGTGGCGCGTGTCTATTGCTCCATGTTCCATGTTTATTTCATAACTAAGTGTGATATCAAACATGGCGGTTGTAGCTAGCTAGACAGTAGGTTCTTACACTTCCGGAACACACTGTCTCACTTGGTTAAAGTTAACGTATTTAATTTAAAATGACAGTTTTCAAAAGTTTTTTATTGTGATTTGGGCATGAATTGGTATGTTTGTGTTTAATTTTAAAATCAGTTGTAGATCATATACCGTCTGTGATTCTTCTATGATGGTGTCTACATCTCCAGTGTTTTTATACGTTGGCATAGAGATATTATTATATTTCTTTTATCATTGATAATAACGCTTGACCTAGTGCATGGGGGCGTATAGCCTTCTCTTTTAAATAGTATTCATTTATTAACTGTTTTTCAACAAATAAGCTTTGGAAACGAATAAAAACATGTTTTAAAAATCTTAACTAATACTTCTGAAGAATTAGATAAAAAGATCGAAATAGATGTTTCTATTTAGAAGATAAAAGAATTTGCATTTGTGAATACTTGTTCAGGATATATTTAGCTAGGATACATTTTCTGCAAAGATGCGAAATCACGATTGTCTGGCCTGATCTAAATTACATAGCATTCTTAAAACAATAAGCTCTTTAGCTCGACATAATAAAACGAGAATAAGAACTTTATTATAATTACAAATTAAATCAATTTTATAAGCGACATTGATTCAACAATAAGAATTCATAACAATTTGTCACGATTCTTGAGATGAAATTATTCAAATGCTGTCCAAAATCTTTTTTATGTAGTCAAATCGCTAATTTTGGATTTTTAAAAAAAGAAAGCATTATAGTCTAAATCACGGCATTTAGAAATGAATCGACAGATAAGCTTACCCTACAGAATTATAATTTGCGTTTCTACAGTACAAACCTGTCCAAAATTTAACACAGAGTTGAGTTGAGTAATGGTGTTTAACGTCTCAGTAAAAAAAATATCCACTTATATCGAAACGTCGCAAGCTATAGGCAAAGGTGTAGTAATTTTTTTCTATGCGCTGCGATGATGGCGTTCTTTATAGTGCGTGCCACGCCTATTGTGAAACGGGACCTCGTTTAAGTTCACATCTGATAAAAACCGTGACTTTCATTTCGTAATACCGATTGCTTGGCGAAAGAACAGTCACTACCCGCTCTCAAGTCGAACCCACGACTTTCCACTTACGGAGCGATTACTCTACCAACTGAGTTTCCGCAGCGGTTTTTAACACAGAGCAAATGAAAAGGAGTTTAAGTACGGCTGTCATAAAGCTGTTTGAATAAGGTAACTAAGAGCTGGGATGAAATGTCGATTCAGCAGTAAGTTGCACGTTTTATATTAAACTTTTGACAAGTCTGTACCGTACATGAATTGCAATAAAAGAAACATCGTAAGGAGATAATTGATTTAAAAATGTAAATCAAAGTTGTCTAGTTTTTACAATCTCAGTTTGATTTACCGTGTCTATTACACATGGATACGATACTTCAGCTTATATCTTATATGGTACCTACAAAGTCCTATATCGATAATGAATTATTGATTTTTGGTTATAGCTTTGTTCTTTCAACACAGACATTTACATTTATTCGAGAAAAATGAAATAAGTTTCAATTGGAAAATTAAATCAAAGTTGTCTAGTTCTAAAAAACTAAATTTAAAATATTCATGAGTTATCGAATCTGTTAGACTTTGATATGATACTTCAACTAATACGGTACCTACAAATTCACTGAAGAAGTCCTATATCGATAATGAATTATTGATTTTTTGTTAGCTTTATTTTTTCAACACAGACAATTACATTTATTCGAGAAAAATGAAGTTTCAATTGGAAAATTAAATTAAAGTTGTCTAGTTGTAACAAACTCAGTTTAAAATAGTCATGAGTTATCGGATCTATTAGACTTTGATATGATACTTCAAATAATACGGACGGTACCTACAGATTCACTGAAAATTCCTATATCGATAATGAATTATTGATTTTTTTGTTAGCTTTGTTCTTTCAACATAAACGATTACATTCATTCGAAAAAATGGAATAAGTTTCGATTTAAAAATAAAATTAAAATTGACTGGTTTTAACACACTCAGTTTAAAATATTCATGAGTTATTGGATCTATTAGACTTTGATATGATACTTCAACTAATACGGTATCTACAGATCCACTGAAAATTCCTATATCGATAATGAATTATTGATTTTTGGTTATAGCATTGTTCTTTCAACACAGACAATTACATAAATTCGAGTAAAATGAAATAAGTTTCAATTGGAATATTAAATCAAAGTTGACTGGTTTAAACAAACTAAGTTTAAAATATTCATGAGTATTCGGATCTATTAGACTTTGATATGATACTTCAAATAATACGGTATCTACAGATCCACTGAAAATTCCTAAATCGATAATGGATTATTGATTTTTGGTTAGCTTTGGTTTTTCAACACAGACGATAACATTAATTCGAGAAAAATGAAATAAGTTTCGATTTGAAAATTAAATCAAAGTTGACTGGTTTTAACAAACTCAGTTTAAAACATTCATGAGTTATTGGATCTATTAGACTTCAAATAATATACTGTACCCACAGATCCACTGAAAAGTCCTACGAGCGTGTATCTATCACGAATTACTGGTTTTTGGTTAGCTTTGTTCTATCAACACAGATTGATATTCTTTAAAAAAAATGAATAAAGTTACGATATGAAAATTAAAACAAAGTTGACTGGTTCTAACAATTTCTTTTTAAAATATGAAAGTGTAGTCGACTTTATTATGGATACAAAGATTGGATATGCTACTTCAACTGATACGGTTCCTAGAAATTGACAAAAAGGTGCAATTATCGATTTTTGGTTACGTTTCTTCTTTCAACACAGACGATTACAATGAAATAAGTTTCAATTTGAAAATTAAATCAAAGTTGACTGGTTTTAACAAATTCAAGTGTAATCGACTTTATTAGACATGGATATGCTATCTCAACTGATATAGTGCCCAAGAATTGACGAAAACGTGCAATTTTGTTTAAGAATTATCGATTTTTGTTTAGACTTTTTCTTTATACATAGGTAATTGCTATTCATTTGAGCAAAATGAGATGTTTCAATTGTTTAAGATGAGGTAGTACTAATAGAATCTTACACCAGTAACAGGGTAAGCCAGAGATATCTCAAACGAGGATGAATATTTTCCTGTCCAGAACGAGTTTTAGCAAGTTCTGTACATTGAAAATATCCATCCGAGTTTGAGAAATTGTTGGTTGACTTCAGAACTTTTCTCAACTTATTAAGTCCTTTCAACGATAAATCCAGAGCTGGTATAACTACACGGGGAATTCAGCGTGTAGCCTGTCTCAACCCTAGGGTGAGACAAGGAAAACCCACATGGGTAAAAACAAGGGATTTCCATGTCACAGGTGTGAGAAAAAATGTTATTGCATTTTTTATTATGACAAATCAAACTTGTTAGGTTGTTACAAACTCTGTTGATATTATTATATAAATATTACATTTCTGATAGGGTGACAGTCAATATTGTCACCCCGAGAAATTTGATTGCCACACTATCAGAAATGTAATATTTTTTTTATTGTACCGATTGTTGGTGTTTATTATACTATTCAACCAAAGTCATCTGTCGTCTGTAAGCAACTTTGTGAGACGCTTGTAACATTAATTTAGAAAAGCGTTTTACTGATTAAGACTGAGATGAACCGCATACGCAGTTTTTCTGCGCATGTAACATTTTTCGTAATGTCAACCGCTCAGGTAATGTCACCCTGTGACTTAAGATTTTCGGCGACATTAAATTTACCCAAACACTTTTTAACCAATCAAATTTCGAGAAATTTACAAAAAGTATAATAATATGAATTGGTATATGTTTATGTCTCAGATTGTATAAAATTAACCTAGTCATTGCTTATATTAAGACAAAATGTTTCATAGGTTTAACTAAAATACATTGGTTATTGAAAGAAATTTTAAATTTGCATTAGTTTATTTCAGGAAAATTGTTATTAAAAATTAATGGTTTATTAAACAGAAACATTCTGATACATGAGTATATAAAGTATATGATCCTAGTATATTATTGTTTGCAGAATATTTGAAATCAAATTAAATCAAACATATAATAAATATTCTGAGCATAGTTATACATGTTTAGCAGTTTTGGTTTATATTTACGACATTCCACTTAAATCGATCATTTGGTTGGTTGGTTGGTTGGATGTTGCTTAACGTTACATCAGCAATATTTTAGCTAGTCGCGACGAGAACTATTTTATCACTCTCTATGGTTTAATCTATGAACAATTTTGTGAATGCATGTGAAGTGCAAGTGTGTTTTATGATCTGCATTGTACTAACGCGCACCCAGTGCGACTTAAAAGTCCTAGCTCACGGTCAGTACGCCGAAGACAAGCGAAACACTCTACCAGTCCATTATACGGATACCAGGTGAACCAGTAAAGGCCAACGGCAGGGAAAATTCACTTTCCCAGAAGTGATCTGAGCGGGACTTGAATTCACAGCGTTAAGAGACCCTGGATTTAAAGACTAGCGTCTTATCCATTAGGCCACCGCGGTCTCTATTGATCATTTGACATTAGGAATAAATCGAATTTTGATAAATTACATACCCAATACTTATCAGTTCAAACTAGTAGATGAACTGCAATGGGTGTTTTATCAGTTATTCATTGATAAAGAAGCAAAATGTTTTCATAAATAAAATGGGCATATAATCCTGAAATATATTGCAAGTACCAAAAGCTAGAAATGTCGTTATAAGAAGGACATAATGTGCTGTGTACGTGCAGAGATAAAATGTATAGCCTCTTGACTGGGACGTAAAACCCATATTAATCCTGACGTGTGATTAATATTGACACCAAATATAATAGTAAAATATTAGGTCTACTTTTGCATAAAAATCTCTCCACGCCAGAGTATGTGTTTTGGATAACAGTTTTAGAGACTTAAGATATCGTATCACGACCAAGCTAAAGAAAGATAACTCTTGTGGGAAAATATTTATAAACGCCGATTTGATCACAATCCGTGATGATGATGATGATGAATGAACTGACTTTACTCATTTATTTAGCCTTCGGATGTACTTGTTTTTAGTGTGTTAAGGGTCCGACATGATATATGATCACCTAAATGGTCAGTCAGGATTTGAAAAAAAGGATGTCGGAATAGTCATTACTGTGTAATATTATATTTTAACAGCGATGGTGTACAGTAACATATTGAATATCATTAATCTGAAATATATACCTTTCAGAACTGTATTTACTCTATTCAACTATTTGTAATTTTGATTTATTCATTATTTACTCATTAACAAATTTGATTAAATTAAATTAAAAAATATCATACTTATTAATTATTTTTCAGAAATAATATAATTCAGTCAAAACTGTTAAAAACGCAACATCTACATAAGGATCACGTGCTTATAAGGACGACTTTGATATCCTGAATAGAAATTGGATTCTTTATCTAACCTCATACTCAAGCGATACTGTCTAACCGAGCCAGAGACAATGCATTTTAGCACAAACATTTAATGAACTTGCCAATAAATCGTTATAACATCTATTCTGACGATATTTATAACGTCGGTTCCTTACCGTTTTGTTGATATTGCTTTTCATGTGAAAAATCAACATGTATAAATGTTGTACTGAACCGGTCTTGTTCTTGATCACGTATGTACTACAAAACGGTGCAAACGACATTTTCTATGTTGTTTACTCCTCACTAGCACCCGGTCTCTCTTTCCTGGTGGAAGGTCTAGACGGTTTATGTAAAATTGCCAGTTTATCAAGTTTTACTTAACTTTTTGATTTGAACCTTGGCCGGTATTTTGTTTGTTAGATTAATAACAAATTCATCAATGTTTTTGTATTAATCACAAATAAATAACATAAATCGTTTGAATTTACACTATAACTATATACGCTTTAAGTTGATATTATTTTGAATTATACTTATTTTGTCTCCGTGACTCGACTTGACAACTCGACGACCACTTCACAACTCTCTTTCAGTCATCCATTAACTCATTCCATGGTTCCACTACATGACCCGATTCTTAAACCGCACTTCATGACTCCACTTAATAAAAAAAAACCCAAGGACGTTTTTTTTTTCAAAAATAACGAAGTGATCTTAGATGTTTACTGATGTGGATTAATGAAACGACACTTTAATTCCGGCGGTAATCAGCCGGAAGTGCTCAATGTTCAGTTCTATATAAGTGCAAGCTGATCCAAACATTAAAATTTCTGAGTGCAAAATATAAGGCAATATGGTTTTATGTCTCTTAACATACGTTTTCTTAATGTACATTTAAAATTTAGTAAAAATTAGCAAGTTACAACTTCTTAGTACAAATATTTAAGCTAAATTTTTACGCACTATTTTTCTTGACATTTATTTTTTAAAATTAAGAGTTATTGATTACAGGATAAAATGCAATTTAAAATGCATTGAAACATAATAGAATTTACAGTGTGTAAGTAGAGCATGACAGCTGTAAAAGTGTTCATATGTTTATTGGAATTTAATAACTATTAAATTAATGCAATTGTTAATTGCAAACAGTTTGGGTTAAAATAAGAGGAGTGATTAGGAAATTTATACTATTTAAACTACACGAGTCTACCATCGCCATCATAGCACAGCACCCTCTTTACTGCTACCATCACTATCGGACCATCATCACCAACAACCAATAATCGTCACATCGTCAACAACACTTGGCGACATCACGAAAATCACTACCACCTGGAAACTACCACCAGCAGAATAAAAAACCAACAGAACCAATTTAACCGACACAACTAGCACTAATCACCAGCTCAACCACCGTCTTGCCCCACCACTATCACCATGCTATCATCATCATCATCATCATCATCATCAGCAGCAGCAGCAGCAGCAAGAACAACAACAATGGCAACACATAAATATTCATCACATCAACCAAATTACCAAATAAAAATAAAAGTATATTGATTAGAATAAGTAAAATGTCCTTCACAGGAACAGAATACTAAAATGCCAATTGGGAGCTTTTGTAGTCTATCTAGCCGTTTTTTTTATTTTGTTAGTTTTAGGACGATGCTTTCTTAGTTGCTTTTACAAAATAAATGTTCCTGTAATTCAGTTGACATTTTACGAAAGCTTGTTCGTGCCACTTTGTAATCTATTTTTTTCGAATCGTAGGTACCATTTTTAAAATCGTACGTACGAATTAAAAAATCTTACCTACTGCTTAAAAATCGTATCTACGAATTTAAAAACGGTACCAACGAATTTCAAAAAATCGTGCCAACGATTTGAGAAAAAAGCTGATTACACAGTGGCACGAACAAGCTTTCGTACATTATACCGCAATGTTGATATAAATTTACTTAATTGTGAAAAATTGACATAATAGTGTTGATACTACAGTACGGAGCTGTCGAAAATTCAACATTAAACATTAACAAAAAGAAGTACCAAACTGCCCACTCATCTCGAACTCTCGATTGCTATATTTTGGCAGCTGTTATCTATGTCTCGTTAGTTTTCTGCGTCACTGGCTATCCATATCGCGACCTCTTAGTAGCCAACCTTAAATTCCTTTCGTTTAGCTCAGTATGGTCTGTATTGTACGTCAACCGAAATTCAATAGAAAAGTCTACATATGTATTGATCGAAGACCATCGATTTGTAAGCCGGTAGACCTATTTTTCCGCTACAGACTGGAAGAAAAATAAGGTTGTTTTTAAGTGTTAAATGTAATTGTATTTGTCATTTTCACCAGTTAGACATCAATACCGCGGTAATGTTAGCCATCATTTCTTATATACATGTATTAGATCACTTGATAGACCCAATCATTAAATTAGCAACACATGAGAAATACTTCTTCACCTATTAAATTTCAATGCATCAATTTGCTAAAAAAAAAAAAAAAAAAAAAAAAAAAAAAAATTCGGAACCTTCGTCGTTACGGAAATAATTTAAATGCGTCAATTTATGATGAATTCCCACAATAAAATAAGTTATGTCAGGCATTTTGTTAAGCAAGTGGTGCAAGTGTTTTAAAAGTGATTCGGAGCTCTTGATTATTTTTCAAATCAGTGTGATACTTCTCTGTAACTACCAAGACATTTATATCCAAAGTTTGTTTATTAAACTCTGACAACAATGACTTTGTTTGAAATAAATAATTTAAATTTAAATCAGTCTAAACTACATTTGTATAGAACCGATGTTTTAGGATTTCTAAGACCCCCCCCCCCCCCACTGGTAACTGCACGGAATTTTAGCTGTGGGCAAAGTGAGCGTTGAATTAAATGTGTAAAACAAAAGTAGACCATTAAGCTTTTGTTTTGAAGTACCTCATTAGTTTTCTCGAACTAATATATACACTTATCCAACTAGTTTATTGCAAAATTCGCTGTCGAATCAATATGACACAAATAACGCTGGCCCCAGTTCACAATCATTCCTTTGCTAAAATTTTCCTTATCTGGCAAAATTGATTTTTTTTTTATAATTTTCTTAATTTTTAAGATAATCAGGAATTTAAGGTGTCATTTTAAGATCATTTATAGAATAATTATTTGCATGAAGTTTTGGAGAACATATTCATCAGTAGTTCCAAAAAAGATTGCCAATGCTGGCTAGATTTAAGTTAAGGAAAATCTTAGATAAGGAATGGTGGTGAAACCGGGGCCTGTTAATCTTGCTTTTAAGTACTATTTTTCTAGTGAGCCTCGCACTAAGTTGACATTGAAATAATATTATATTTTGCATCACATTGTGGATCATATTGTTTTGTTTCATAATTTAATTATCCAAAAAATTCTACACCATTGTGATTTTGATAATTAACAACAGTTGTTTATTTTTGATAAAAACAAACTGATTTCTCTCTTTCCGCGATCATATTGACGTTTTAATTAGCTTACCATAACAAACTCTAGTCATTGTAGTTTAAGTGTTTGCTTTAACTTAAACATGCTTTCAAAATTGATTAACGTTAATGAAAAATATTACAGAAAATCAACATTCGAATTAACTGATCAACAATAACAGTAACAATTTTGTTGTTGTTTTTTCTTTGTGACGGTTCCTAAAGTTTATTTCTGTCTTATTGAATGGATGAAATTGAATTTAAGCCCATAAAACTGGTATGAACGTAAAACGCTGTTTACGCTGCACGCAGTCAATGCGATAAAGTAATTACATTTCTAGCTCATCTGCTGGGAACACCAGCTGAATTTATGACTTATAGAAACCCTTATTCTCTCACCCCCTATATTTCAGATCGACAGTTTAAGTTGAAGAAATCATTGTATAATTTTTAATAGTCACCTCAACGTGCGAATCTATATAACACCACAGGTTTTGTCTTTCTTCCCTCATACGTATAAATATATACTCTATAAATATATACCCATGTCGATTTAAATGTTGTAACCGTTTTTCACTTGTCTTTGTTAAACTTTGAAACGTCTACAACACGGGAAACTAAATATAAGGCGGGTGTATGGCAACCATACGTTGAAATCGACATCGATCAGACCGGATATATCAGTGATGTATGGCAACAAGGAAACTGAGAGTTGAAATTGACATTGATCTGTCAATCAATGATGTACTAGATTTTGATCCATGATGTATATATATATTAAGCATATGTTTGTTTTCTGTCAAGAAATTTTATCTGAAAAAAAAATGTTGGTAAGTATTCACCAGATAATCGACAATACTTTATGTGTCAGGGTTTTACTTTATTCGGCGTTTTATTATCAATATCCGTCCTTTTTAGCAAAATCGTGCTTTGAAATGAAAAACCTCTTATGAATGAAATTTATTCATCGGTTCTCATTTAATTTTTTATATAAACTATTGGTTAAAACCAACATAAAACCACAAATAAACTGAAACCTGATACAATAAGATATAAAATGAATGGTTTCCATTCCAATTTCAAATATAAAAATGAAGTAATCTCATTTTTTTTCATTTTATAGTCAATTAATAGCCGTTTATATATATATTTTAATTTTGGACATCACCTACAAATATATTTTTTATCTTTGTTGTACTCGATTGAACTGTCGGAATACATAGATGTCTATCATTAAAACGTATATTCTATAGTGTTTGAGATAACATTAGGAATCAAGCTTTGACAGATAGATATCAATTTGCGACCAAAAGATCGAAAAGATTTCATTTTTGCTTTTCGAAGCTTAAAGTCTGTGGCTTTCTCCGGTCAGTCAGGTTTCCCCCATAAAACAAAAATTTGACTAGTAAATAGATATACATGCAGGTCAAAGAATTTAGACTGGGACGCAAAACACGATTACTCCTATCCGCTCCACTCCATTGTTTAAAACGTCTCTGTCTTGAGCTTTTTCATATAACTCTGAAGTGATAATCAAAAACAAACATATATTATACTTATCGATGTCCGAATCACAATCCAGAAGCACAATAAAAAATGTGAAACTGACACGTTAGGTAAGACACGTAAACTTTCACCAGGGAAATGAGGCTGGGTGCTCCTGAATGGCAAGCGCATTCTGCTTAACAAGCTACACCCACCAAGTGTGTAATTAAAATTAAGTGAAAGGAATATGGCACAATGGGACGTGAAATATAACCTGAGCAATCCTGATGGTTGGTTGGTTGAATGTTGCCTAACGTCGCATCAGCAATTTTCCAGCTATTCGCGACGAGAACGTTTTTAATAATCTCTATGGATTAATCTATGAACAAGTTCGTGTATGCATGTGAAGCACGAGTGTGTTGTATGGTCTGCATTAATATTGTACTAGCGCACTCAGATCGACTTTAACGTGCTAGCTAGCAGAGTCAGATCGCCGCAAACAAGCGTACCGTTTCCCCAGTTACATTATACTGACACCAGATGAACCAGTAAAGGCCAACGGCAAGGACAATTCACTTCTCACATGTGGTCTGAGCGCGGCTCGAACTCACAGCGGCGAGAGACTCTGGATTTATAGACTGACGTCTTATCCATTAGGCCACCGCAGTCTCTTTCTGGACTTAGAGACATGCAAGTCAAAAAATCTAGACTGGGGCGTAAAACACGATTACTTATATCCACTTCACTCCATTCTTATCGCAAGTTTGTTTGAAATGCTTCCGTGTTAAGCTTTTTGATATGCGTATATATCTTGAACTCTGAGGAAACAAGTGATAAATCAGCTCCTACAGTACTCAACTATTTATATTCATTAATTTAAATAAATAAGGTTACAACAAAATTTATCGATAAATTAGACTGTATGTTGAGCTTCAGAGTATGTAACTTAACGATTTTTTTTATTGAAACTGATAAATCTAGCGCCTAATTTTTATTTTCCGCTTGTAACAAGCCAATTGAAGTTGTCAGGAATAACACATTATATAAATACAGTACAGAACTGTCGAAAGTTTAACTCTTAGTTAATCAAATCATCTCGTCCCCTCCTTAGGTATATCACATATGGGGAAGTGAATTTTCCTTGCCGTTGGCCTTTACTGGTTCACCTGTTATCACTATAATGGACTGGGGGAGTGGTACGCTTGTCTGCGGCGTACTGACTTGGTGAACAACTTAAAGTCGCCGCCCTGATTGTGCGCTAGTACAAGGCAGACCATACAACAACACACTCGCACTTTACATGCATAGTCGAAGTTGTTCATAGATTTATCCACAGATATAAATAAAATAGGTCTCGTCGAAAATAGCTGAAACATTGCTGTTGCCACGTTAAGCAACAGTCAACCAATTGCAACCAACCTTGTATATCTCGACAGGTTTTCGACAGCCATTATTTATCTCTCAGTTGTTTTTCGACAACTACTTGCATTTGTTTCGTCATCTTGGTCGTCGTTTAGCAGCGTTTCGCCCGCTAGCTACATCTTGGCCGTCGACTCGTTCGACAGGTTTTCGACAGCCATTATCTTTTTCTCAGTACTTTGTCGACAACTAGCTACATCTTGGTCGTCGTTCGGCAGCGTTTCGCCCGCTAGCTATCTACATCTTGGTCGTCGTTCGGCAGCGTTTCGCCCGCTAGCTATCTACATCTTGGTCGTCGTTCGGCAGCGTTTCGCCCGCTAGCTATCTACATTTTGGTCGTCGTTCGGCAGCGTTTCGCCCGCTAGCTGTCTACATCTTGATCGTCGTTTGATAGCGTTTCGCCCGCTAGCTATCAATATCTAGGTTCCTCATTAGTCGAAATTCCACTTATTTCTGTAAGCTCAATGTTAAACTTTTCGGCAGGTCTGTATACCGTTTATAGTAAATGGAAATATATTACTCTCGATATATCAAATTCGAACTAAATTGGCAGATAAAAAAATCTATAAAAACCATTTACGTAAATCCAAGCACTACTGATGAGGGATTATATTCTAAAAACGGTCGTCTAGTGCTGTTAAATTAACATTGGTTACATCTTGAATACTTCCTGGTGACTGCTTTCATTTTCACATGGAGATCGTAAGCTTTTTTGGTTCTCATTATTAGGTATGGCTCTTATGTACTAAACATTTTTAAGGCCTTTTTTTTCTGGAAACCATCCACACTTTCTGCTATTAAGGGACAATACGTTTGATGTTAAAATGTCGTTAGAATGTTTAAGTAAACAAAATGGATTACATTTGCCTCCATATACAGTCAAACCTGTCTATAACGACCACCCAAGGGAATCCGTAGAAGTGTGACTTATGGGCTGGTGGCTTTTATATACAGGTTCAAATAATATAAATAAAGAACACTTGGGATACAATTCTACTGGCATTTATAAGCAGGTAAACCCTTATAAAGAGGTGGCTTTTAAGGCAGATTGAACTGTATGTATACCTTATTATATATTCTAGGAATCAAGTCGAACTCGGAGATTGATCTCCGTGACGTAAAAGAAAAAAATGCAATTAAAAAGGTAATTTGGAAAGTTCAACGCACCAAAGTAAACACGCCACATATAAAGTTTTGATGGCATAAACAACACGCCAAGAAAACACGAAAAGTGTTTGGGTCCCCGCTAATAATAAACTCCCAACTTTTGACGGGCATTACAACAAATGTTGAACTGTGTGATTGTGTAGTATTTAAAGGCACCCAACCAGCAAACTTACTTTACACCACTAGTGGTCAATTAATCCTTACCGTCTGAATAAAAAGAAATCTAGAAAAATCCAAAATAATTATCGTGCGGAATTACTGTTTTAATTTACGTCAACAAACTCTTCCAGCCACTGGTAGGCACATTTAAAAGTAAAACGTTTTTAAGATGTAATTAAGTCAAAAGACGTCATAAGATTACCGGAAAACAATTGATGACATATGGCTTAAGTAAATTATATTTTATTTCATATGAAAAAAAATCGCCAAAATGAAAATAATTTTCTAGAAAAACAAGACAATTACTGCGTATAAGAAGGGCAGGTGCTGCCAATTTATGTCTTATCACGACCAATCCTGTTGATCTTTTGTTAATAAGGTTAACTTCTTGTATTTTTGTGTGCTTGTCATCCTCAGAACAAATTGCTCAAAGATTAATGATCAGACATTAGTGTCGTCTGCTCGGAAGCTATATCTTACGTCAATGTATTTCCGCCTTGGATTAGCAAACTTAAAGTTACCAAATACAGAATAGTATATGAGAAGTGTTTATCATCTTAATTTCTTTTTCGAGCTGAAAAAATAACAGTACAAAATGTCGGATGTCAATAAAAATTTTAACTTTAAAGTAAAATTAAATATTTTTATAATTACCGATACCTTGTTCTACTGAGATTATGTGTGACATTGCAATCGGATTGGTCCATATGTTTTTGCTGCTGTTTACTAGTAAAAACTAGCACTTCTTAACACGCTATATTAATTCCTTTTATTCTCAATTTTATTGCACATATAGCGAGTGTATGTAGCTAAGCAGGGGTTGATTATCCTTCTTGAGCACCAGTTTTCACTTTGCTTTGGAATTGTGATTTGGACATCGGTTCATATGTTTGTTTTTGATGATATGTAGTTAAGATGTGTGTATTGTTTATATTGAACGATCTGAGGTTCATTCAACTGTGTGTATGCACACTTTTACATTGGGGATTATACCATTCGACAGTCACAATTCACGCAAATGCACTACCACAAGGTTGAGAAACAAAGATGCAAGAAGGCGTCTCCGAGGTGAAATTAAAGATGGGTTTCGTTAACTTTGAAACCAACGTTTATATCTTTTTATATGTCTTTAGAGCTAGATAGGATATATGAAGATATGCAACCTTCCGGAGCAACCGGTCTCACTTGTTCGATTAAAATTCACGTCTTTAACTTACCTTGCCAGTTTTCATCTAATATCAGGCTTAGGGCAACACATAAAACACAAAAAGACGAGGCGTGGTTACACACAACCTTTAGTAACCTTTTTATCAACCCCGTATTCATAAGCAACTGAATGCTTTAGGTTCAGTCATGTAAAAAAGAAATGTATTTGAAGGCGTTTATTGAAACAAAGTACATTCAACATATTTAGAACTAAGATATCAATTTTATTGCGTTTTGTATAGGAAGATGAAATATTGTCTTTAATAACTATTTAAAAACTTTTCTAACATTAGTGAAGGTGACCGTGGAAGATAAAAGCACTATGAGGTTTTTTTCTTTGAGAAAAAGGGTAATTTTCCAATGTCTCAAATCGCAGAAAAGGCGAAGTCTTTTGTGCAAAAAATTGAGACAACCAATTTTACTTTGCAAGTTCATGAAGACATTGGAAAATTATCTTATTTCTTTTTTTTCATTATTTATATATCTCTGCTGGTGGCTGGTGCCCCGAGGATATCACAAACTCAGTAGGCAATAATTTCGTATTATTGTCAGAAATATACTATAATTGTCAAAATTTCCTGCAAGTTAAAATATGAAATTTCTCAAAAACTAAGGTATACTCCCTCATGCAAAGTATTTCCTTAGCTTAATTTGGTAAAATATATTTTGGTCCTTTGGGTAGCTTTTTAACATCTTCAAAAAATTTTGGTTTCATAATTTTGGTCCAAGCACTACCTACGAGGAATGGTATTCCGAAACGGCCGTCTAGTTCTGTAAATTAAACTGGTATAATATGTAATTATAAAAATTAATTTTATTGCCTTCTCACATTTTTCATGTTAATTTGAAAACAATTTTGAAATGCGCTGTTGGTGCACCTTCTAATAAAAATGGGTCGTCTTCTGTCAGCATTAGGCATCTGACGTCATCACATCAGTGCGTGGAGCAATGTCTCTATGAAAATGCAAAGTATGGTCGATGTCAAATACTTTATTGAAGCAAAAATATTGCAATTGTAAATATTTCACCTTTATTTTAATGACCCGCTTCTTTTACATTACCTATTAATATATCTAAAACGCAGTTCAATGTTTCAAAAATAACCGTGTTTCTGCAATTTACTTTTTGCTTACAAAGAAAATATAGACCAGAAATCGTGTATAATCAGAAACATAATAATTCATTTTATCACAAACAAGATCACGCAAACCCATTCAATTTCACATAGACATTTATTTGAATCGCGTGAAAATGAAACTGCTTTTATTTCCATTTTATTAACACGGTATGCATTATTGCCTATGAAAACGTTTTTTATGCTATAAACATAGAATGAAAAACCTAAATAATAGGACTTATTAAAAATCATCACTTTAAAAGTTTTATATTTTTTTAAAGTTAAAAAATAAACTTCAATTCGAAGTATCAAAACTCTCTAAAATATTTCAAACAATAGTTCTTAAATAATCAGTTCTTAAAAGTGGTTCGTTTCTCAATTCGGTGACCAGCTGAAGTCGAACATTTCGTAAATTACACCCATGGGCCTTAGAAACATTAGGAATTATATCAGGTGTTCGGAAAATGTGTTTTGTTAATACTGGTCTGAATGAACAGTTGGTCCTTATATGATTAGCATTTGCACTGGTCTTAATAAACAGATGACACTGGTTGTTGTTTTATTGTTACACTTAACCGGATGGCAGATGGCGTAACGTGTACAACATTTGCAACTTATGTTGATGCCAATGATGTTTATGAATCATTTTCAATATATTCGGTACTTTGTGATTTGTATGGAATAAACATGAAATTATTTTCTTCTTCTTTGCGATGGAAGTTCAAAAAATGGGCATTTAGAACACTGTACAACGAATTGTATTAGTGTGCAAAATGTCCAATCCTTTCATACTTCCATAATTGAAAAAATCCATTTCTTATAATTTAATTTAAAGATTATTTTGCAATTACAAATCAACAATTTAAACAACACTACAACTCTAGCAGGTGAAAAATAGCATTATTATGATGTAGGAATTAATTTTTTGTGCGTCTTCCATACGAAGATGACGTAACCGAAAACTTATCTATACATGCAAAAGCAACAGAAAAAATTTAATCTATCAAAATGCTTGGATAAATGAGAATTGGATTATATATTTGCGATATACAGTTTTTATGCCGATTGAATAATTCATGTCATGTTTAACATTTCTATCGCCAACATTATCTTTTCTTTGCAACTTACCTGCTTATGATGTATTTCTTTCACTGCAAGAACTTGTTCCCACTACAAGAGCTTTGTAAAACAAGCAACAACGAAATAAACTACTTACTAATAATTTTTGACGAACGGTTAATGCAAGCCTTATCAAAGCCCTTAGAATATTTTATGGCCGTCTTTACAAAGTTGTTAATAAGTATCATGTGCTTGTTTCCAAAATTACCATGAATACACTTGACGTCTAACGGTTTAGTGTTTGTACTTTTTCATTCTCAATTTTGATTGTATGAGTGGTAGTTGTAACTAGCTTAAAGTTAAGTTATAACGCCTCCGGAGCACCCAACCTCGTTCCTCAGGTCGATGTTCACGTGTTTCACTTAATTTGCCAGTTTTAAAGTTTTTACTTTGCGTTTGGATTGTGATTTGGAATATTTATTTTTGTTTTCCTTCATCGAAGATTTCTCTAGTTATATCATCTTGAATAAAAATCCACCACACTGACAAATAAAATATGTTTCTAAAACCTTTAATATACAGATGTGAATTAGCAGATATGGTACACTTTTAAAACTTTGAAGAGGGTGTTAATAATGAAAAAAGTTGAATTCTTAATATAGATTTTAATACTGTAGTTTACATCGTAAACTCGTATACGGAATTATAAATGATCTTTCTCGGTTAACATGTTGTTTTATTAATAGAAACCCATGAAGAAAATCGGCAGAGTGCTAACAATTTCAAAAACATATTGAGAGGTGATAATATGGAGATAAAGTCTTTACGATACCCGTTTAAAGATTTTCATTAAACAGAATAATTATAAAGAAACTAATAAAAGTAATAAATAAAAATAATTCCACTAATGCTTTCTCGAAAATCGAAGATTTGCGAAAAGATAATACAATGCTAAAACATTTAGGGCACTACTGAATTTATAGCTGATTCGACTTTGTCTTACAAACTGTTGATTTCTATTTGAGTTGATCAAAAAGTTTTATGAATTTAAGATTTTGACAATTGTTTATCAACTCGATGGTTTACATCAATGATTTTCTTCAACACTCTTGCCGTAAAATGTATTGTGTTTCATAAAATCCTAAGCTGTATATTTTGTGCAAGATTTGTTCAAATCACGATCAAGTAATATAAATTTTTGGTTTTTATGACGTCACAGGTGAAGATATGACTACTGTAGACACCTTAAATATGGCAAACAAATACTACAGATCCCATAGATTCATTTAACGTTTCATACATTCGGTCATTTTTTCACAAAATGTTCATTTCAATTTAGATTTTAACAGTGAAGGAATTTGCATCGTAATCTTGCGTACCAAGTTATAAATAAGTTTTCTCAGTTAACATGTTGTTGTATTAAGATAATTCCGTTGCATGCAATCGGCAAGGCGTTACCTTGCAATTTGTGAAAATCATTGACAAGATTCCATATAAAGACAAAGCTTTTATGATACCGGTTTTAAAAATTATTAATAAAGGAAACATCTTTAGCTAATACTTTCATACGATTAGCCTGAAGGCGAAACTTTTGATCTCGCCCTGTTTGAAATGATAAACCGATGATTTCTCCCTGTTTGAAATGATAAACCAATGAATCGAAATACTGACATAATGAAATTTCGAGAATTAAAATTATATCAATATGAATTTGCTTTTTTGACTATATTGTTTTAATTTCCTACACATTTCTCGAATTATTTAGACGAAATTTAAAGTGAATCATTACAATTGTGAATGCTGACGGACAGACCTGTACATGTCCTTTGGTATGTATTTTTAACTATCGTATTACACTTTCTAACAAAACATTCAAATTTCACTCAAATCGCTGTTTTCGATAAATACTGGTGCCATTTTCAATTTTTTAAATATGCTTTATAACAGTTTTAAGGATGCCGACGACACATTTACCTGAAATGTCCGGATGTCTGGAACCGTACATTAAAACAATCTTTTTCCACTGCAATTTAATTTCCTCTTTATAAATATTAAACTTAATCCTTCGACAGCCATAATGTTTCATAGAATTACTCGATGCTACTTTAATGTATCATGGTTTTATTGGTCCTCGGGACTATGAAATACTCGGCTTCCTTTGAGGTAAAACCTGACAGATATATATATATATATATATATATATATATAACTACATATAAAGCGGACAGTTATAACTCTTCACATTAGTTTAGAACTGAGCGAATTTTGTGATAGTTCAATAAAGATATTTTAACTCTGGGAATAATTATATAAGTTTTCTTATACAATATGGTTGTTATTGAACTTGCATGAATAAGTAAAAAAGTGTAGAAATTATATTTGGTAAGGTTTTATTTTTTATAAATGACACAAATCAGACCGATTTTTTTATTCTTTTTGTGTGTAATTCAAGCATGCCGATTCTTTGCCGGAACATTGTGGGCGAAGTAATTGTTTTGCATTTCTCGTTGAAAGACAATTTGGGTTTTCATCAAATTTGGCACGTGCCACACCATCTTGCATTACCTCTTGATATACCATGATCAAAATCTCATTTCTTAAATCGAAAATTGATTGTGCTTGCCAATTTACCACTTGCTAGGCTAAATATCGGTTTGTTTTCACTGTATCGAAGGGGGCTGACAATTTACATGATTTCTCCATATGTCTGAAATCGAACATAAAGAATAACCTTTTTCCACTGCAATTTAATTTCCCCTATTTGAATATTGAACTTTATCCTTTGACAGCGATAATGTTTCATAGAATCACTATATGCTACTTTAATGTATCTAGTCTTTATTGGGCCTCAGGGCTCCGCAAAAGTCGGCTTTCTTTGAAGTACGCTTGACATATAATAACAAAGACTCAATTTAAACATATACTTATAATTCTTCACATTAGTTTAGAAGTGACATATCTGAGCGAATTTTGTACTAGTTCTTTAAATATCTTGAAACTCTGGAAATAATCATGAAAATGTTTTCATACAAAATGGTTGTTATTGAACTTGCTTAAATAAATGAAAAAGTGCAGAAATTATACTTGGTAAGGTTTTAATATATTTTATTTTTAGCAGCAACTCAGTTTTGACTCTCTGAAAACACTGATACACAGGACGTTGTGTTATTAAGCGAGCAGAGAGAACATTTTTTCGAACATTTTCGTTCAATATATATGTATTCAAAACAGTATTAAAAAGCTAGAAAATTGTGTAAAATATTTTGAATATTATTGTCAATCAACTCATTACTTTGTATCCAACTGTTATATTTCCTTTATTTTTAAGTGTATTTTGTGCAATTCTGCATGAGTTGTCCAAAACACGATAAAAATTTTAGGTTTAGGTATGACGTCAGTTGTTTAGATGACTACTAATGATACTACTCCTACTCTTGCATATCGGATAACCAACAATCTTTCTCGATAAACCTTTTGTTTATTAGACTAAGTTTGATGTCTCTGTGTCCAGGATTGCCTTGGATATATTTGACGTCTCATAGTTCCATGTGCCTTTCACACAATTTTGATTACACACGTGACGGGTGTAGCTAGCTGAACAGGAGGTGCTTACCCTTCCGGAGCACCCGGCCTCACTTCCCTGGTGGAAGTTCACGTGTCTAACCTTACTTGACAGTTCCAAAGTTTTTACTTTGCTTCTGGATTGTGATTCGGAAATGGATAAGTATGTTTGTTTTTGATTTGATACATACCATGTCCTGTAATTGACAGAGTGTTGACTTGCAATTTTTAAAGTTCACTTACAATTGATAAAAACTTTATGATACCATTATAAAAATTGTCATGAAATTAAAATATTAGACAAAAATAATAACAAGAGTAAATTTAAATGATCTTGTTCGCTAGAAATTTTATGATAATCGCCTGAGGATTGTATGAAAGTATTCGAGAAAATGTATTTCGATCTATAACTGTTTGAAGTGATAACACGATGAATCGAGTCGCTAACGGTATGAAATGTTTGCAATTTATTAGTTTGTTTTTTGTTAATTTCAAAAATCGAAAATGATTTAAATCTATTAAATTGTCTTTTTTGACTAAATTAATCAAATTCTTCCAACTGATAATTTTACTTTAATTGTAAGTTTCTCTTGTCACTTATACGAAGTATTATTCGTGTTAGGACAATTTCGAACGCTGACAGTCATACATGGTTAAAATAAAATATTACCATATATATCACTTGAATTCATTTAATTGACCCTTTAAATTGGACTTTAAAAATAAAATTTATTAAAAATTGCTGAAAGACTAAAATATAATATACTATTGTCAATAACTGATGGTGCTTGCCCATTGTACTACTTGCTATGCTAAATAACGGTTTGTTTTCTAGGCATTTTAGAGGGTTGACAATTTACATACATGATATTTCCGTATGTCTGGAACCGAACATTAAGAGTAACCTTTTTCAACTGCAATTTAATTTCCCCTATATAAATATTGAACTTAATCCTTTGACAGCGAAATGTTTCATAGAATCACTCTATGTTACTTTAATGTGTCGAGTTTTTATTGGTCCTCGGGGCTCTGCAAAAGTCAGTTTTCTTTAAAGTAAAACTTACATATAATAACGAAGCGGACATTTATAATTCTTCGTATTAGTTTAGAATTGACATATCTTAGCGAATTTTGTACGAGTTCAATAAAATGTAATGCCCACAATATTTTGTAGTCTGAGAATAATAATCATAGAAGTTTTCACATACAAATTGATTGAACATAATTAACTTCTTTAATTAATCAAAAAGGCACAAAAACTTATATTTCTTCAGCCTGATTAATCTATTTTCTCATCAATAGTGATATCTCTCTCTATGAGTTGTCTAATAGCATAATTTCGAAATTAATATTCTTTTTTAAGCAACAACTTCTTTCACTCTGAAAACATTGATATGCGAGAACATCTTTTCAATTATTTTCATGTATTGGAAAGTGCTAAGTACATGTTATGCAGCTACAAATTGCTTTTTGATTCGGCCCAGGAAGTTGACAATGTATAAAAAGTTATTTCGTTTTTCAAAATATTATTTCGGAAATACGATAGAAGTATTGCGACTTAACAAACTAACTATTTTATTGTTTTTCGCAATAATGATTCATATAATCGAAATAGTTATTAAGAATATGCAAAAAGTCTTTTGAAAATACGAAATCCCTATTGCTAATATACAATTTTTCCAATCAAACAGAAATCTACAATTACAAATTACGAAGTAACTGTTTTTACGCATGTCACTTTACGGGCTCTGTTTTTCTGCTTTTTAAATGCTAATTTTGTTATAATGCATTTCTTGGCTGGATACATATAAGTCACATATATGTTCAGAAGAATGATAATAAAATATAAAAAAAGATAAAAAAAAATGTAATTCTTGGGTTGGCGTGGGATTAATGTTAGTCTTTGTCTCATGTTACAAATGAAAACGTTATAACGACTGGATATAAATGTAGTGCGATTACTAATGATAAGTGACTCCTGGTGTCTGATTGTCTCAACTATTCTGTATTATATTGGACATTTTATAGTTTAATGATGCCAGTTTGATATCTAACATTGCACCAATAACATTATGACGATTACCTAATGGGATATATTGCAGAAAACGAAATTAAGCATAAAACAAGCTTTTAAAGCCAAAGGAATATAAAGAGTTTATAGCTTTGGTAAAATCAGAAATAATCCCTCACAAATTGCTACAAGAATAGTTCTCGGAATAGCACTTTATGTGTGGTTAAAACATTAGGTATGGTATTAGCTATACAATAATTCATTTCTATTTTGCTTCACAATAGAATAGAGTTTTGATACTGATATATCTTCACCCTTTAATTTACTATGTCAGTGCATGATTTATACATCATTGTGATTATTTAACATGAACGGAGACGTTTGTTCCTCAGGATCACTCTCTTTTTATAGTTTCTCATTTCCGTCAAAAATGTCCTTACTGTATTTTTTGCAACATACTTGTTGAAATGAATTGATGTTGTGATATTAAATATATTCACTATGTGAACCCTTACTTTCTATAACTCTTAATAAACACTCTTATAGATATGAGAAACAGCAAGTGTGTACCATTCCGGTACATCCGACACAACGTCCTAGGTGGAAGTACACTTGTTTTATTCAAAGTGTCAGCTTGAAAAGTTTTTACTTTGCTTTGATTGTAATTTAGACATGGTCAGGTATGTTTGTTTTTCTTTACTATTAATGTTATAAAAAATAATCTATCTCTTTCCGAATATTTTGATAATGATTCAGATTTAATATGTGTAATATAAACATTTCTATGACGTCATGCTTTGTCTTTGTATGTGTATTAACTTGCCTAACTGTCAGATGTTACCTGCATGTGTCCAATATGTTGATACAACTGTACATTAACTTACCGAATGGACAGTTAGAATGTACAGCTAGATCAACGTATTGGACAGTTACAGGTGAACTGGTTATCCATCTAAAACAGCTAAGGTATCCGATAGAAAAAAACAGAACAGAAACTAAAATGGGGAAATTGTAATTTTTCACATTGATAGCTCATTTCACTGTTTTCATATCATACTGAGTAGTTTAATTTAATTCCAAAAGAATTAGATTCTCTGTAAGAAATTCAAAAGGCTCTTTACTTGAACTGTTCTCTAGTTTAGAAACATTCACTGTTTCACTTATTATTTTGTACTAAATGTAGCTTATCTTTTCCTCCCACATTTACATTGTAAAATAGTCGTTACATTTATAAAGAATAAAGCACTTTTATATTATGGTCGCGGCATCACAACGATGCGCTTTTTTATCATTTGTTCATTTAAATCTGTATTTAAAAATCTAGTTGCTGCTGTTATGCACAGTGAGTAATTAGTATAATTTTTTGAATACAACATTTTCACAAATATTCGAAACAGAACATATTTCTGAATGATTATTATTTGTATATGCATTAAAAATGTGCCTTTACTATTTGATTATATTTTTAAAAATGATCTGAGCAGATAGAATATTTAGTCACCTTGTAAGTACAACTCACAAAATTATGATTTTTACTTCACTCTGTCGGACAAATACTCTTCACTAAACATAGTGTGAAGTTACCTACCATCAATAAGTTGTGAATTGTGATTCCATTATTTACTGAATGGGGATTTAAAGCTGTATTTTATTAATACAAAGAAATGCAATGTTTTGAGTTAGAGAAGCCTCAAACTGTTCATTCTGTGAGAGAAAGAATTAATATAAGCGCTAACTTGCTTCAATTAATTCTTTCGCGCACAGATTGAACAGTTTGAGTCTTCTCTCTATACCTTATTGTATTTCATATGTTAGAAAAAGGAAATAATGTTTAATGACCGTTCAAAGTCACATATACACCAATATATAATAAAACTAACTTTAATGGAGCTTGTCAAAATTAATATGTTATATACCTTATGGTATCATTCATAAATAGCAACTTTAGCTATAATACGAAATTGTAGATATATATCCATCTTTTATAAAAATATTAAAATCAAATATCATTTTAAATTTGATATTTCTTGCAAATCTTTCATTTTCCTTATTAACAAAATATTATTTGTACTAAAATACACATTTGTGGGTTAATAATTGATTTTTGAGAAATTGAGACCAGGTAGGTGATTGCCCTTTGGACTATCAATGTTTGAATTTAAAAGTTTTAACAGTGTTTTAAATTTCAAAATGTTATATTTCGATGGTTCAAAGAGAAAAAAATTACAAATTCATGGCCAAATAATATGTCTTGCTCAAAAACATTGTTGTTGCAAAGATATAGATTATTTCATAATTTGAGTTAACAAAAAGAATACAGGCTAATCTTCTAATATAACGTGAGAATAGTAGGCACAACTAGGCTAATTATAAGATTATTAAGAACACAATTAAAGAGAGCAGAGAGACAATTTTATCCGAACATTTTTGTTCGATATATTTGTATTCAAAATATTTTAAAAAAACTAGTGTACTACTTAATTAGTTTTTGGTTAAATATAACTCAAAACTAAAATATTGAAATGAATAGTGAAGAGGTGTCTTTTTTCTAGGCCCTGACAAAATTCCATGACCGTTATCACAATATTGTTAAAAAGGATAATGTCGCTGCTTTATCCCAAATCAAAACTGTGACATTAATCTCAAAAGTTTTAATTTTGACATGTTCCTTAAAAGTTAGAACCATTATATATGGGGTGTATGTAATCAAAAGCAAACATACTAATCCATGTTCAAATCACAATCCAGAAGCAAAGTTAAAACTTTGGAACGGACAAGTTAGGTTAGATACGTTAACTTTCACAAAGGAAGTGTGGCCGAGTGCTCCGGAATTATAAGCACCTCCTGTGTAGCTACCCACACCCGCCACATGTGTCATTAAAATTGTGTGAAAGGTACATGGAACTATAGGACGTTAAATATATCCAGGACAATTCTGGACACAGAGACATCAAACTTACCACCAATCCTGTGATGACGGGTATTTGCAAGCAGCAACGCCAAACATATTTGGCGTGCAATAGTTCTATATTACATTTATTCTCAATTTTTATGTTACGTCTGACGGGTGTGGCTAGCTAGGTTAAAATGTACTCAACCTTTCAAAACACCTAGTCTCAATATTCCATGAGAGAAGAAACATGTTTACTTAAATTTATCAGTTTTTAAAGTTTTCTTTGGTTTTGAGATTAATAATTTTGTATTTGTTTGATTTCACTTTAGAATTGTTGCTGTCCACCGAATAAATATAGGACCATTTTTTATCAATGTTACAAATAGTTTTTTTCTAAAATTTTATTTTGTTGTGTTGTAGTTAAATATGTAGCTAAATTGTCGAAACATCTAAAATACCCTTTACCACTATAAACACAAAAATCTTCACAAAAACATCTAATCATTTAATTGTTATTGGAGTTTATTCTTTACGCCACAAGATAAATTACCCTACGCTGAATTGGTTAGATATGAGAATAATATGAAACCGCAGCTGTTATGATAAGTTGTGTCTCAAGATATAAAAACAACGTTAAAGTAATCACGTATTGTCTTTTACATGGTTTGATATCATATGGCTTATCTTGGATAACAAACGCAATAAAATCTTTGCATATCAATATTTCATACAACCTATCGATGATTTTACAATTACTCAGATGTAAATTAAAAAAAACTATCAAATTAAGATTTAAGTTACTGTAATCATGGTATATTTTCTAGAACGAAATTTTTTATTCCCTTCAACACACATTTTATCGATCACTTTAACCACACAGTTTCAATTATTTTTTACAGAAAAAAAGAATGTTATTTATTAAACCATATGTTATTATGCATTTTCAAACAGAATCATATCGGTCCATGGACAAACTACAATTCCAAAAGCAGAACAAAACTTTGAAAATGTTTCTTACGTAAAATTCCACCAAGAAAGTGAGTCCGAGTAAACACAACAGCTACAACTACCTCGTTTTAAGGAACATACATGTATTCTTTCGAATCTTAACATTTCTGTATCTATTCACACCAAACTAAAAAGGTACAATTTTGGCATTTCATGCGATTTAACTAGAAGGCATTCAGTGTCCATTTAAAAAGCAATTATTAAAATTGCAAACGAATTTGTTTATAATGTATCGTACTTCTAATACAAATTCTAATTCTAAAATAGATATCGATAAAATGAAGTTTATTATCAATGCTTTGAAGACTTCCGATTCCATTTGTTAATATTATCTTAAGCGAAATACATATTATTCTTAAATCTCCAATAACATTACGCAATGGCATAACAAGTCATTTATTATAATAAAAAACAAACATACTAATCCATGTCCGAATCACAATCCAGAAGCAAAGTAAAAACTTTGGAACTGACAAGTAAGGTTAGACACGTGAACTTCCACCAGGGAAGTGAAGCCGGGTGCTCCGGAAGGGTAAGCATCTCTTGTTTAGCTAGCTACACCCACCACGTGTGTAATCAAACTTATCAACAATTCTGTGATGACGACCATAAAACTTTTTGAGGGCCTTGATAAGCCTAAGCTTGCAATATCCCTGAGTCAACAATTTATTTGCTGGCATATTTCACAAAAATACTGCAATAAAATTAACATGTCTCTGCTTCATTGATGAACCTTAATATTAATAATTGAGACTAATGAAACGGTTGGGTGTTTGTTTTTTAAACTAATTTTTTGGATACGATATTTATAACGACAACATCTGCTTTTATTTAGTGCTCTGACATATATATTTTGATATCTAAAAACACATGTATGTCATCATTGACGATATTGTTTAGCCTCAAAAGCCCCAAAAAGATCAATTCATAACCTGAGCTGTTAAATGAAAACATATAAGTCAATCTAATTATTAATCATAGTCGGAGACATCAAAGTAAAATCTAATGGCATTAAGAACACAAAAATACAAAGCCATATTCATTTCATCAAGTAAAAACGTGACACAAACTAAGGTTTCACCATAAAGTAATGACACAAATATTTGAAATGTTAGACATTTTTGTCATATACATACGCTTACTTCCTATAGACACATACGGCGTTTTCACCTCTATATAATATAATGCAAGTTATATTTGAATTACAAGCAACCATTGAGTATAAGAGAACATATACTTGGCATCAGCCAACGCAATCAAGAAAACAGTGCAGTAACATCAAATGACGATACACAACAAACAAATAAGTACAAGGCTATATTTCTTGGATCAACGATTACAAAATCACGGATTTTTAAGGACACTGGTGTAGATGTCCAGTTATGTGGTTAGAGTACTATTTGAGGGTTCCTAGCTATTACGAATTTCTTATGTGTCAGATTTAATGTTACAATGAAGTTATCTAACTGGGTGTATTTTCATTTAAAACTATCGGTATTATATAGATGTGTGAATAGATCGAAAAATCAGTTCACCAAAAAACCAAAAGCTTCTGAGGACTTTCAAACATCTCCTCCTTGTCTATAGCATCAAATATACTAGCACCTATTTGGCAGCAACCATGCTTTGCTGAGTTTCATGTTCACTTTAAGTCCTCTTTTGAACCATTCTAATTGAAAATAGTGTAAATCTTCATTTTCTTGTTAAAAATATTAGTGCAAGACTTTATATAATTTATACCTTATATATCGAGCTTTGTAAAATTAAAGAGGCTACTTCCTACTTTAATCGGCGATAATGATACATACTATCGATGATGTATTTCTTAATTCTGGTATATAGAAAGGTACATTCGTACATTTCCATTAAATCTTGACAAATAATAATGAAGACTACATCTGACAGGACATTTATCTCATCTCATTACAAAGTTGGTAATTTTGAAACATTGCTGAAGGAATTTCTACTAAGTCAGGGAATGACACATATCAGTGGAGTCCTATATTTATTATTGTTTATAATTAGTTTTTTTAGTTTTCGAAATATGAAGTATATTATCCTTAATGTAAATAGAAAATTTTACCTAGTGTTTCTTGTTTGGTTCAATAATTGGAGTATCGGATTGGATTGCAAATTACTAATACCTTCTCATATTATCTGGTTTTATTTTTAATTAACTTGGCCCAAATTTGTTTGTTTGTTACATATAGACCTATTATTAAACACGAATACCTTAAAATTGTAAAAGTGTTTTTTTACAATAAATTCAAGCTTTGATCGTGTTGTTTCTGTCTCAGGCAGTTATAGTCTTAACAAGTGTTGCTCATAATCTAATCACAACGAGACAGCATCAAAATGTTAAAAAATTACAAAGAAATAAATTTTACGTACCTTAATTTATAGTTCGGAATGAGTAACAAATTCCTTTTATTAAAACATTTACAGTATGTTTTAAAAATGGATTAGTATGTTTGTTTTTGATTACATGGTTAATTTACTTCTAAAAACGTTCCAAGAGAGAAATAGCTGTGTTGCAGTTTTGTTGGTGCTGCTACTTTAAGGGTATTATTTAATATAAATTATATGTCATTTATGGTGTATGGTGGAAGTAAGTTCTGCATGGCCATTTCAGTTATGTTTATGAAAACCGTTTTTTCTTCATCTGTGAATATCTTGCAGAACTTCGGCGACAATTCTACTCATCTATATATAAAGTAACAGCTTATTGAAATTAAAAAACTACGAGAGCATTTATAATTTAGTTTATTGCAGTTCACTGATTTTGTAACAACTCGATATTTGCCAATAAACTCAGTTGGTAAACGTTTATCTGTCAATACAACGTTCAATAATAAGTAATAAAGGCTAATTCTAATTTTCGTAATCGAATTTGCAAAACTATTCACTAGCTAAAACTATTTCTTTTCATATAATGTACTGAACAAATTCAAACAAGAATTGCAAATAAAGTAAAATTAGCAATTTAAAAAATATAATATATTATTTATGCATATAAATTTTACGGAATGCATTTTTGTTTCTTCTTCAGTAAATTATTCAATCTACTTTGTTAGGAATTTTTATCATTATTTAATCCAATACTCTAATCAGCATTGTCACCATTTTTCTACTGATGAAGGAATTGAATTATGATCATAGTTGATTTGAATTCATTTCAATGTTTGAGATATTGTGCTTTCGTAATTGTAGTTTCCTTCAACGCTTTTTTATTCAGTAATTATACTAAAAAATTCCAAATGCATAGTTGTGACCAGTTTTGATCTTTTTTTTCTATCTATGTGTTAATTGAAATAAAAAACTAACATACGAATTCATATCAAAATCACAACCCAAAACCAGGTAAAGCTTTTAAACTGATAAGTAAAAAGATGAAGTTTCATCAGGGAAGTGAGACTGGGTGCTCTGGATCAGTAATAACGAAAATAATAATGAAACGTAATGATATTAAATTCTTTTATAGAAATTTAACTAAATATGTGTTACAATTAAATTTAAATATGTCTTTCTTATTCAAAAATAAATTTTGTCTCCATGTACGTTGTAAATGTTAGAAAGATCCAACTATGATAGGCCTTTCAATTACATATTATACCAGTTTAAATTTTACAGCATTTCAGAATACAGTTCCCTATCAGTAGTGTGTGGGCCAAAATTATGAAACAATTTTAAAAAGATACCCAAAGGACTGAAATATATATTACCAAATTTAGCTAAGAAAATACTTTGCGTGAGGGAGTATACCTTAGTTTATGAGGAATTTCAACAACCCAAAGCTCTATATATAATCCACTTGCTTTACTTTTGTACCTCTAAAACTTTAATTCCTCTTGAATCCATTTCAGTTGTTTTAATTTGAAATTATAACAGCGTAAAACTTGGTACTTAAAAATTTGATTTTTTTGTCTGAATCCTATGTTTAAGCTTTTTACCGTCAGACAATTGACATAAAAGCAAAATATAGGTAGACAATTTGATTATCTGTACACAAGCCAATGAACTCAAAATCAATTGTCAATTAATGGGACAAACAATAGCAGCTGGCATATGTATACAGTGTCGAGTGATAGATTGATTCTCGTCTTAGTTGTTGTTATTGTTTTAATGATATGAAGTGAAAATTGAATTTCAGTAGAATAAACTGTTTTCGACTTAGCTGCTCAAAAACAAACCGAGAAATACATTTTAAAACCATATTGATACAAATGTTAGTGTAGGCGTAGAATGTCCTATTAATGTCCATGCAACTTCTTCCATATAACAGTGATAAACCACTATATTCATTTTCCAACTGAAACGTATTAGAAATTAAAAAAAATTATAAATAATTCCACGGACACGGCAAAAAGATGACTGGATCACTGCAACTGGACATGTAAATGACACGTATATCTTAATGCTCTTTCACCTCAACAGATTATCATTAAGTTGGACATCATAACGAGATCTTGTGTTTTAATGACTAATGATATGAAAAATAATACCCTTAAGTAAACCTAATTAATAGAGAGGTGATCAAATGGTACCATGTCTACAAATCTAATTAATAGAGAGGTGATTAAATGGTACCATGTCTAAAATCTAATTAATAGAGAGGTAATCAAATGGTACAATGTCTACAAATCTAATTAATAGAGAGGTGATCAAATGGTACCATGTCTACAAATCTAATTAATAGGGAGGTGATCAAATGGTACCATGTCTTAAATCTAATTAATAGAGAGGTGATCAAATAGTACATGTCTAAAATCTAAATAATAGAGAGGTGATCAAATGGTACCATGTCTAAAATCTAAATAATAGAGAGGTGATCAAATGGTACCATGTCTAAAATCTAAATAATAGAGAGGTGATCAAATGGTACATGTCTAAAATCTAAATAATAGAGAGGTGATCAAATGGTACCATGTCTAAAATCTAATTAATAGAGAGGTGATCAAATGGTACATGTCTAAAATCTAAATAATAGAGAGGTGATCAAATAGTACATGTCTAAAATCTAATTAATAGAGAGGTGATCAAATGGTACCATGTCTAAAATCTAATTAATAGAGAGGTGATCAAATGGTACATGTCTAAAATCTAATTAATAGAGAGGTGATCAAATGGTACATGTCTAAAATCTAATTAATAGAGAGGTGATCAAATGGTACACGTCTAAAATCTAAATAATGAGAGGTGATCAAAAAGTACGTGTCTAAAATCTAGTTAATAGAGAGGTGATCAAATGGTACATGTCTAAAATCTAATTAATAGAGAGGTGATCAAAGGGCACCATGTCTAAAATCTAATTAATAGAGAGGTGATCAAATGGTACATGTCTAAAATCTAATTAATAGAGGGGTGATCAAAGGGTACATGTCTAAAATCTAAATAATAGACAGGTGATCAAATAGACATGTCTAAAATCTAATTAATAAAGAGGTGAGCAACTGGTAACATTTCTAAAATGTTTATTAAATTATCTAATGAATAGCAAGATAATCAAATGGTATTAAATCACAAACAGAAATATATGCAAGAACACATATATTGCATACCTTAACCAGACAGTTAGTCTTGTCCTTAGTTACAAATCCTTTTCTTCTTTAAACGTTTGATATCTAAGAAAAATTTGCAACTGTAAACACATTTTTTGCAGCAACAAAACAAAGAAATAATTTAAGTGTCAGAGAAAGTAAGGTAAAAAAGACAAACATGTATTGAGGACACTGGAAAATATTTTTAAGGTTAATTCAAATTATGAATTTTGTCTCAGTATATATTTCTCGTTTATTACATCATCTCATGTTATATTTTACGTGTTTTGTGGTGTATAATCTTTTTTGCAAAGGTTAAATTGAGCAGGTACAACAAAAGATGCTTAGGACCCTCAAACACTATAATAACACCAATGAACATTAATTAAAGCATTTTGGTCCTTTTGCATCTTGGCGTTTGCCGTTTTTACCATTTCCTTGTATTGTTTCGTTGTTTCTTTTCAAGTACCATATCTCCAGTCGCTAATTTCTTACTTCTGTAAAATTTCCGTAGTTATACATGTACTTTTCACTTTGATAATTTGCATTTGTCTAAACACTCTGTATTATTTCTTATACACTACTGTTATGAAAAAACAGATGTAACAATTGATTTATCTTAATCTCTTCAGAATTTATTCAGCGACAACTTTCAACAATTTTCATTGTTTGCATTAAAGTTGTACTCTTGTAGAGATTAACCAATTTTATAAAAAAAAATATAGTTTTGTACTTTAGCAGAAAAGTCATAGTGACTCAAATATGTTTTTTCATCAGGGAGGCATTTGGTTTTTCTGCATTTGTTCTTTTTAAATCAGATTACAAATAATTTCAATTTAATGTATTTCCATTAAACATTAAATCTAATTCCTTTTGTACGCTGTGTAAATTGAAAAGATAGAAGATAGAAGTGCAACACGCAATTGTCTCTTTTGTTCACGAGTAATCAAAAGAAGTCATTCTAATTCAATGAAATATAAAAAATGAACATAAACAGGATTATTAAACGAGTATAAAAATAACGTCTTTCGTTGGTGACTGGTTGTTTGATTGTTAGTTTACGTCGCATAATCAATTTTCTATTGATGACAACACCTTTTATTTCTTTTCAGTCCAGAAAAATATACTTCAGTGCTCAAGTTTGTTGAAAGCATTTATATACTATTACTAGAACGCGCTTATAGCGATATGCAAAGTGCTAGTTAAGTCGCCCATAATATATATGTTCAAGTACACTTAAGATTGGCAATTTCTTACTTAATCATAATATTTTCGTTTTAATACATTGTATTTGTAATATGAACTTCTTGAATTTGTAAGCTATTATTTAATATAGTTTTTCCCCTACCATTGCAATGATAGTGTTAACAAGTATAGTTGAGATGAGATCTAAAATCCAAAATAATCGCACCAACCTAAGCCCACACAACAATTCCAAAGCAAATTAGGTTTAACTCCTGAACGTCCATCATGATAGCAAAACCGGTGTCCGGAAGGGTAAGCAAATCCTGTTTAGCTAGCTTCACACATCGCGAATGTTATCAAAATTTGGAATAAAATGAACTTTTTACTAATGGACGTCCAATATATTCAGGGTGATTTTGGAAACAGATATCATACTTCTAAGCAATATCGTGATGACGACCACAAATCTTCTTGATAAGCCTAGTCTTTCACTATTCTTGAGTCAACAATTTATTTGTAAACAGCTTGCATCGTTGTGGGGAAAAAATTTAAAATCAAAAACAAACATATCAATCCAAGTACAAACCACAATACAAAAGCAAAGTAAAACTTGAAAATGTCAACAAAAATAAATTCAATAAGCAGATAGGAGATGAACAATGAAATAAGCTGTATGTATAGATTAAGTGAAAAAAGCTTTTTGAAAATATTCTTGAAATAAATCAGATGACAGGTTGTTTTAGTTTGACATGTTCAGGATTTATTCAGCGCCAACGTTTCTACAATTTTCCGTTTCTATTATAACCCATAATTGTATCTAGTTTTCCATACAAACTTTGTTTTAATGGTTATTTGTAAAAATATTGTTTCAAAATCGGCAAATCGAAGCATACAATCTCAGATTTAAGATGCATTTAAGTGCAATAAACCAATTGAAATCGAATTTTATAAGTAATATTTGGGATCTAAATCAGTGTTTAAAAGACTAATTTAGATTGCACAATTTTTATACTATGTCTAATGGGGTTTATTTAACATGCCGTGTGCTAGGTCACTCTGACTGTGTTTGCGTAAACTATTCATCGATTGTCGACAGGTCTGCGTCGCTGAACTCGGTTTGAAAATTGGTTTGGAAAATAAAGCTGAATCGATCCCGGATGCTGGTTACTCATATCGAAAATTGCATAAAACAAACGATATCAAATTCAGATTTTATACTCTAGGATATTGTCTTACGTATCTTGGTATTCGCTTCAGCGCATTTATAGGTCTTATCGATTGCAGGAAAATCCCCAATATAAAATTACTTCTTAGTATGACTTAGCACGAATGTGTAAATTCTATGACAATTAGTATGTTTCTTCCTATTTGATAATACTTCATTGATCTAACATTTGTTTTGCTCCTTATTCAGGCTGTGTCATTGACACTCTGACATTTAAGTACATAGTAATTGTATGTGGTCCTGATTTTAAAAGAAATAAAGAAAAGTCTAAAATTTACATGAAAACATGTCATAAATATCAAATTATAATATATAACTTGTAAGTGCTCTTTAGATTAAGCAACCACATAAATTATGAATCGACATTTGACAGAATTCAATTCGAATTCAGTACCTTCTAAAAGTTTTTTTTTTTTTTTTTTTTTTTTTTTTTTTTTTTTGATAAAGTGATATTGCAAAAAAGCTGCGGTTTTCTCCGTGCTTCTAAGTCAATGTTGGTTCAGTAATGTCAATTTATGACGTTATTGTTGTTTTTAACTCTGAATGATGAGCTTTGTAATTGATCCATTAATTATAGTGATCCATCAATATAGTTGTGTATTACACGTGTTAATTAATGAGCATTGTTGCTGTGCCGAGAGAAGAAATAGATGTTTACATAAAGCTTGAGTTATGAAATAAAGCCATTTAAGATCGACAGTATACATTTATACAAGAAAGGTTTTGCTCTTAGTTCAAGGATTAAATAAGACATGTTTAGTAATAATTAATCTAAAGACACATTTTTTGTTGTGCATGCATTTGTGCGAGCGTTGCCTAGTTGATTTTTTCTAGTGCGAAATTATTACAATATTTAAAGTGCTAGAACAGTCAAAGGATGAACACAGATGTCACGAATGAACAAAACCGAAAAATAAGTTCAAGTCTGAATTATCCTGGGCGCTTTTCGTCTTCCACTCTTCAAGTTGTTTTATATTTCAATTAATATTTTCTAATATGCCTCTTTTATCACTACTTATGACTAGGGAGCTTCAATGTACTACCTTAAACATTGTTACATCGCCTACTCACATGGAGATGAGATGCTGCATTTTTGGTATCGTGGAGTTTTCAAAAAAAAAAAAAAAATAATAATAATAATAACGAAACATAGATTAACAATTAGTTTCGTTTATCTTTCGGTCTCCTCTTCTTTCTACTTTGGTCATAGTTTTCCTTCTTCTCGTTTGCTTATGCGTTCTTCTAAAGACTCTTTAATATAGCGATGAAGCTTTACCAACAGTGTCTTAAGATTAATTACATTAAAAACAGAAAAGACACACAACCATTTCGAGCAGCAGTCAAATAGATTTAATACTTTTTAATTATATTTTTTTAACATTAAAAATTTGGGCATGTTTTCATTTGTTGCAATAATTTGATATATATATATATATATATATATATATATATATATATATATATATATATATATATATATAAACGTTGGTTTATGTAATGAATAAGTGCTATGTTTTACTGAATCAAATTGAGATTGTATCCAGAATTAAGTATGAAATATAGAGTAAGGAAATGAGGAAAATACAAGGATCTCTAAATTAATTGATTTGACCAGGAAGTTATTAGGGATAAGGTAGATAATATTAGTGCCTGTAACGCTACCAAATTATCTTTAAAAAAGACTGAATATTGAATCAAATAATATTGCATGTTTTTTGGTGCCTGTCTCAACAAATCGTCATAATATTTGCCATTTTGATGACCCTGGGGTCTTTTAAGATTAAATATATAATATATAAGGTTCTTATATATCATTCATCATGTCTAATACTGTACATGCTTACCTTTCCGGAGCAGCAGCCTCTGTCTCATTTTCATTTTTTAACATTTAACTTAATTTACAGGGTTCAAAGAAGTTACTTTGCTTTTGGAATTTTGGTGTGGACATGGATATTAGAACCTAATTATGCAAAAGCAATCATAAGCATAAGTGTATTTTTCTGTCTCATTTTCATTTTTCAAAATTTGTCTAAATTCTCAGTGCTCAAAGAAGTTACTTTACTTTTTGGATTTTGATTTAAACATGGATCCATGTTTTTATGTTTAATGAATTGTTTAAATTTCAGTAATAAATTAAGTGAAAACAATCACAAGCATAAGTGTATTATATTCAAACAGGAAAAACAGGAAAGCCAACGCAGTTTTAATTCATAAACTAGACATGACAAAACTATAACATAATTGCACGTCCTTTTTGTTAATTTTTGAAGCTTTGTACTCATACAAGTCTCAATCCTATAACACGATTTCTTTTAAGTAAATCATACAGACGAATTATTCAGTGTCACTTTTTCAAACACTTTTTTCTTAACATTGTACTTTTGTAAAAAAAAAAAAAAAATTATTTTTAACATTTTCTTTTCTTTGTACTTAAACATAAACGACACAGTGACACAAATAAGGTTTTCAACATGAAAAGACTTTTTACAGCAGATAATTAGGAAACAATTCCATTTATTTCAATTAAACTTCAAATAAAAAAAATCGTTTGATAATGTATCCAGTCGCACTGTTAACAAAAGAGATAGATATACGCTGACACGATACTGTCTCAATTGGTCACAAGGAAAACAAAAGAAGAGATTTTATATATGTAGAACATAACACGTGAATATGATAGCTGACTCAAGTATATAATGTAGTCTTATAAGAAACCTCAGAACATAGAACGCTTATCGAAATAACTAACAGAAAAGCATGTCCAAATCACAATTTCAAATACATGCCGATTCGAATTTGATAAATAAAAAATGAGTATTAATACTGTGTCTGTAATTGTGAAACCAAAGTTTGATTGAATAATAAATATTTCCAACATAAAATATATCATCAAGAAAAAAACACATGGCAGATGCAATTTTAAGAACTGGGCAACTTAAAGCTCTCCAAATGATAAAATGACGTTTTACCTATTTTTCATAGTTATATGATTGTCATGTTAATATTGCTTTGATGGTGAACATATAGCCAATGTTGGTTATATATGTGTGCATGCAAATATTCAACTCATTTGTAAAAACTGAATACTTATTAAAGACTTTTACGGTGAATCACTTCATTATTTCGAAAAATTTTTACCGTGATCTAGGCTAGACTGATAACTTTTGAGTGCCATTTTAGTTTTATCTCAATGGCATCTAGTGTATTATCTGACCAGAAACCCTTAAGCAAATCTACGTACTTGATGAACCACTGTTATAGACGATCGGTGTTTTTCCTCAAGAGAGTTCTTAAGATTACAACAAATAGATTTAATCCCTTATTATCCGACACGAAAACAAAATGAAACTACAATTATAATCATAAATTGTATCGTAAAAAATTAAACCATTACTAATCGTCAAATGTCTGCATCGCTTAACACAATTTCCCTTAAGAAAACAGATGAGTTATATAGATTAGTATGTTTGGTTTTTTTATATTATCTGTCATCACATTATTGTTAGTAGCTATGATAAAATAATAATGGATATATTTGGCTTCCAATAATTCCATGTTCCTTGCATTCTCTTTTTAATTTACCACGTTGCTGGTATAGCTGGCTAAACAGTAGATGTTCATCCTTCTGGAGCACTTCGTTTTTCTTTCAGGATGTTTAGTTTGAAAATTTCAATGTTCTTTATAGATCGTTTTGCACTTATTTCGTTTTTTAAAAATGTTTTCGGTGGGTTTTTTTAAATATTATATATATTCCTTGTTGTATCACGTTGTTGGTATAGCTGGCTAAACAGTAGGTGGTCATCCTTCTGGAGCACTCCGTACTCCTTTAAGGATGTTTAATTTGACAATTTCAATTTTGTTGATCGATTTGAACTTATTTTGGTTTTTTTTAAAAATGCTTTTCGTTTTTTTTCAAATTTTTATGTATATTCCTTACAAAGTATAATATCGTGATTAAGGTTATGTTGACTGTCTTTCCGAGTGCCATTTAAGTTTGATATCAGTGTCATCTGGTATATTATCTGACCAGAAACCTTAATCAATTCTACGTACTAGATGAACCACTGTTATAGGCAATCGGTGTTTTTCCTCATGAGAGTTTCTTCATATTACAACAAACAAATTTAATCCCCAATGATCAGACAAGAAAACAATGTTACACCACAGCTGTAATCATCAACTATATAGCGAGATATTAAACCAAAACTAATCATCAAATGTCTGCATCACTTAACAAAGATATGTATAAAGAAATACATAGCTGTATATTACCTATCATTCTCATATTGTGGATAAGTATGCTGTTTCTATATCCAAAATTATCCTAGATATATTTGACTTGTCATTGTTCAATGCTCCTTGAATTCCTTTTTTGATTTTACACTTGGTGGATGTAGGTAGCTAAACAGAATGTGTTTACCTTTCAGGAGCACTCATTCTCACTTCCATTGTGGAACTACGCGTGCTTAACAAAAACAAAAAGTTTTCAAATGTGGTTACTTACCTTTTTGGATTTTGATTTGAACATGCACTAGAAGGGGGTTTTACCGGAATAATTGCGAAATTCCGGAATAGTTAGACACTTTCCGTAATCTTTGGAAAAATCCGGAATCTTAAGACAAAAATCCGAAATAATAAGCCAAAATCCGAAATAATTAGGCAAAATCCGGAATAATCAGACAAAATCCGGAATAATTGGTCAAAATCCGGAATAATAAGGCTATATTTTTTACGGTAAATTTTCCGGAATCTAACGATTCCGGATTTTGTCTGATTATTCCGGATTTTGTCTAATTATTTCGGATTTTGCCTAATTATTTCGGATTTTGACTTATTATTCCGGAAAATGTCCAATTATTACGGTAAAGTATTTTAAAAAATTTAAATTTTCAATTCGCGCCATTTTGTCGTTTTTCACCAACGTGCAAATAGTCGCACTTTCAAGAAAATGTGTAAGGGGAAAAAAATACCTAAAACTATCTATCACTTAGCTCGACAGCAGTCGACATCCTTTCATACAGAGGCTTTCCGTACGAACGAATGTGCGCATGCGCGGATGTATCGTGTTGATACCGTGCTGACATATATATGTCTCTGGCTGAAGCTAACAAAGATTTATGAAGGATTAACTTTAATTTCTTAATAAAGTTTTGAAATATTAAAAACATTAATTTATTCCTCATATCATAAAAAGTATAAGTTTGATGTTTTTGAATTTTAGAGATTTTGGGACTTATTACGTTTGAAATTTTTAAGCTTTCAATATAGATAAAGAGGGTAATATAAAAAAATATTTAATAAGCTTTTGGGGCTACTTAACTTTTATTAAAAAAACAGGTCTTTACGTAAAAAACTCACTGTACATATGACATGATACCTATGATAAACTGATACAGGTATGTGAATAAAATAAAATTAACTGCTTCATTTATTCATATGCCTACCATTTATATCCACATGCATCACTTAAAAAGTTAATTTCAACAAATATGCAGTGGCGGATCCAGCGGGGGTTGGGGGTTTCTCTCACAACGCAAATTGTCACTCAACCAGTGGACCAGTTAATTAGTGGTACTGGTTAATTATCCGCGTACAGGTAGTAAATTGCTATCAGGTGATGATGTAATGTGCCAGTTCGCTTAGGCATGAAAGAATTCAGGTAGTACTGACCAGTCTTAAGTGATAATGTTATTTACCTGATCGCTGAGGCATGAAAGAAATCAGTAGATGTCGTTAATTAGGAATACTAATTAAGAGACTTCGGTCTTGTCAAAAAGACTGAATTTTAAACATGATCGTTATCAATACTCCAAGCGTAATTCTTCTTCGAGAAAAGATTCCATAAAGAATGTGATTTCATCAATCATACGTAAATTATTTAATTTGACTTTTCAAACCAAAGGACATGGTCCAGAGAGAGAGAGAGAGAGAGAGAGAGAGAGAGAGAGAGAGAGAGAGAGCTAATTCAGAATATTACATTTTTTAGCACACGATTATCATTTTTGTATACTTTTATAGCGCGAATAAAAGCCCCACTTTTTATGCATTAAAAAAATTAATTGGTTTAAATGACAAAAATCAGTCTCTATTCGTCCGTTTATCGGCTATATGAAACTAATCCATCTAAAATGATCAGTGCTCTTTTCTGATGACGGGATTCTTGTGTGTCGCACCTGTGATATACCATTTTTTAAATTTAATCAAAAACTACATTCAAAAAATGGTATTGTCCATGTCATATACCATTTTTTGAATGTATTTTTTTATATTAAATTAAAAAAATAGTATATGAGTAGTATGGTATCCGCATGACACACCTTTAATACACAATGCTGAAACTGACTAATTAGTCATTTTAAAACTAATAATATAACATTCACTTGAAAGTACAGGAGAGGTAGGAGACCTACCACTTCGATAGCAGCCAGCATAATTGGTAGAGTGCTCGCTCTGTAAATTTGAGGTCGCGGGTTTTGTCCCTCGGTCTGACCCAAGACTTGAAAAATGGTAGTGACTGTTCGCTCGGCATTAGAAATGAAAGCGGGTCTTTCGGACAAACCTTAAAAACCGAGGCCTCTTGTCACCGCAGACATGGCACGATGAAAAATCCTTACTCATAATGCCACCAGCGCAAAGCACAGCTTAATTATTCTGCACCTACACCTGTAGCTGGTGACGTCTCGATAAAAGTGAAATATTCCTGACTTGGACGTTAAACCTCGTTAATTAATGATCAATCAGCCACAGGTCCGGGATTCAAACAAAGATATTTTCCACTCATGAGCGTGAAGTTTATCAACCGGACTGAATCACCCTGACCACCAGATCACGTCCATCCATTATCGACCAAATTAAACCAAAACACTGGTATCCCTCAGAAGGATCGACGTATCGATCTACCATTTTCAAGGGGCCAACAACCTCTCTTCTGGAAATGTGTTGCACGACTACACCTCGACAGATAAAGAGACTGACACGACAAGTTACCGACGGCGACGAATTTCGACAGTACAGTTTCTGACTCATTGACACTAATAGACTCCTGTCAGTCTGCCGTCAATGTTAATTTTTTTAAAAAGGCTGATTAGTTCTTTAACTCGCTTACATCCACCTTGAATGTAAGGTAAGAAGGAGTTACGACAGGGTTCTAGATGCAGGAAATCGCATCATATGTAATAAAAAAGTAAATTTTTAAGGGGAAACATGCCCCCAGACCTTCCTAGGACATCGCGTTTTCGGCGCGAACTTGTGCCCCCCCTTTCAACAAGACTCCTGATGTGAAAATTCTTTCATTATAATATTTTCAGACAACAAACAAATATTGAGTAGAGGGCTCATATTTATTTATTTATTTATTTATTTATTTATTTATTTATTTATTTATTTATTTATTTAATGGTCAATCAAACACAGGTCCGGGATTCAAACAATTTATTTATTTCAATAGTGGCAGTTTGACTACTAGTCGTTAAAATTAGAAAGGTGTAAATTAAGTATAATAAACATATCACGGTTACTAATTAATTACCATCGGCATACTTCACCAACACCTTACGTAACTATTGATAACGGAAGCAAATTCAAAACCCTTTAACCGTGGCAGACGAATGGTATAGTCACGTGACAAATTTACCGGTATGGTGTTAATCTAATTAATTACCTAGATTTATTTGAATGGAAACTTACCGAGGTAATCTTCTTCCCAATCTCTGTTCCCAATAGTAGTAATATGCATGATATGACAACTTTTACCATTAAATACCCGTGTGTATTCAAATAAATAAATGAATAAATAGAGAGGGAGAGGGGGTAAGTGACGGAGAGAAGACTACGTATCTTTGAATTCAAATAAATAAATAATAAATAAATAAATAAATAAATATTATAGAAAGGGAGAGGGGTTTAGTGATGGAGAGATTACACGCATCAGTTTTAAACTGTCATGATTTAATATTTCTTATTTTATGACTTCGCGGTTAATAAATTTGTATTTAAATAAATAAATAAATAAATAAACCATCATTTCATCAAGTAAAACTAGTAAATCTTTCTGCACTATCGTCTTTTTGTGAAGATCCTTGGATCTAATAAAAATGTATTTCCTGACCTGATTTTAGTATATGGAGAGAGAGAGAGAGATTTTGTCAATCGAAACTTTTTCCACAAACGAACGTTTATAAAATTTGTCAATATTGCAAGATTTTATAATCGTAGAAGAGGGCCATGGTCATGACACATTTAATCATCAGTCGGAGCGTTACTTTGCAATCATTAATTCATGACCGGTCGCTCTTTTGGATTTTCGTGTGAAAAAAACAATTATCATATCGGTTCCATCTACGACATTTAATACAGTGTTGGTTTTATATTGGCGTTCAAAGCAAGGTTGATCCCATCTACGATGTGTACAGTGTTATATGTTACCATATTTTCATCTTTTGACAACGCGCATTCCTTGTTTATATATTAGCAGCATCGTTTTTACGGGGAAAGTAGTAGATGGTTATGTAATGACGTTAACCACTAGTGCCAGTAATGGTGATCTAACGGACGAACCATCCGTTCTGGAAAGCAAGATACTAAATTTAACGATGAACACGCCTGCTGCATGATCTGTGATAATTTAACAAATGTAATTAGTATAATTAATCACATGTATGAAAATGGTGTGGTCCCCAAATGCCTAACCTCATGAGAGATGGGGATTAAGGGGCCTATTCAAGGGTGTTTTACCTGTAATTTTACCTATAATTTACCTGTATTTTAATGTCATCATAATCATTTATTGTTATCCCTATTATATGAGATATAGTTACATAATTATGTATCTTAACTAATTATATAAGAGAACACGTGAACGAACATTGCATAACAATTAAACTGTGAAACATGGTAAATTAATAACTATATTTAATTATACAGCATATATAGTCAGAAATTACGGGTTTTTTAGTATCCGCGGGATAGTGTAAATCAAGCGTTCAAGGTTCATACAGTGTATAAGAAAATAAAAAGTCATCGCAGCCAAGTGGTTATGTAATCGATAATTTTATCCGGGTGAAAATGTGTCCGGAGGATATACTTTCATGGCAAAATCTATCCGGCGAAATAAATGTCATGGCTTATCCTTAAAATATTGTATACCTGTAAAATATTAGCCATGGATCAAAGAAAATATTATCCTACGAAAATATTCCATTTGGATAAAATAAACCTTTACAGTTTCCCATTCAATGTACATTATTTCGAAATTATCTACACTCGATATAAATCTACTGTATTTTTTGTTCGTGGAAGTATAATAAACATTTATATTTTAACATATAAATTCTTCCTATTTACAAAGGACATTAATTTATAAATAAATTTCCGATATTTTATTTACCGCAGTTTAGAAAACTTGATAAATAAATACATCGGCACGGTGAACACCATACAGGCAAATTAAAAATGGCGGCTGATCGAGGGCGGAACATTTATTACAAGTATTTGTAAGGTATTTTTTCCCCTTACACATGTTCATTGAAAGTGTGGCTATTTGCACGTCGGTGAAATAAGACAAAATGGCGCGAATTGAAAATTTAAATTTTTTAAAATACTTTACCGTAATAATTGGACATTTTCCGGAATAATAAGTCAAAATCCGAAATAATTAGGCAAAATCCGAAATAATTAGACAAAATCCGGAATAATCAGACAAAATCCGGAATCGTTAGATTCCGGAAAATTTACCGTAAAAAATATAGCCTTATTATTCCGGATTTTGACCAATTATTCCGGATTTTGTCTGATTATTCCGGATTTTGCCTAATTATTTCGGATTTTGGCTTATTATTTCGGATTTTTGTCTTAAGATTCCGGATTTTTCCAAAGATTACAGAAAGTGTCTAACTATTCCGGAATTTCGCAATTATTCCGGTAAAACCCCCTTCTAGTGATGGACCGATTTGTTTATGTTAGATTTAATCTTAAATCTTTAATCAATATTTGATGTTGAACATTACAAAAGAAACTGCACTTTTTATCAAATGAAGTTTTTATTTTACATATTACACCAGTCTTATTTCTACAACACTAGGCGGCCGTTTTGGAATACAATTCCTCATTAGTAGTGCTTAGACCAAAATTATGAAATCAAAATTTTTTCTACATATTACATTCTTGGTCTACATTTTTTGAATGCATTTACAGGTCGTATCGATAACAAAACATATAATATATAAATTCCTTCTTACTATTACTCAGCACGATTGTGTTTATTTACATGGCAGTTACTATGGTTTTCTTATTTGATTATTCTAGAATTTCCCTCTTTATTCAGACTTAGCCTGTGACATTTTGGCATTTAACAACATTGTTATTTCAGTGTTGTAGAAGCTCATTATCAGCGTGACACACTTATGGTTTTAATTCTTTGAATAAATACCACAAGTCTACAAAATATACTGGAAACATATTGTAAGAAGCCAAATTGCAACATAATGCCAGACATGGGGTATTTCTAATTTGTAAACGTAATGGTCTGTAATGGATTACATTTTCCTATTTTTTTATGCTAGAATTCCCATCCTTATTCAGACTTAGCCTGTGACACTTTGGCATTTAACAACATTGTTTTTTTCAGTGTTGTAGAAGCTCATTATCAGTTTATTAACAAACTTATATTATTTTCATTGATTTTTAGGTTATAAAAAATACAAGTCTCCTGCAAAGTATTTCCTTAGCTAACTTTGGTAAAATATATTTGGGTCATCTGGTAATCTTTTCAACATCTTAATCAACAATTTTGGTTTCATAATTTTGGTCCAAGTACTACTAATGAGGAATTGTATTCCGAAACAGCCGCCTAGTGCTGTAAAATTAAAACTGGTATAATATGTAATGTATGCTGAAAACATGCTGAAAAAGCCAAATTGTAACATAATGTATAAGTCAACTGTAGATAAAGGTATCAAATACCCACCAAATTGACGTATCGCCGTCCACGCCCACGATGTTCTCACACAGACCCAGCATGCTTGAATTAGACGCAAAAAGAATGAAAACTCGGCCTGAATTGTGCTGTTTAATGACGTCACTCATTGACACTAGTACGTCATTAGTTGCGATGACACTGCTTTGGTACCGTGATGGCGGCCTTTGTCGGAACATTGTGGGCATGACGGCGATCCGTCAATTTTCATTTGACGGAATTCAGTTTACTTTATATCGCACTACTTCCTTTAGGCTTATCTAACAATTATACCTGACGAATATAATTCAAAGTCTTTTTGTACTTTAAATTACATTTTATACCTGTTTGAATTTTACAGCACTAGAAGCCTGTTTCGGAATACTATTCCTCATTAGTAGCGCTTGGATCAAAATTATGAAACCAAATTTTTTTTTTAAGATGTTAAAAGGATACTCAAGGACCAAAATATATTTTACCAAATTCAAGTAAGGGAATACTTTGCATTAGGGAGTATATATATCTTAGTTTTTTGAGAAATTTCAAATTTTAACCATGAGCAATTTTAAACAATAGTATATTTCTGACAATATCAAAGCCAATGTTGGTGCATTTGTCCGTGATTTTACAAGGCTGGTGTTGTTTTTTAAATTTGAATGATTAATTAAAAACAGTGATTCCTTAATAATACAGTTGTGTGTTAGCCTTACACATGTCATTTAATCAACATTATTGTTGTGTAAAGATATCATATCGATCCCAACACATTACTTGGATTATTAAATGAAGCCATATACGACCGACTAAATAATATAATCTTTCCAAAGTCAAAGGTATTTAAAAAATAAATATTTTAATTCTAGTGTACAACTGTGCAATATAATTTTGAAGGTTCGTCGGTTGAATGATTACATCTGCAATGTTTTAGGCTGTTAATGGCAAGAATGTTTCTTATAAATCTCAGTTAATAATCAAAACTTTACAACTTAGTGTGTTGTATACTGTGTAAGAGTGTAATCAATCAAAAACAAACATATTAATTCATGTCCGAATCACAATCCAGAAGCAAAGTAAACACTTTGGAACTGACAAGTTAGGTTAGAAACGTTAACTTCCACCAGGGAATTGATGCCGGGTGCCCCGGAAGGGTAAGCACCTCCTGTTTAGCTAGCTACATCCGCCACGCGTGTAATCAAAATTGTGTGAAAGGAACATAGAACTATTGGACGTCAAATATGTCCATGGCAATCCTGGACACAGAGACGTCAAACTTATCTTTATTTTCAAACTCTTTTGTATCTACGAGCACTTACGACCATCTTTATATGGCTGGTCACTCGCGCTGAATATCGAATAAAACAGATAACCCAGTCCTTTTATACTGGAAATAAGCGAACTAGTAAGACGTACGACAAGCTTAATGAGAATGCCTCTCTCATTTTTGGTTGACCGAGCGTGACCCTAGCGCCGTGACGCCTTGGGTTTTAAAGGCTTACGGGCAGTCACTAATGAACCTTTTCCAATATAATTTTAACCATTTAATGCTACGAGGGTCATCTTAAAAGTCTTGTCCCTAGTTCTGTCTGGATTTGTAACAAGGAATATGTTGTTTTGCCTCATCTGCCCTATTCGCTCGATCTTTCACCATGTGACTTTTACCTCTTTCCTAAACTTAAGAGGCGCCTTTCTTGTCATCAGTAAAGATCTTGTTCATCGCTAGGTTCAACAATATATCAGTTTTCGAATGGTCTATCCAAACAAAAAATATGCAAATGTATTTAGAAAATGGATCCAGTGACTTAAACATGTGTAAATGTTAAAGACGATTATATTAAAAAATAAAATAAAATAATAAAATATATAAGACGTTTGTAGCAACCCACTTTGAAAAAATTACGCACTTTGAATTTTTTCAAAGTGGGTTGTTACATTATTTTTTATCTTTACACGAAGTACAAGACTGTTTGAACGACCATCGTACATCTAACGTCTATCTTGTACTTTCTGGTATCTCCATTCTTTAAAAACACGTCAACCTTAGACGTTTAGCCTTGATATACTAGTATTGGAAATCGTTTAAGCGGAAAATAAGTTTCGAAGACAATTTGATTATCTTTAGACAAGTTGCCAATCATTTCATAATTAGATAAGTGTCACATAATAGAATAAACATAACACGTTCCAGTTAGTCCTACAACTACATCATGTGGGATGAAGCTTACAGTTACTAATGATTCATTTCCCAATTTCAGTCATTGTTTTATTTTAGTGACGTTGAAAGCTGACATTAAATTTAATTGTAGACGGCTTAATTTGAAAATAGTTCCCGTTTTGCAGCAAACATTACATTTGGTACAATGGTTAAAGGAACAGTGTGTTTAACTTATATTTTATACCATCGTGATCATGAATCATCCTATGGATCTCGAAATTTTGATTGATAATTACTGCGAGCTTAGTAAAAATACATTTTCTCCACATCCTTCCGATAAATCGCGACACCTCGCGGCAGAGTTATCGCCTCTTGTATCCTTCAAGGAACCTGAAGAGACAAAGGCAAAATAATATGTTTTTGATATTGTAACAGATACAGTATACATTCGAACTCAATTTACAGTCAAACCTGTCTATAAAGGCCACCCAAGGAAACTAGTAAAAGTGGCCTTTATGGGCAGGTTTCCTTTAAATACAGGTTCAAATAATATGATTAAAGAACAATTGGGATCAGATTTACTGGCTTTTATAAGCAGGTGGCCCTTATATAAAGGTGTCCTTTAAGGCATGTTCGACTGTATAGGTAAAAAGTGCACATATTAAACCCTTCACAAATGTTAAATAAAAACGTAGTTGTAATAACACGGATTGATTAGGTCTGTTTAATACTAGTATATTTTTGAATAAAACCATTGAATACAATCATGGCATTGTCAGGTATAGGCAAGCAAATTTGACCTGTCCGTTTGACCTTTAATTTAAATATTTATTTTGGACGAATGCATTTATATATAGGAATCAAACGGATGAGTTTTGTTAACCTTATTAAGTGCGAATCCTTCTGCTATCTATATACAGGATAGACTCTTCTATATGAATATTGAGGGCGCGATGGCCTAATGGATAATTTATAAGACGTCAGTCTTCAAATCCAGGGTCTCTCACCGCTGTGAGTTCGAGTCTCGCTAGCACGGAAAAGTCGCCCTGAGTGCGCACTAGTACAAGGCAGACCATACAACACAATGCACTTCACATGCATACACAAAATTGTTCATAGATTAATCCATAGAGATTAATTAAATAGTTCTCGTCGCGAATAGCTGAAAAATTGCTGATGCGACGTTAAGCAACATTCACCCAACCAACCAACCAACCAATCAATCTATATGAATATTCCTAATGAAAAGTCAAACTGACAGGTAAATGTTTTGCCTATACCACAAGAATATAAAGGTGTTTGTGAATCCAATTGTAAATAATTCTTCTGTTATTTTGAAAAGAAAAAATGATTTCGTCTTTTGGCAATAGTGATTTCGTTTTTTCGCAATAGTGATTTCGTTTTTTGGCAACAGTGATTTTGTATTTTTGCAAAATCGATAATTTAAAAACGCGTTTGGCCATAAACTAATTAATTTTTCCGAAATTGCCAAATCACTTTTGCGATTATACGAACTACTATTTTTTTTCAAAATAACGAACCATTCCAAAACGGTCGTCTATTGCTGTAAAATTGAAACAAGTGTAATATGTAATTTACACATATGACCTTTCCGTACTCCGTGGTTTGAGTTGCGTATTTCTTGGAAAATTGTTTGTGTTATGTTTATACTGTCTTATTTATTTGTTTTCATTTACTTGCTAAGGGCTCTGTTTATAATTATTTTTCTATGTTTTTTCAAATAATTGTCTCTTACCCTATGTGCTATTGTTGAATTTACTTTTGCTAACGGCATTTCTATTCGTATTCACAATGGTGGTATTCGGTAAACAAAACGAGTTTATATACAGTACAGACCTGTTCAAAGTTTAACACTTTTCTAACGAATTAGTGCCGAATCGTAGTCATCTTGGCCTTTCGTTACCTGCATCCTGACAGCTGCTTCCTATCTCTCCGTAATTTTTCGGTCAATATCTCAGCCGTTCGGAAGAAAAACATCGACTCTTTTTGTACATCAGTGTTAAATTTCCGAAAGGTCTGTACTGTATATACAAACGTGCTTAATTAAAGACTCTACCTAACGACGACTGATCATGTCTTGATAAGGATATCTTATAGCATGGGATAAGACACTGTAAATATTATTCTCTACAAGAAGGAAATTGGAAAATAGCTTTGTTATTCCATTTTTTTTTTGTTTTTGTTTGTGTTTTATTCTATAGCATCGCAATACTTGTTAGTGCAATGTATACAATGATATCTTAGAAATACACGTGTATCCAAAGAGTGAAAATTTTAAGATGTCCTTTTTGCGGCAGTGAAGTTGCGCGTTCATTTCTGTGTTGATGTAGAAAATCTAAAGAAGGCACCCACATTCGGCAACCAACTGAAAAACTCTCTCAGACTAGATTGATCTAGTCTAGTGGGCTCGAATCCCACTCGGGGCAGAACCTAGTGTGAAGAAGCTTGTCAGTTCGCTTGTCATATGTCGAAGATTGCCCCCGCTCATCCTTTCTGTGTTTGATCTCAGAATGTCAATATGGTAAAATCGTTTTCTTAAAATGACATTTTGCTCATAAGGAACCAAGCAACACAGCAAGTTTACAAAAGCCTAGCAGAACCTAGTGTGAAGAAGCTTGTCAGTTCGCTTGTCATAGGTCGAAGATTGCCTCCGCTCATCCTATTTGTGTTTGATCTCAGAATGTCAATATGGTAAAATCGTTTTCTTAAAAAAACCATTTTGCTCATAAGAAACAAAGCAACTCAGCAAGTTTAACAAAGCCTAGAAGTACATATAACCCAATATAGGGCATCGACATGTCTTCTACATTTAAGGTTGATATGCTGCTCAGAGCTGCGATAAAAATGTTAAATAATCCAATAAATATACCACTTTTCACAGATGACCGAGGTTATTTTCTACTTTTATTGAATTATGTCCGAATCAAATTCAATATAAAACCACAGTAATTACATACTACATTCTGATATATTATTCGAGACATCCATTTGACTTTTTTTATAAATGTAATTCCTTGATACATGAAGTACAGTACAGACCTGTCGAAATTTTGACACAAAACTAACGAGTTGAGTTGAATAATGGTGTTTAACGTTCCAGTCAAGACTTTTACTCTTATATCGAGACATCGCCAGCTATAGGCGAAGGTGCAAAAATTTTGCCTTTGCGTTGCGCTGATGACATTATACAACAGTTATGTTATATGTTTTTTATAGTGCCAAACCTACCAAGAAACGGGACTTCGATTATTTTAAGTTCCCATCCGAAGAACCGTGACTTTCATGTTTGTAATGCCGAGTGCTTGACAAAAGAAGTGTCACTACCCACTTTCAAGTCTTGAGTCAAACCCAATCGGGGACGAAACTAACGAAGAACATTGAGTAGTTCCAAATCGACAGCTCATCTGTGTCTCTTGTCAGCTACATGTGTCTTTTCAGCAGCTGTTATCTATCTACCGTCAGATTTGTTTGTCATCAGGTATTTATATGCCGCCTTCTTCGACTCCGTTTCCTTAGCTTGGTGTTAAACTTTCGACATGTCTATACTGTAGTCGTCATGACTGCAACAAGGAACTTAATATACCACCGTGGCGGTGTTTTATTAGTTCAATTCATTGCATTACTTTTGCAGAAAAAAATATTTTCACCATAGAGCGAATTTGAAGACACATTTGAGAGTTTATTGAATCAGTTGTATCTCGGGAATAATACATGTTTGACTTTGATAAAATGCTTAGAGGCATAAATCGACTATTTATCAACATATTAAGTCAAATAAAGGGTTATAAAAAGAATACTGTTGAATATATCAATTGATATTCGAGGTTGTGTTAAATCATTGGCGTTTTTCTCAAAAGAAGTAGTGTACTTTATCTTTTTAAATGGAGCAAGGTCTTAAGCATTAATCAAAACCAAACATACTAATCCATGTCCGAATCACAATCCATAAGCCAAGTAAAAACTTTGGAACTAACAAATCAGATTAGACACGTGAACCTCCACCAGGGAAGTGAGGCCGGTGCTTCGGAAGGGTTAGCACCTTCTGTTTAGCTAGCTACACCAACCATTAATAAAACGAGTTTTTTTCTAAAATCATTGGTGCTTTAGCTAGATGTAATACATTTTATTTTAAGAAAATAGAACAAGGTTGTCACCACATGTATGTCAATTGATAATAGCAATTTTTGTTAGATTCACTTATGCTTCATATATATAATATATATATATATATATATATATATATATATATATATTAAAACCTGCAATATCATCCATCTTTATCATATTGCCAACAAGACCTGTGTTTTAAAACCTAAATTGCTTCAGATTTCAACAACATCAAACACATCTATATAGAGATCACATGTCAATAAATGGCATATTTCTTAGGAATTATGCGTTTTTTTTATACTGGTTTTACTGAAACTTGAAATAAGTTATTTTTCATTAATTAAGATATTGTTAGTTTTCATTATTAAACATACACTAAAACCTTTTTTGTTCTATTGTCAGACATTGAGTTTTAGTTCACCATTTTGGATTTATAGAAAACATTACCGTGACCATCGGCCGTGGTCAATATTACTCTCTTTGTCGATGACGATCTGTTTTTATATGCTACGTGTCAAAGAAACACCAAGCTTGTTTGTTTTCCAAAGAATGACGTCTGGAAATTGCAGATTGGGGTGAAAACAAATGTTAACATATAATTGTGTATCTTAGGTTAATTGCTAAGAATAATCCACGCCTTTGATAAACAATCAAATAATTTAAAGATAAATTGTAAATATCATCCATTAAAGAGATATCGGCGGTATTTTCTCAGATGATGTGACGCAGGCACGTAGCACAAGTCGTGCATGATTTAACTTCGGGGCATAAATCTTTTGCTTGCAATGTAATTTTCAGTACAGACCAGTCGGGAGTTAAGTATTAATTTAACAAATAAGTGACGAAATCGGCAACTCGTGTCGGCTCCTTTGATACCTATATCGACAGCTGTTATATATATCTCGGCAGCTTTTTAGACACTAGCGGTCGATTTATCTGCAACCACAGCGGTAGCTCAGTTGGTAGAGTGCTCGCTTCGTAAGTGGGAGGTCTTGGGTTCGAATCCCGACGGGGTCTGACCCAACACTTCAAACTGAGTTGTAACTGTTCTTTCGCCTAACATTTGGCATTAGGAAACAAAATGAAAGTCACGGTTCTTTCAGATAGGAACTTAAAATAAACGAAGTTCCTTGTCACGAAAGGCGTAGCACGATAATTAACCCTGTTGTATAATGTCATTAGCGCAAAAATTCTGCACCTTTCCCTATAGCTACTGAAAAATCCTTGACTCGGAAGTTAAACATCATTACTCAACTACATATATCTGCCGCCGAACTTAGTCTCTTTTTTGGTTAGCTCAGTGCTAAACTTTCGACAAGTCGCTACTGTATAAATAATGATTCTTAACATAGTGTTGATATTTGGTCTTTATTTAAAAAGTCCCTTTCATCCCTTTCATTTAAAAATTATATAGTTTTTTTGAGAAACTAGAATCCTAAAATCGATACATGAAAGAATCTGTAAGTATGGGGTTTTCTGATATAATACATATTTCATTTTCATTAAATTGGTACCTTTTAAAACCACAGACTGGAAATTAATGGTTCCGAAGTACAGGTCATGAGAATATAAAAATGTCGGTAAATCATTGCTTTGTACATGTATACGTACCACGGTTCCAAAGTGCAGAAAGAAATCATTGCTTTGCATACGTACTGTATGTTGTCACATGATTGTTTTTTTCTAAAAGTACATATTATGTACAATACGTGACCAGTTGTTTGGTCTGGTAGTCAATTGACGTTTCGCCGACCACGCCCATAATGTTCCGTCACTAGCCGCCATCATGGTACCAAAGCAGCGTCAATGCAACTAATGACGTACTAGTTTCAGTGACGGCACTAAACGGTACAATTCAGGCCGAATTTTCATTCTTTTTGCGTCTAATTTCAAGCAATTTTGGGGCTTTGTCGAAACGTTATGAGCGTGGGCCGTCGATACTTAATTGATTATTCAACCAAAACAACTGGTCATACGTGTATATATATATATAATTTTTATTAAGTTTAATAAATTGAGTTTAAACAAATAAAAATATTGAAATATAATAATTATTATGAATATTCATAGAAATGTAACACTAGTAAATAGATTTTGAACTTTTTGAACTAATTTATATATAGAGTTCCAAAAAATCTATTCAAACTTGAGAAATTTGGAAATTTTTGCAAACTTTTTTTTATTTTTTGAATGTTTTTTCCCGAAATGTAGGGGGCGCCACGAGTAATATACATATGCAAAATAAATCTTAGAGATATAGCTGTAGATATGAAAAAGAAATGGATAGTCTAACTTCAATAATGTATCTGTGATAAACTACGGAACTTGAGGTACAGGTTTTTCATGTGAAACCAAGATGGAAACTGTTGTATGAGTCCTGAAGTGACCCAAAAACAATGTCATTTCTTAAATTACAGTCCAACCTGCCTTAAAGGCCACCTCTATATAAGGGCCACCTGCTTATAAAGGCCAGTAAAATTGTATCAAAATTGTTCTTTACTCATATTATTTCAACCTGTATATAAAGGCCACTTGCCCAGAAAGGCCACTTTTCCTTGGTTGGCCTTTATAGACAGGTTTGACTGTATTTGCATTTGTCTGATTCATCGAACGTTATATACATTCCACAAAAAGGCCTGTAACGACTGCAAGTAATTTAAATAATGAATAGAAAACAACTAATCAACTAATCAATCAATCAATCAATCAATAAAGCCACATCGATAAGACGATAAGCAATATGCTAAAGCCCGTTTCTAGCATTTAATGACAAGAGGTTGTCCGTCCATCCGTTTGTCATACATGTAGGTTGTATCGGTCTACCAACTATCACTGTCCGTCATTAAGTTGTTTTTACTTAACTTGTTTTAAAAGCTCATATATTTACAATAGGAATTGACATTCTTTAGATGAACCTATTCGTTTTTGCTGGCATTTATTGCTCATGAATACGGTATGGGTCATGACCTCTGATGACGTAACGTCATAGAATATTATTCTGTAACGCCACGTATTGTTTGATTGATCAAAATTCTAACCTAGGCCTTTTTTGGAAAAAGGCTGTTCCATCAATTCCATATCTTTGGCGTAATTTATAATCTTGGATAATATAAATCATTGTACCGATAATTTTACATTTTTGTCATGCTGACAATATTTTTATGATATAAGAAATAACATTCTAATTGAGTGTATTCATTCATAATACCGAATATTTACATTTATGATGTTTGATTGTATTCAACTCTGTTTGAGACCAAATGAAGTTATAGGACTATCATTACATTTGTTAATGTGACGCCATTCATCTCTTGCTTGCGCCTATATCCGTGACGTCATTGATTGGCTGTTCCAGCAATTGGAAGTACATGTCGTACATGACAGTGTTTTAAATTTATTTCAGGATTCAAAAACAAAAATAAGATTTTCAAAAATTGTGAAATGTAAATAAAGCCATTGAACTGTCTAGAAATGATGTTTACAGTGCTATAAACGCCATTGCCGTGCAAAGCAAAGTGATCATAACGCGCTAGCAGACGTTATTCACTATAAACGCCATTTCTAGACAGTCCAATGGTTAAATGAATACACTCAAATAGAGTGTCATTTCTTAATTAACATCTTAGCGTATCTTGACAAGCCTACCGGCGCTGTTGGTTATATGTTTAGCATACAATACCGATTACCTTTCACCAAGTTCAAACACAATGACCGATTTTCTTGTACAATAATAGTATCAAACAACATAAAGGAGTTGTTGATGGAAATGCAAAGTGACTCAAAAATCACTCAGCGCTAAAACACTAATTAATAGTAATGTGAGAAATATTGACACCCGCAGAAAAAATATATAAATACCCATTATTTTGTACTTTTGTATTATAGGTACGTTGTATGACAAAAATACATGTACCTACTAACATCTTAATAAAGTCTCTTACAATAGATTGAAAATCAATGATGTGTTGTAAATATGCTTTTATATTTTTTTCTGAAAATAATGGACATACCAATAATAACAATAATAATTATGATTTCATCCCATTGTATAAAAGTACACTTGGTTGGAAATCTGAAACTTTTGAAAAAATGTAAATAGGGATATTTGCGCGTCTGATTAATTTTCGCGTAAAATCGTAGGTACAGTGTGTCCCATAATATATGTCACACTTTCAACTCTCCACAATTTTTTTTTATTTCTGTACGGATCCAATTGAAATGTAATTAAAAATCGGGAATACTTAATCATTATAAATTATGATGAACTAGCTTTCCACTGATTGTCAACCACGACGCGAATTTTAGGAATATCCGCATTTTAAAATTAACTGGCACGAAAATATCACAATTTACAGTTGAGCTGGCATTGAATCATTGAAGAAGATATTTTTATTCTAAGTACAAGTTTGCAAATTGATTACACACGTAGCGGGTAAAGCTAGACAAACAGAATGTGCCAACGCTTTCGGATCATCCGGCCCCACTTTCTGTTTGAATTTCAAGTGTTAAACTCAATTTGAAAATTTTAAAGTTTTTATTTTTTATTTTTATTATTTTATTTATTTATTTATTTAATGTACTTATTTTATTTTCATTTTATTTATTTTATATTCTTGTTTATTATATATTTATTTATTTATTTATTTAACATTTTATTTTATTTTATTTCATATACTTGTTTATTTTATTTTTATTTATTTACATGTATTTATTTATTTAGTTATTTATTGGAACGTGATTTGAACATGAGCTGGAATGTGTTTGTTTTTATGTTTTGTGTTCTATTTGTATACGTCATCTTCAAAAGTGTCAACATAAACAAAGACGCGGATCGATAGTTTGTGTACTCCTTCCTTATATTATATCCTTTTCTTGTTAACATCAAACATGTTGCAGAATAATAAATGATAAAGCTGCTCATTAACCAAGCCGATAAACACCTTAAGTTTATTACTACACGAAACCAAGATGTCAATTTCTTCTTTGATGTCAATGTAAACAATCGGAAGTTTCAGCATGGATGAGCGTGGTAGCTTTAATTAATTGCAGTGCTCAACGACAATTTTTTTTCTAACCTCGATCTTTTTTCCATCTACAAGTCTTGAATGATGTAATGGCGTTTTAAGCTCCTCCTAATTGTAACATAATTAAGTGGAGCTAAACATGAGGTGCTTACCCTTCCGGAGCACCCGGTCTTATTTCCCTGACCAGTGGAAGTTCACGTGTCTAAACTAACTTGACTTGTCAGTTCCAAAGTTTTTACTTTGTTTCTGGATTGTGATTCGGACATGCTTTTGACACTATCACTTACAACGAGGCTGTCAGCACTTGGATTGTGGAGGAAACTGGAGTGACGTGAGCATGTGTACATGTTTGTGTTTATAAATACGAGTGTATACCTTACAATAAATAGTAAAACATTTCTTTTCCTTAATTTGGACTAAATCTTATGGAGAACCAAAAAAAAAAAAAAAAAAAAAAAAAAAAAAAACATTGCCTACTGTTCTGAAATTCATGCTTACAGATCGCAGCGTTTTCTCGTCGTCTAGGTTTGAATCTCACTCGGTAGAACCTAGTTTGAGTTTATAAGTTCGTTTGCTGCACTTAGTTGGTTGTTTTCAGACACTCTGGTTTACTCAACTTAATATAACTCATGAACTTATCGACTCTTTATAAGTGAAACTTTTTGGGGGCGTAAAATCTGTTTGTTTGACTTGGGCCTAAAATCTGTTTGTTTGACTTGAGCGTAAAATCCATTTCTTTGACTTAGGCGTAAAATCCATTTCTCTGACTTGGGTGTAAAATCTATTTCTTTGACTAAGGCGTAAAATCTATTTCTTTGACTTGGGCATAAAATTTATTTCTTTGACTAAGGCGTAAAATCTATTTCTTTGACTTGGGTGTAAAATCTTTTTTTTAAACTTCGGCGTAAAATCTATTTCTTTTAATTGGGCGTAATATCTGATTTCTTTGACTTGGGCGTAAAATCTGTTTTTTTTTAAACTTGGGGATAAAACATGAATTCTTTGACTTGGGCGTAAAATCTATTTCTCCACGCAAACTAAAATACAACATATACATATATTTTATATGTGTTGTGTTTCGGCATTTTATATATCGACAATTCTCACAATTTAAAAGGCAGTAAAACACTTTCCGCCACATTGAATGCTATTTATCTAAATGTCATACTGTTAGGCTCCAAGAAAAATACTATTATAGTTAACCTCATCAGAAAACCATCTAACTGTACTTTGGCTTAAAAAACAACAAGCTATTTTCGTATCACTGCCATCAATTAATTATTGTGTTTGTTCAAAAACTGGTCATTTTATTACAAACTGAAAATAAAAATCTCCACAACATCATTCTGCTAAATTTATTAGTTAAATTTTTTTGTTTGTTACCTTCAAAATTGCATTTCATCCCACATTTTATCGTTTTGCCCATGATCCCAATCAAGAATATGGTTTTTCAAGAAAAACAACCGTGTTGCATATTTAGATCATCAAGTTCAACTGCTGCAAACATGCAACATATTACAGTGTTTTTTGCTAGAAGGAGACATTGATCCAAGAATATGATTTTTCAAGAAAAACAACTTTTTTGCATATATTTAGATCATCAAGCTAAGGCTTCAGTTTCAAATGCTGTAAACATGCAATATTTTAAGTGTTTATTCTAGAAACAGGACATTGAGCTATTGATCCCTTATTTTACCAAATGACCTATTTCAAAGGCTTTAAAATCAATTGTCGATATTTAGCATAACATGAAGCAAAAATATGGATGTTATGGTGTTTCAGATTATCTTTTTAAATAGAGAAAACCTAGACTGAACACTGGATTTAATTCTATGAATGATACTTAACATGATGGTGACAGCACAAAACTAGTGCAAATACGCTTTGTATACTAGTTATTTAGGGGTGGATACATAAAGTAAACCGTTCTTGATATACAAGTATAGTCATCCCCAACAACATTGTTACTGGTTCACCCGGTGTCAGTATGTGACTGGGGAGTGGTACGCTTGTCTGCGGCGTACTGACTCGGTGAGCTGGCACCTTAAAGTCGCCCTGAGTGTGCGATGGTACAAGGCAGACAATACAACACATTTGCACTAAGAATTGGATGATTTGCAACGGTTTTTGGAGATGGCGATCTAAATGCATACACAAAAATTCTACTATGGCGAAAACATGCTGCGTTTTCATATCCATCTACCGAGATAGGTGCATCTGTATTCATCGTTGTCTCGGCAAAAATGCAATTGTACTTAGAGGTGTCCATTTACAACCCACCAGATAGATGATAAGCAAAATACACAACTCATAATTCCTTATTATAATTGTAACGTAATATCTAGAAATTCGTTATAACTAAAAAAATAAGATTGCATATTACAGCCATAAGCCTACTTTAAGCAGACAATGTCTACTTGAGCATACTCGTTTTATTTCTATAAATTACAACGTATGTCTTGAGGCTAACAGATAAAAAAATGGCTGATGCGGCCAAACCAATATTAGAATGCTACTAACTAAATTAAGAAAAATGAAATACTTAGATAAACCAGCATGAAATAATCAAATAAATGCGTATTTTTTTCAAACGTCATCTTTTTTGTTCTAACATGTCTAAGTGTGTGATATATCTTTAATGAGCAACAAACAAAGACGACAGTGACGTTTTTAGATTTAAGCTTATCCTTGATAGATGACGCTAAAAACGACGATTTTGTACGGAACAGGATTTTATTTATATTAACGAAAAGTGGACACCTAAAAAATACATGGTATCACAGTATCATTTGGACGGTCGTTTTAAGAGGTTGCTAAGAGATAAATCAAAAATGTGACGAAAACATGTAGTTTAAATCCAACTGCCGAGATCGTTGCATCCGCATTTGCGGTTGCCTGGGCCAAAGTAAGCTATAACATAACGTTGTATTTGTGGAAGAGATTCCTACTTAGAGGCGTTTATCTACAATACCTCAGGTTGAAGATTTACACCACTGGCTTGTCAGTTAGACAAACATGTACAGCCCATAATTCCTCATTACATTGTATCACAGATTATCTAGAGACTCAACACAACATAAGACATCACACCAATAAGTGTACTAGTAAACAAAAAAGCAGCCCACTTGAGCAGACTCGTGTACTACATGAACCAATTCTAGTGTTAAAATAAATTCTACTCGAGATTTATAAAGCATGTCTTGACGGTAAAAAGATTAAAAAAAGAATTGCTGAAGCGACAAAAACCAATATTAGTATGCCACTTATCAAATCAGGAAAAATGAAATCAGCATGATTTGATCAAATAAATGCGTATTTTTTCCAAAAGTCATCTTTTTTGTTCTAATTGTATGATATATCTTTAATAAGCAACAAGCAAAGACGACAGTGATGTTTTAAGATTTAAGTTTATCCTTAACAGATGACGCTATAATACTGATTTTGTACAGAACACGATTATATAAAGATCCACGAAAAGTGGACACCATGAGACCACGAGGATACATGATATTACAGTGTCATTTGGACGGTTATTTAAGAGGTCGCTAAGAGATAAATCAAAACTTTGACGAATACATGATGTAGTTTAAATCCAACTGCCGAGATCGTTGCATCCGCATTTGCGGTTGCCTGGGCCAAAGTAAGCTATAACATAACGTTGTATTTGTGGAAGAGATTCCTACTTAGAGGCGTTTATCTACAATACCACTTCAGGTTGAAGATTTACACCACTGGCTTGTCAGTTAGACAAACATGTACAGCCCATAATTCCTCATTACATTGTATCACAGATTATCTAGAGACTCACCGCAACATAAGATATCACACCAATAAGTGTACTTATAAACAAAAAAACCAGCCCACTTGAGCAGACTCGTGTACTACATGAACCAATTCTAGTGTTTAAATAAATTCTACTCGAGATTTATAAATCATGTCTTGACGCTAAAAGATAAAAATTTGCTGAAGCGACAAAAACAATATTAGTATGTCACTAACCAAATCAGGAAAAATGAAATCAGCATGATTTGATCAAATAAATGCGTATTTTTTTCCGAATGTCATCTTTTTTGTTCTAATTGTATGATATATCTTTAATGAGCAACAACCAAAGACGACAGTGATGTTTTTAGATTTAAGCTTATCCTTGACAGATGACGCTAACAGCACTTATTTTCACTTACAAAACAATTTGTTCTGAAATTTGGTTTCTGATACATCATATTTATATTCATTATATCTAAAAATTCCTATTAATCTCGCCACAGAATGCTATTGGATCTGATTGTTAAATTTCCCTTGATATTTCGTTTGCAATTTTCTAAAGCTTATAATTCAATCTGGTTTTATCTCCAGTATCAGAATGCCACTAATGCCAATAGCTATATATATATATATATATATAAAGCTAATTTCAGAAGTACACTTAAACCAAGGTCTGAAGCACTGACCAACAGATCAAAGTACATATGGTCAAATCCCTTTCGGCATTGATTCTAATTCGTTCGAGATTGCAGAGGGTCAATGACCTCTGCAGATTTTTAGGTTTTATCCATCACCAAGTCTCTATTGGGATTTAAAACATCATTAAAATCAACAAGACAATTAAAGCCATAGACAAACTGCATTGTTTTGAGCAATACTGCATATTATAACTTGTAGGTCAAGGGAAGTCTAGTAGCTTGTAATTGAAATGCTTTATGAATGTATTGAAGACACTAGATGAACATCTCCAATAAAACCTGAGATAGAATAGGTGGTTAACTATTTGGTTGACCTGATTGGTTATGGCTGTTGTTCTTCTTTCTTGATTAGGTTGTATAAGTGGCCAAGTTGTCTAAGGTGCTTGTTTCCGGATATCATCACCACTAATCGCTTAGACTCTAATCCCATCCAAAGCAGATTCTAGTGTTAGAAAATTTGTCAGGTTATGCTTGTTAAAGGTCGGTGGTTTTCTCCGGGCATAGTTTTCAAGATGTTTAAAAGATACCCATAGGAACAAAATATATTTTAAAAAATTTAGCTAGGGAAATACTTTGCGTGAGGGAGTATACCATAGTTTTAGAGGAATTTAGATTTTAACTAAGAGCAAATTTAGACAATAGCTACCACTCCGGTTCCCTCCGTCACTCCGGAATTAACCGCATCCATACCATTAAAGGCAGGGGCGGATCCAGGATTTTTTTAAAGGGAGGGGGGTTGCGAATTACTAGTATATCAATGGTAGGTGCGAGCTTCCAGAGACCTGGGGTCTAGTAAACGCGATTCGGAACAACACATATACAGAAATGGGTTGTTACATTAACATATGGGGTCACATCAGTCAATCTCTCTCTCTCTTTCTCTCTCTCTCTCCTCTTTTCAAAAGGGGGAGGGGTTGCAACCCCCGCAATCCCCCCCTTAAATCTGCCACTAAAAGGATCTTGGCTGACAAAAAACACCATTACTCACTTTTTTATTACTTACACGTATATGAAGACGACCTTGCATATTTAGGTCAGGTCTTAGTCTATACTTTTGTTATGATCTGGTTAATGAAAGATGGGGATTGATCAAGGTACAGCTGTCATGTTAAATTTTATTTTTAATTATCAGAAAGAAATATTTAAACATTCATGGCATGACACAAGAACCAATTTGTTTAAGAACTGTGTCAATTACATGTAAAAATCAGAATTGCAAACTCTCACGGGGATACATGGTGTGCTGCGAGAATTCTATATAAATTGTGCGTGCAGCGAACAACTATCATGCTATATAAATAGTTTTTTTTTAATTTCCATTAATAATAATATAAAAAATAATTTGAAAAAAAGTTTGTATACAAAAATGATGTGCTGCAAGAAGGCCTCTCCAGCCAAGTGGCCGTATTACATTACTTGGAGTTTATTAGGTAACCTGGTGTAACATGGTCTAAAGCGTTGTTTACGGATCAAAACGCCTCTCACATTTTAGATTCGAATGTGATGACGAATGGTCAATGATTGTCTCCGAACACTCTAGTTTCCTCTGTCATTTCAGAACTGACAATCGCCGCCTGGATATTAATGAAAGTATCTTTCTTTGGGTGTTTAACTCCATAATTCCTTTTCATTCGTTTGCTGCTAAATCTTTGACCAACATGTACGTGAAATATACAAACGTTTATTACAACGAAATAACCACATGCGTAAGTTTTATGTCGCCTGAAAATGCACGGGCATAAATCATGTTCGAATTGCGGACACAAAAAGAAAGTGACCTACATAGTCTAACATTATATTCAGGGCAACAGACTGGGTTTGCTTTAAGTCGAGTACATATTTTGTCAACTGAAATTGCACGAGTATAAATCATGTTCAAATTAATGACATAAAAACACACTGACCTACATTATAATCAGGAGAACAGACTGGGTTTGCTTTAAGCCGAGTACATATTTTGTCAACTGAAATTGCACGAGTATAAATCATGTTTAAATTAATGACATAAAAACACACTGACCTACATTATAATCAGGGCAACAGACTGGATTTGCTTTAAGCCCAGTACATATTTTGTTAACTGATATTGCACGGGCATAAATCATGTTCAACTTGCTGACATAAAAAATAGTGACCGGCAACAGACTCGGTTCGTGTTAATTCGCCGAGTACACATTTTGTCAACTGAAATTGCACGAGTATAAATCATGTTCGAATTGTTGACATAAAAAGAAAGTGACCTACATTATAACCATGGCAACAGTCTCGATAGGTTTTAAGCTTAGTGCATTTTCGTCAATTGTACTTTTGTACTCATCTCGGTGTTATACCCGTGAGGCTATTTTCTGCCGTTCTTACAGTACGGACCTGTCGAAAATTTAACACTGAACTGACGAAAATAAGTCAAAGATCGGCTACCAAGTGACAGAGATGTAGAGAGCTTGTAGCCAAGACATTGCCAAGATGGAGATAACAGCTGCCAGGATATTGCTAAGGAATACCCAGAAGAGCTATCGAATCGAAACGAATTCGTCATCTTGGTGTTAAACTTTCGACAGGTCAATATTGTGTCATTTCTTTTCATGTCTTGCCATTTAGCATTCTTTGGTATCTCTTAATTATCATAACGGTTTGTTAAGGACAACGATATTCCAGTACACTTTTTCGATATCTAAATGTTATTGCCTATAGCAAAGACTACTTAACTTTCGCGATATTATTCGTTATCTTGCGTGATTTATTATCCGACAGGGAAACGAGGAAATCACAAGTCCATTTCTGATATTAACAAACAAGGAAAACGAGGAATTTACAAGCCCATTTCTGATATTGCTATTGTCATTCTTTATCTATGTGGATGACTGCATCGCTTGATATTAAACCATAAACACCCTACTTTCTTACTCTTGTCCGTTTTTATTTTGTGTTAAGTAAGATATAAACAATATCCTTTTCTGATAATTACAGTCAATAAAAATTGAAAATTCAAATTAAAGTGCAGTACAGACCTGTCGAAAGCCAACGAATTACTGGAAAATCGGCTCATCGTGTGCATGTAAAGTACATACCTGTCGAAAGCCAACGAATTACTGGAGAATCGGCTCATCGTGTGCATGAATAGTACAGACCTGTCGAAAGCCAACGAATTACTGGAGAATCGGCTCATCGTGTGCATGTAAAGTACATACCTGTCGAAAGCCAACGAATTACTGGAGAATCGGCTCATCGTGTGCATGTATAGTATAGACCTGTCGAAAACCAACGAATTACTGGAGAATCGGCTCATCGTGTGCATGTATAGTATAGACCTGTCGAAAGCCAACGAATTACTGGAGAATCGGCTCATCGTGTGCATGTATAGTATAGACCTGTCGAAAGCCAACGAATTACAGGAGAATCGGCTCATCGTACGCGTGTGCATGTATAGTGCAGACCTGTCGAAAGCCAACGAATTACTGGAGAATCGGCTCATCGTGTGCATGTATAGTACAGACCTGTCGAAAGCCAACGAATTACAGGAGAATCGGCTCATCGTGTGCATGTATAGTATAGACCTGTCGAAAGCCAACGAATTACAGGAGAATCGGCTCATCGTACGCGTGTGCATGTATAGTGCAGACCTGTCGAAAGCCAACGAATTACTGGAGAATCGGCTCGTCGTGTGCATGTATAGTACAGACCTGTCGAAAGCCAACGAATTACAGGAGAATCGGCTCATCGTGTGCATGTATAGTATAGACCTGTCGAAAGCCAACGAATTACAGGAGAATCGGCTCATCGTACGCGTGTGCATGTATAGTGCAGACCTGTCGAAAGCCAACGAATTACTGGAGAATCGGCTCGTCGTGTGCATGTATAGTACAGACCTGTCGAAAGCCAACGAATTACAGGAGAATCGGCTCATCGTGTGCATGTATAGTATAGACCTGACGAAAGCCAACGAATTACAGGAGAATCGGCTCATCGTGTGCATGTATAGTATAGACCTGTCGAAAGCCAACGAATTACTGGAGAATCGGCTCATCGTGTGCATGTATAGTATAGACCTGTCGAAAGCCAACGAATTACTGGAGAATCGGCTCATCGTGTGCATGTATAGTATAGATCTGTCGAAAGCCAACGAATTACTGGAGAATCGGCTCATCGTGTGCATGTATAGTACAGACCTGTCGAAAATATAACACTTAGTCAACGAAAGTTTATTGTGTCACCTTGATACCTATATCTCGACAGTTTTTTCGGAAACTGCTATATCACTTTTAGCAGCTTTTTGCCCAACAACTATCCAAAATTCGGTCACTGAGCAGCCGAACTTCGACTTTTGTCGCTAGGGCAGTATTAACATGTAAAAGGTATATTTTGTACGATCGGATGCATTCCTTAAATGATTTTATTTATGCATTGTTTTGTATTATTACATGCAATAGTTACAAACAAAAACAAACATACCGGTCCACGCCAAAATCAAAATGCCAAAACCAATGCAAAAGCTTTGAAAATGGCAAATAAAGCTTAGTACTTCCACGAAGGAAGTGGAAATTGGAACTCTAAAAAGGTATATATACAGGTTCTATCTAGTTAGCTACACCCGACACTTGTGAAATCAAAATGGAATGACTATGTAATTAAAGGAAGTCAAATATATACGTGATACATACTTATCAAGTTTCATTATCACAATTGAATGCTTAATGGATCTATTGAGAAGAATAACAGCTGATAATTCTAGAACCGTCTCTTAATAGCCAACCCCCACCTCCCTCTACCATCTACAAGAGTTCAATGTCTTCCCGCGACCTTGACTTTAAAAATATAATCTTTGTTTAAGGCCATGACACACCTCTTGACCATGAAGATTAACCATGTGAAGTTAAATGACAGCCGCCCAAAGCAGCTATAAGAAATGGCCCAGACACGATTTTAAAATATACTCTTCCCGCGTCTTTGACTTTTCCGATATGATCTTTGTTCAAAGTCATGACACACCTGTGCATGATGGTTATCCATGTGAAGTTTTATGACAGCCGCCCAAAGCAATTATGAAATATAGCCCGGACACGATGTTACAAAAAGACGGACGGACGGACAGACAGACATACCCCCCGGCTAGTCACCATCAAATCAAAGCACAAAAGTAATTTCCAGAAAGGACTGATATTTGTACCATCTATTTTCAGGAAAATCTAATTTTTTTAAATATTAAACAAGACAAGTATGATTTGGGGTTTATTAGCGTTGGCAGACAAAAAAGCGTAAAACACCAACACTCTATTTTATTGTGGATGAATTATGGCGTATAACAATATATCTTCACTACGCACTATATCTACTTGGACGTAAAACACCATTAACCATTCCTCTCAGATCTCCAAATACCGACAGTATTATATTACAGCATGTTGTAAAATATGACAGTGTTATAATTACTGGTGTATACTACACGCGACCTATACAACATATTAGATCGCCTGACATATGTTCCGTGATGCTGTACCAATCAGACAAAAACTATTATTGAATATCAATACAGTTATGAATATCCCAGACACATTAGAGCATATATATACATAAATAAACTTATTGAAAACATATCATCACTGCCATCAAATTGTTAGATATTTATAATATAAATATATAATTTCCCATTCGATATGACTCAACTGAGTCTTATGTTGACGGAAAGGGTCATAATGGTTTTACCCTGTTAGTCGGGGATTGAATCCTCAATTGTGGCTAATCACTGCGGTAGCTCAGTTAGTAAAGTGCTTGCTCCGTAAATGGGAGGTCGTGGCTTCAATCCCAAGACTTGAAAGTAGATAGTGACTGTTCTTTCGCCAAGAACTCGGCATTACGGTCACAGTTCTTTCTGATGGGAACTTAAAATAAACGAGGTCCTGTGTCACGATTGGCCTGGCACACTAAAGAATCCTGCTGTATAATGCCATCAGAGAAAAACACACAAGCAAAATTTCTGCATTTTCGCCTATAGCTTTAGCTGATAGCAATGTCTCGATATAAGTGAAATATTCTTGACTGGAACGTTAAACACCATTACTTAACTCAATTGTGGCTAATTTGTCTGATTTTATTGATTGTCAATGAAGCATGTCCCTTTATATAATGTTTTTACTCTGTTCGTCAGAAATCGAATCCCTAATTGTAGCTGATTTGCAGACTTTTTTATTGTCAATAAATCATACCCCTTAATATATGTATATTGTTTTACTATGTTCGTCGGGGATCGAATCCTCAATTATGACTGATTTGCAAGCTTTTTTATTGTCAATAAATCATACCACTTTATTAAATTACCATTATTTCAAATACTAGAATAGGCAAGCAAGATTGACCTGGTCCGTTTGACCTTTCATTACGCATATCCGTACACAAGGGTCCACCTAATACATGGGTAGTGTTAGGATTCCCAGTTATTATAGGTAAACAACATTCACCTGTACGATTTACCTTTAATTTAAATGTTTATTATGGATCAGTTCATACATGTGTAGGGAACTTAGCTGTTCTTTTCGTCTATTACATCATGTGTTATACTCACTTCATAGAGTAGGCACGTCAACTGTGTTTGCATTCACTTGAATCGTAACACTATCCATTTTTTGTATGACTATTTCTAATAAAAGATCAAGCGGACAGGTCAATGTTGTTTGCCTATACATAAAGGCATGTTTCCCGTTATGTAGACGAAAGAAACTCTTATATATAAATGCACTGTTCCATAATAAACATTTAATTAAAAAGGTCAAGCGGACAAGTCAATGATGTTTGCCTATATATTTAACATTACATTTATAAAAAGGTCAGCCGGACAAGTCAATGTTGTTTGCCTATATATTTAACATTACATTTATAAAAAGGTCAGCCGGACAAGTCAATGCTGTTTGCCTATATATCTAACATTAAATTTATAAAACGGTCAGCCGGAAAAGTCAATATTGTTTGCCGATATATTTAACATTACATTTATAAAAAGGTCAGCCGGACAAGTCAATGTTGTTTGCCTATATATCTAACATTACATTTATAAAAAGGTCAGCCGGACAAGTCAATGTTGTTTGCCTATATATCTAACATTACATTTATAAAAAGGTCAGCCGGACAAGTCAATGCTGTTTGCCTATATATCTAACATTAAATTTATAAAACGGTCAGCCGGAAAAGTCAATGCAGTTTGCCCATATTTCTAACATTACATTTATAAAAAGGTCAGCCGGACAAGTCAATGTTGTTTGCCCATATTTCTAACATGACATTATAAAAAGGTCAGCCGGACAAGTCAATGTTGTTTGCCTATATATTTAACATTACATTTATAAAAAGGTCAGCCGGACAAGTCAATGTTGTTCGCCTATCTAACATTAAATTTTAAAAAAGGTCAGCCGGACAAGTCAATATTTATAAAAAAGGTCAGCCGGACAAGTCAATGTTGTTTGCCTATATTTATAAAAAAGGTCAAGCGGACAAGTCAATATTGTTTGCCCATATTTCTAACATGACATTTATAAAAAGGTCAGCCGGACAAGTCAGTGTTGTTTGCCTATATTTCTAACATTACATTTATAAAAAGGTCAGCCGGACAAGTCAATGTTGTTTGCCTATATATTTCTAACATTACATTTATAAAAAGGTCAGCCGGACAAGTCAATGTTGTTTGCCTATATATTTCTAACATTACATTTATAAAAAGGTCAGCCAGACAAGTCAATATTGTTTGCCTATATTTCTAACATTACATTTATAAAAAGGTCAACCGGACAAGTCAATGTTGTTTGCCTATATATCTAACATTACATTTATAAAAAGATCACTATACATACCAATACATTTTTTATTCTAGTAATATTACCCAATAAGCCAGTTATTTCAAAGCACTCGTTATTGATACGATCACAAGGTTCTATGATATATAAAATACGGCCACTTCAGCTTGTCGTCATTTCAGCAGCGTTGTTGATAAGAAAAGCAAAGATAATTATAGCATGATACACTTTTGTGACGTGGAGTTGTCGGAAGAAAATAATTACTGCCAGTTCACTTGGGAATTTAATCATTAGCTATCGCCGTAGAAAACATTAACTGAAACGCTAGAATCCAATATCAACTAATTTCTGTGATTATCAGTTGTTTTCTAACTTTTCACTATTTCTTTTCATTTTTAATGTTCGTTTTAAAAAATTAAAAAAGTCAGAACTTCAACATTTTAGTAAAACAAAGCTTGTTATTTTCAGGTGTCTTCGAGCAGTTTACTTTTAGATATGGATCAACTACCGGAATACCTGACTATCCGAACTTTTCTTAGAAACTCAAATTTTACAAAAGTGTACAATTTTACTGGAGCCGACACCATATTTCAGGAAGAATTCATGAATGGACTTTATACTATAAAGGAGTTTTCTACCGTGGTTTTGTTGACAATGTATGTACCGATATTCATAATTGGATTGATTGGAAATATTTTAATTATTATCATATCAGCGAGAGATAATCCTATGAAAAAATCCAAAAATTACTTTTTGGCAAATTTAGCAGTTGCGGACTTGCTTGTGACAATATTTGGTATGCCTGTTGAAGTAGGACTTATTATCTACAGATTATGGGTATATGGACGATTTTTGTGCAAGTTCATTGCATTCCTACAAGGTAAGTCGATTTATTATTATTAGTATTATTATTATTATTATTATTAATGTGCTAAGTTGTAAGTCAAATAAGTTGCGCCACGTCTAGTCCGTGGACTAGGCGGTACCCACCGTGCACCCCCAACCTCCGATCCTCCGACACAAACAAACTTTGTATGTTATAAAAACTAACCCTGTTTTCTATACAATGGTAACAAGTTTGATCTATATTTATAAAATATCATTAAACGCAAACGTAAAAACATTCCCCTACCCTGAACAAAGAAATGTATTGAAACTATCAAGTACTCTTAAATATGGAAGTTTTAGATGTAGTAGGGCCCAATATATTTTGGGAACATCTTGGATCAATTTCTAGATAGATACCTTATGGTATAAGAACTAAGTGGTGTCGGTGGATCCTCTGGGGGTTGCACAGTTGGTCTCACCTAGCCCACGGACTAGCCCTGAATGCAAAATTGATAAAAAATACCCTTTCACTCTGTGATCAAAGCCAACTTGGATCGGATCTCGTTAAAATAAAAAGTTTGTCATCTGAATATTATTGAAGGTTCGGTGTAAGTTACATTCTGCTTTAAAGATTCTCCTACTCTTTCATTTCCGACCATATCATTATAAACGAAAAATCTTGTTTAAAAAGGTAAAACACCATTCTAAACAACAAAATTAACAATTTTTTCTCATCTGAAAGGACAGAGATAATTGTCATGTAGATGTTTATGTCGTCGTTACCGGTCGGTGTCGTCATTATAAGTCATTCTCTTGTTCTTTTCCATTAAGTTTTTTAAACTACAGGTTATCCGAAACGAAAGAAACAAGTAATACGTATTCATCTTACAGATAGGAACATGTTCCCAGAGGAAGAATAGATATTCGATTCGTTGACCTATGGCTTGCACAAAGTCACCCCTTCTTCTGGGAAGCGTAATCGAATATTCTATTAATCATGTATACCAAGCTTAGTAAATATCTATGCCAGCTGCATGAATTGATTTTAATTTCTGGTTCAGAATCAGGGACGTCATCAATATTTAGATGTCATTAATAAACGCGTTAGAAACAAGTCTTTCTCTTTCCCTCCTTTACGAGAAAGCCAAAATAATCAGCAAATATTTTACATATTTTTATGTCAAAATTTTGAACGAATACTGTGGTTTTATAATTGGAACATACTGTTTTTAATCATCTATAAAACTGAAATATGATATATTCTCCTGAAAATTAGAACCAAACAATTAATTAGCTTTAATGTATAACCTTACCTGATGATGGAATCATAAAAAAATTAAAAAAATCTTCTAAAAGTTTTGGAAATTTGAATTTTATATAGAAGAGAAATCAAACATAAAAAGAGATGTATATAGTACATGTATAACCTTACCTGATGATAGAATCATGAAAAAAATATAAAAACTATTTCTACTGAAATAATTGGAAATTTTATATCTATGTAGAAAGAGAAATTAAATCTAACAAACGATATATATATATATATTTATATATATATATATATATATATATATATATATATATATATAACCTGTATAGCATACATGTGTTAGATTTACTTTTCCTTTTAATGAAGTGATAGAGAAAACCGATGTAACCACCTTTTAAGAATTTCTAATAAATAAATTGGAAATATGAATTAGGATATCACTGTGTGAACATATTGGTTTTTTTATCTTTGGTTTTATAAAACTGAAATATGATATAATATTCTACCAAAACGTAAACCAATTCCAAAAAAATAATTAGCTTCAATAAATAACCTTACCTGATGATGAAATCATAATCAAAAACGAACATACTAATCCATATCCGTATCACAATCCAAAAGCAAAGTAAAAACTTTGGAACTGACAAGTGAACTTCCACCAGGGAAGTGAGACCGGGTGCTCCCAGAGGGTAAGCACCTCCTGTTCAGCTAGCTACACCCGCCACGTGTGTAATCAAAATTGTGTGAAAGGAACATGGAACTATGAGACGTCAAAAATATCCAGGGCAATCCTGGACACAGAAACATCAAACTTGTCAACAATACTGTGATGATGGCCATAAAACTTTTTGAGGGCCTTAATAGGCCTAGGCTTGCAATGTCCCTGAGTCAACAATTTATTTGCAAGAAATCTACTTCGTTGTACAAAGTCCCCGTAGTGGAAATAAGCTCTACTATAGCGTATTAATTGGGAAACAAATACACCATAAGCAAAACACATTCTACTAAACTATAAGATATTTGATGTATGAAGAGAAATCAAATTAAAGGAGGAATATATATAGAACCTGTATAGCATACCTGTGTTGGATTTACTATTCGTTTTTATGAGGTGATATAGTATACTTTTTATTTATCATTGTATTTCTTATTTCATAAATTTGAAAATAAGCCGCCTATCATTAGCTTCACAATATGATGCTCTTACATGTTTTACAGTGTCAGTAAATTAATATTGGGTTAGAGTAAGGCCAACCTAATGGTACGTCTTTGTACAATTCATCCAAATATACAACAGCGTTGGCCGTTTTCGCTTCCGATCCCAATCACCAGCAAACACCTTGTTCATGTTTAGCATACGTCAGGCAATACCTCACATCACGAATTATGTGTAATTCAATGCTATTAAAAGCGACCGAGTTTTAAAAAATTAATCAAACACCCATTAAACACATTCTATATATGTGGCTTTTATAACGCCACGGTATCTATTTTAAGGCTTTGGAAAACTTTATGCTTTGTAAAGGACAATGCCATTTAATATGCAGATAAAGACGTGGATTGGTTCTAAATCACGATATATTTGTTGTATAAGCCGAATTAATATCATTAAGACTAGAAAAATATCAAGATTGAATATTGTACACAGGCTTAATCAAAACAAAATAGAAATGTGGGATAGTTGGTTCATTGCCATTTGTTACGTTTGTGTTTGAATTGCAAATGCTTACATTTTGGCGGTTTAAACAAAATTGGTGACTCTGTATATAAAAATATCCTAGATATAATTGGCGCTTCAATGCATTCTGAATTTTGATTTCACACACGGCTGGTGTAGCTAGCTAGGCAGGACGTGCTTACCCTTCTAGAGTATTCGGCCACATTTCCTTGGTGGAAGTAACGTGTTTAACTTGATTCAGTAGTTTCAAAGGTGATGATTTAGACATCGGCCGGCACGTGTATGATTGATTGGGTTCAATGATTTAAAATAAATGTACATGGGATGACAAAATGTCATAAAACTACCTTACCCTGTTACATAACCTTAAAGACAGAAATCCTGATGTACATTTGTTAAAGTTGCAATATATTTCAATATCAATCGTTTTAAGACCAAAAAATGGGCCTTACCAAATGTTTTCTCTTTACTATACAGTTTAAAAATAGACTTAACTTGATCTATCTTGATTTAAAAAAATCAATGATCGTACTTAATTTGGCACTGTCAGTTAAATCTTAATCTTAACCTGATAACATACACCACTGGTGAAACAATAATACGATTACAATGTGATGAATGAGTGATTAACGCATTCTTAATGATGATGTCTTTTGGCTCCAAGCACGTCACTCAAACACTATATTACGAATTCAGGGCCATGTGTTTTATTCAGAAATTGCTTAAAAAGAATAATCTCAAGTATATTTTTAAATCAATTGGCATCATAGGCATTGTAAATGTCAAAGCTACCTTTAACATTTTATTAATTTATTTATTTATTATAATCGATCGCTCCATCGTTTCATACAAATGTTATTGGTTGATTTTTTTATTCTTTTTTAAAACCATGACGGGATTTTATATGCTGGTCTTCTGCTTTATAATGTTTGTGGTTTTTAATGTGCCTGATTCCATGGTTCAGCAGACATCTGCATCAGTGTTTATTAATGTTTCTGTGTTTGTGGTTTTAGGAGGCTGCATAAGTGATTTAATATTATTTTTGTGTTCGTGATTTAAGGTCACTGTTTAAGTGATTTGTTTTATTTTTGTGTGCGTGGTTTTAGGTGATTGCTTTAGTGATTTATTTTATTTTTGTGTCCGTGGTTTTAGGTGGCTTCAGTTATTTATAAGGTTTGTGTTTGTGTTTTCACTGTACCTGCTTTGATGATGGTTATAGTGTTTGCTTTATTAAGTTTCTGTGTAATTACTTTATAAGGCGTCTATTTTTGCGTTTTATACGGCATGATGACCTAAAATGAATCCAGAAAACGTTTAACCTAACTATTTTAAACTGTTATTGTTTTCTTTGATAAAATAATGGAAACCCTCATAAGAGGCATAAAGGAGCGTTGCGAGAGAGAGAGAGAGAGAGAGAGAGAGAGAGAGAGAGGTAATCAATAATATACAAGTCAATAGGATAATTATCTTCTTCGATTATAAAGCTAATATTTAGTAATCTACTTCCAAGTGTTTAAATTAACACCCGATCCATCCTTGGATGACAGCCAATGATTAAATTACTTCCGCTGGATAACTGGACAGGCAATATCATCATAATCAAACCATACTGACTAATTTGGGAATAAATATGTTTTCCAAAACAAAATAGACTGACGTCAGCAATTGTTTTAGGTATATATTTGCTTTATAGCCGTCATCAAAATAGAGTTGATAAGTACAAAATTATCCTGGATATATTTGACGTACCATATCCGTGTTTTACATTCTTTCATTCATGACAAATTTAGCTAGCCAGACATGAGGTGGTTAACTGAACACTTCCTGAGTATCTGGTCCAAATTCTCTAATCTAGTGGAAATTATCGGTTTTAACTAAGTTTCTCTCTCTCTCTCTCTCTCTCTCTCTCTCTCTCTCTCTCTCTCTCTCATAAAGATTATTAATATATATATCTTGTACTGTCCACCCTAAAGAAACTTTTTGTAAGTTACGCTTTTTATGCTCTAAAATGTTTTTATTTAACAAATAGTTCATGGCATTGCTGGCAATATGACAGTTTATGGACAGGGTAGTCATCCCCGAAGAAGTATACAGATCGAAGCTGAGGTCTATATACTACTTTGGGGATGACTTTCCGGTCCAAAAATTGCCATATGGCCCAGCAATGCCATAAACTATTTGTTTTCTTATATACCCCAAAGAGAAGCCACATATTCTCTTTACACTTTTACACAAAAAAGTAACTATGACAGACAAAATTCAACACTTTACCTAAGTTACATTAAGTTTTGAATTCTTTGGACAGACGCCTTTCTTGTAACTAAATAGTCCTTGGCATCTGTTATATTACTCAAATCAGTAAGACGAGCAAACCCTTCTCCTACAGAGAACATTTAAAAATTTACGAAGATTCAATAGCGGAAGGAAAATCGAAAGTGTAAATTCTAACATGGACAACAATACGGAAATTATATACCGGATCGGCCCGGTGCGCCGGTCTGTATAGGTTATATTGGACCGGAACACCCATTTGGTTTCCATAAAATAATAGGTTTATAATATATAGCATTATTAAATTATATACAGTAATATTGACTTGTATATAAAAAGTTAATACCAATTATTCCTTGGTCGCAATATACAGTTTTATATTGGTGTATGTAGAGAATAAATTGAGACCAAATCGTTCATAATTATATATCACCAATTTGCCATTGGCATTTGACATGACCCGTCATCCAGTATCATTGGGAAACAGTAATTCCATCTGGTTTTTTTTATACGTAGGTAATGTTATTTTTTATCGGAAATTTCTGATAGTCTTCATAAAGTTGTTAATATACTTTATGATTATTGCAATGTATTGATGATTTTGATTCAATATCAAGTCAATATTAAAATAACTGGTTTGATGATTATAATTTAATATCAAGCCAATATTAAAAATCTAAATCAGTTATGATAATAAAGACTTGAGCTATCTATTTGCAATATTGTATTTGATAATTTATAGTGATACTCACATCCAGGTAATATAATTAATTCCAACAATTTAATAGAAGCCAAACATTTATTTGCCAATAAGGTCTTAAAACCTTTTTTAATTTTGATAAAGATGTGAGCATTATAACTTAAAAATCACTTTTACATGTATTTTAACATACAGTGTAATAAGTGTCATTGCGTGCATTTGAAATGTCGTGGATGATAACATCAAACACAATCATGACAGTTCATGGTCGTATCACAATCCCATAAGCAAAGTGAAAACTTTTAAATAGTCAAAATAAGTGGATTTCCATCAAGGAAGCCTGAAAAGTTACACGCCTCCTATTTAGCTAGCTGACACCCGTCATTTGTAAAATCGAAATTGGGATTGAAGGGAACATAGAACTTGTTGACGTTAAATATATCCAGAATATGTGGTGGATAAAAAACATCCCATTTTTCAACAATATCGTGATGATGTTCATAAAACTTTTTATAGGCCTTGGTAAGCCATGGTTTGTAATGTCCCCGAGTCAAAAATTTATTTGTAAGCACTTTAATTCGTTGGATAATATTCCTATAATGGGAACAAACTCTACCACAGAGTATTAACTGTGAAACAAATACACCATACACATCCAAATATGAAATATACTATAAAAATTCAGTCGTATTTTTAAGCTCACTAAAATATTAAAGTTTTCTCCAAATTTAGGAATTTTAAGACATGGAATGTCATCTATATAATTGTATGTGGAGTTTGATATTAAAATTACATTATCGACAAAACATGTTAATTTTTTCATTATTTTCATTATTGTTATCCGGGTATAACCTATATTTTGCGGGCATCAAAACTTCCGGGTTGAAGTTGTACTTTATATGTGTTTGTGGTTAAATTTAACGTTGTTAGAAAGTAGAAAACTGAGTATATAGCATTTCTAATTACGTTTAGGCCTGTAACTGATAGTGAAACAAAATGAACAAAGAAGAGATCAGGTTTTTTGTAGTTATTAAATTAGATATGTTAGAAATATCAAACAAAATCGAATATACTGTAAAATGGAATTGTCTGGAGAGGGTGCGTTTCAGACACAGATGTATAACTTAAGATATAGCCTTTCAATGACGATTTCACTTTTCAGTATTTCTTTAAGCGTTTAACAAAATGGAATAAAATTGTAAAGACAGTTTGACAGTCAATATTAAGCTTCCTGTCTATAATGTTTCTTAAAAAACATTTTTCTGAATCCATTTGTTCCCGTTGATAAGTACAAATAAATCTGTGGTAATCCATTTTGTTAAGATAAACGATTTCCGTTTACGTTTTATTTTCATTTAATCCAGTTAATCATTATGGCGTTTTATCGTTTTGATAGAACTAATCCTATATTAGTTTATACCTTAGTTTTGACACCCACGAAAGTCTACGTTTAAACCTTCAAGTCGAGTTGATTCTGTAAACTTTTATTTTCTATACAGCTCCTGCTTATGGTGTATTTCACAGTCAATAGTTCATGACAGAGCATAGGCTAAAAAGACCATGAAGAATCGCTATCACAATAGCTTTACCATAGCGTATTAACTGTGAAACAAATACACTATAGTTACGCAAGAGAAGCAGGTATATTTCTGCATGTAAAGTTGACAACTAGAAAATTGGAGCCATCACATTTGTCAGATAGTTACAACTGTAGCTTTATCGTGGGTTTCATAATTGAGGTACACGTCCACATATGATATATACCATAAAATTTCAGTCGTATCTTTTATTTCAAGCTCACTAAGATATTAACGTTTTCTTCAAATTTAGAATTATTTGTCATCTAAAGAACTGTATGTGGAGCTGGATTTTAAAACCGCATTATCGATAAAACTTGTTAATTTTTCATTATTGGGAAACTGTTATCCGGGTATAACCTATATTTCGCGGGCATCAAAACTTCCGGGTTGAAGTTGTATTTTATACGTTTTTGTGGTTAAATTGAACGTTGTTAGAAAGTAGAAAACTGAGTAAATAGCATTTCTAATATTACGTTAAGGGCTGCAACTGATAGTAAAACAAAATGAACAAAGAAGAGATCAGGCTTTTTGTAGTTATTAAATTAGATATGTTAGAAATATCAAACAAAATCGAATATACTGTAAAATGGAATTGTCTGGAGAGAGTGCGTTTCAGACACAGATGTATAACTTAAGATATAGCCTTTCAATGACGATTTCACTTTTGAGTATTTCTTTAAGCGTTTAACAAAATGGAATAAAATTGTAAAGACAGTTTGACAGTCAATATTAAGATTTCTGTCTCTAAAGTTTCTTAAAAAACATTTTTCTGAATCCATTTGTTCCCGGCGTTAAGTACAAATAAATATGCGTAATCCATTTTGTTAAGATAAACGATTTCCTTTTACGTTTTATTTTTATTTAATGCAGTTAATCTCGTTTTGATAGAACTAATCCTATATTAGTTTATACCTTAGTTTTGACACCCACGAAAGTCTACGTTTAAACCTTCAAGGCAGAGTTGATTCTTTCAATTATATTTTGTAAACTTTTATTAGCTCACCTGAGCCGAAAGGCTCAGATGAGCTATTGCAATCTATCACCGTCCGTCGTCTGCCGTGCGTCGTACGTCGTGCGTAAACTTTACATTTTAATCTTCTCCTCCAAAACTACTGGACCAAAATTGATGAAACTAGGTGACTATCGTGCCTTTGTAACAGGCTTTCAAAATTGTGTTTGGGGTTTGACCACGCCCAACAATATGGCTGTCGTTACTATAAATAGCCAAAAGACAAAAAAAATCTTCTTCTCAGAAACCAAAAGGCGCAGGAAAATTTTGATTAGATGTTTGGATTCAGGATACCTAGAAACATCAAAATTGTGTTTTTCATGAAAATTGGACGAAAAATAGGTTACGCGTTTTTTGCGTAAAATTACGTAATTTTTGAAATGAGACATTTATTGTTATAACTTCATAATGGCTGAAGATAATTGTATGGAGTTTTCACTGTTGATCTTGTCTTGCGATTTTCTTCCAATTGATTTCAAGGTCAAAGGTCAAGATCATGTCCCAATTTTTGACCTTTGATAAAAAATGCTCTTTTTTAACATTTCTGGTGATAATGGTGTAGGATTTTCAGTTATTTGTAGGTATTGACATGACGATCATTTTGATACATAGATCAAGGTCATGGGTTCAAAGGTCAAGGTCACAGATGTACAAGTATACCAAAACTAGTTAATTATCTTCAAAACTATGAACTTTTTGTATAGGCATGTATATTAGAATATTGTAGGTAATGGCACGATGGTCATTTTGATATATGAATAAAGGTCATGGGTTCAAAGGTCAAGGTCACAGATGTAAACAAGTACTGAAATGGTTAATTATCTCAAAAACTATAAACTTTTTGTATAGGGATGTATATTGAAATATTGTAGGTATTATCCTTACAATCACTTTGATATATGAATGAAGGTCATGGGTTCCAAGGTCAAGGTCACACATGCAAATGAATACCTAAATGGTTAATTATCTTGGAAAATATTAACTTTTTGTATATGCATGTATATTAGAATATTGTAGGAATAAGCCTTACAACCATTTTGATATATGAATGAAGGCTATTGGTTCAAAGGTTAAGGATACAGATGCATGTGAATACTGAAATAGTTAATTATCTGCAAAACTATTAACTTTTATGTATAGGCATGTATAATGGAATATTGTAGGTAATAGTGCAATTGTCATTTTTATATATTAAAGAAGGTCATGGGTTCAAAGGTCAAGGTCACAGATACAAACAAGTACTGAAATGATTATTTATCTCAAAAACTTTAAACTTTTTGTATTGAATATTAGAATATAAGCCTTATGATCATTTTGATATATAAATTAACTTCATGGGTTCAAAGTTCAAGGTCACAGGTGAGCGTTAAGGCCCATGGGCCTCTAGTTTTCTATACAGCTCCTGCTTATGGTGTATTTCACAGTCAATAGTTCATGACAGAGCATAGGCTAAAAGACCACGAAGAATCGCTATTACAATAGCTTTACCATAGCGTATTAACTGTAAAACAAATACACCATAGTTACGCAAGAGAAGCAGGTATATTTCTGCATGTAAAGTTGACAACTAGAAAATTGAAGCCGTCGCATTTGTCAGATAGATACAAATGTAGCTTTTTCGTGGGTTTCATAATTAAGGTACAAGTTCAAATATGAAATATACCATAAAATTAACTCGTATCCTTTATAACAAGCTCACTAAGATATTAACGTTTTCTTCAAATTTAGAATTATTTGTCATCTATAGATCTGTATGTAGAGCTAGATTTTAAAACCGCATTATCGATAAAACTTGTGAATTTTTCATTATGGAGAAACTGTTATCCGAGTATAACCTATATGTTGCGGGCATCAAAACTACCGGATTGAACTGGTACTTTATATACTTTTTTGTGGTTAAATTACGTTGTTCGAAAGTAGAAAACTGAGTAAATAGCATTTCTAATGATGTTTAGAACTGCAACTGATAGTGAAACAAAATGAACAAAGAAGAGATCAGGTTTTTTGTAGTTATTAAATTAGATATGTTAGAAATATCAAACAAAAATCGAAAATATTGTCAAATAGAATTGTCTGGAGAAGGTGACTTACAGATACAGATGTATAACTTAAGATATAGCCTTTCAATGGTGATTTCATTTTTGAGTATATCTCTAAGCGTTTAACAAAATGGAATAAAATTGTAAAGACAGTTTGACAGTCAATATTAAGCTTCCTGTCTATAAGGTTTCTTAAAAAAAAAAATTTTCTGAATCCATTTGTTCCCGGTGATAAGTACAAATAAATATGTGGTAATCCATTTTGTTAAGATAAACGATTTCCTTTTACGTTTTATTTTTATTTAATGCAGTAAATTAGAATGGTGTTTTAGCGTTTTTGATAGAACTAATCCTACACTAGTTTATACCTTAGTTTTGACACCCACGAAAGTTCACGTTTAAACCTATGAGGCAGAGTCAGTTCTATCAGTTTTATCAACTTTAATTCTTTATAAATCTCCTGCTTATGGTGTAATTCACAGACAATAGTTCATGACAGAGCATAGGTTAAAAAGACCATGAAGAATCGCTATCACAATAGCTTTACCATAGCGTATTAACTGTGAAACAAATACACCATAGTTACGCAAGAGAAGCAGGTATATTTCTGCATGTAAAGTTGACAACTAGAAAATTGAAGCCATCACATTTGTCAGATAGATACAAATGTAGCTTTATCGTGGGTTTCATAATTAAGGTACAAGTTCAAATATGAATTATACCATAAAATTAACTCGTATCCTTCATTACAAGCTCACTAAGATATTAACGTTTTCTTCAAATTTAGAATTATTTGTCATCTATAGATCTGTATGTGGAGCTGGATTTTAAAACCGCATTATCGATAAAACTTATATAGAGAAACTATATATATATATATATACATTATAGAGAAACTGTTACCCGGGTATAACCTATATTTTGCGGGCATTCAGACTTCTGGGTTGAACTTGTATTTTACATGATTTTGTGGTTAAATTTAACGTTGTTAGAAAGTAGAAAACTGAGAATGTAGCATTTCTAATATTACGTTAAGGGCTGCAACTGATAGTGAAACAAAATGAACAAAGAAGAGATCAGGTTTTTGTAGTTATTAAATTAGATATGTTAGAAATATCAAACAAAAATCGAAAATATTGTCAAATAGAATTGTCTGGAGAAGGTGACTTACAGATACAGATGTATAACCTAAGCTATAGCCTTTCAATGGTGATTTCATTTTTACGTATATCTCTAAGCGTTTAACAAAATGGAATAAAATTGTAAAGACAGTTTGACAGTCAATATTAGGCTTCCTGTCTATAAGGTTTCTTAAAAAACATTTTTCTAAATCCATTTGTTATCGGTGATAAGTACAAATAAATCTGTGGTAATCCATTTTGTTAAGATAAACGATTTCCTTTTACGTTATATTTTATTTAATCCAGTAAATCAGAATGGCGTTTTATCGTTTTGATAGAACTAATCCTACATTAGTTTATACCTTAGTTTTGACACCCACGAAAGTCTACGTTTGAGCCTACATGACAGACGTGATGCTTTCAATTTTTATTTTGGCAACTTTACTTTTCTATACATCTTCTTCTTATGGTGTATTTCACAGTCAATGGTTGGGTTAAAAAGGCCATAAAGAAGCGCTATTACAATATTGTGGCGATGACTCTATCCAAATTTATCCTGGTAATATTTGACTTTTAAAAGTTCCACATTGCCGTTATTCTTAATTTTGAGTAAACATGTGGCGGATGTAGCACGCTAGACTTAAGTTACCTAACCTTACCCTTCCGAAGCACCAATCATCACTTCCCTAGTGGAAGTCCACGTGTTTAACTTAATTTGTCAGTTTTAACTGTTTTGAATTTGCTTTTCGGATAGTGATTTGAACAGGTGGAATGATTGCGTGTGATTGCATCACTAACTTAACCGTTTTTATTTTTGACAACCTCTTAGGAATCGTAATATATACTACAATTTATTTCGTTGTAATATGAAGTCGTTCATTATTGTGTCATAGACAGGCGAATCTACACAGTTCTTAGCTTGCGTGCATTATGTACTGAAAATACGTAGTTCACGCGGACTTAGTTATATCCTCTGGCGTTGTTGGCTAATTTGCTTAATTTTAAAAGTAATCACTGCTGCTTATAAGTACAAATCCCACCAAAAACACCTGCACTCAGACTGGATCAACGTATGAAATTGTGTTAAGATAAAATGAAGTTATTAACAGTTTTATTGTGTTTACTTGACATAAGACGTTGTAGTTAATAGATAGTCGCAACTAGGCCCTCGAAAAGTCGCAGCTAGGCCCTCGAAAAGTCGCAGCTAGGCCCTCGAAAAGTCGCAGCTAGGCCTTCGAAAAGTCGCAACTAGGCCCTCGAAAAGTCGCAACTAGGCCCTCGAAAAGTTTTATAGTCGTCATTATATTGTTGATCTGTATAATGTTTCTGTATACAACCTTATCCTCTTTTTAATAATAGTCAGTACAACCATGAATACAAGATCTAGAACAACAAGCGAGAAAAAAATGTTTCTTTCTCTAAAATTTCCGCTGATTTACTAGTATTTGACACCCCAAAAAATCATTTTCCTTTTGAAAAAAATATCTGGTGCATCTAGGAATAATAAGCAATAGGCGTGTTAAAATGTAAAAGCAATGGAACGAAGAAGAAACGAGGACAAAGTAGACGTGCACTTGAAATAATGTCACATTGTGTTTAATGATATGGTTAAAGTCGTCATAACTGAACAAAAAGTATGTCTAAGACACCTGCACATAACCTCGGGCAAAGTATGTGTTAATCTTGTATTTACGTCAATACTAGTCTAGCGAATCAAAGAAGTAGCCTTAGCAACAATTGATTCATCTGCTCGAAATTTTCTTTAATAACTGAGTTTTGAATGACTAGTAGAATCCTAACTATTTTTATAATAAAAATAAAATCAAACAAACAAATCTATGTCCAAATAACAATCCCAAATAAAAATTGTTAGATTTGGCATCAGCACAATTAAGAATATTTTAATGAACTTGCTCATTGTTGTATATTTATTTAGTACTTCTTTTTTGCGGTGAATTTATTATAAGTGTCTTATGTCAGCAATTTTTTCATAGGGGTAATCAAGTATGTGTTCCATTAAACAGCAAAATTGCAGAGAACAGAAGACAAAAATATATTTCGTGCCAAAATGAAATTAGTCATACATGAGTTCTTTATATTCTAAAAGTTGCAATATACATCAACCTGTGATTGTATCAATAAAATTGTAAAGACAGTTTGACAGTCAATATTAGGCTTCCTGTCTATAAGGTTTCTTAAAAAACATTTTTCTAAATCCATTTGTTATCGGTGATAAGTACAAATAAATCTGTGGTAATCCATTTTGTTAAGATAAACGATTTCCTTTTACGTTATATTTTTATTTAATCCAGTAAATCAGAATGGCGTTTTATCGTTTTGATAGAACTAATCCTACATTAGTTTATACCTTAGTTTTGACACCCACGAAAGTCTACGTTTGAGCCTACATGACAGACGTGATGCTTTCAATTTTTATTTTGGCAACTTTACTTTTCTATACATCTTCTTCTTATGGTGTATTTCACAGTCAATGGTTGGGTTAAAAAGGCCATAAAGAAGCGCTATTACAATATTGTGGCGATGACTCTATCCAAATTTATCCTGGTAATATTTGACTTTTAAAAGTTCCACATTGCCGTTATTCTTAATTTTGAGTATACATGTGGCGGATGTAGCACGCTAGACTTAAGTTACCTAACCTTACCCTTCCGAAGCACCAATCATCACTTCCCTAGTGGAAGTCCACGTGTTTAACTTAATTTGTCAGTTTTAACTGTTTTGAATTTGCTTTTCGGATAGTGATTTGAACAGGTGGAATGATTGCGTGTGATTGCATCACTAACTTAACCGTTTTTATTTTTGACAACCTCTTAGGAATTGTAATATATACTACAATTTATTTCGTTGTAATATGAAGTCGTTCATTATTGTGTCATAGACAGGCGAATCTACACAGTTCTTAGCTTGCGTGCATTATGTACTGAAAATACGTAGTTCACGCGGACTTAGTTATATCCTCTGGCGTTGTTGGCTAATTTGCTTAATTTTAAAAGTAATCACTGCTGCTTATAAGTACAAATCCACCAAAAACACCTGCACTCAGACTGGATCAACGTATGAAATTGTGTTAAGATAAAATGAAGTTATTAACAGTTTTATTGTGTTTACTTGACATAAGACGTTGTAGTTAATAGATAGTCGCAACTAGGCCCTCGAAAAGTCGCAGCTAGGCCCTCGAAAAGTCGCAGCTAGGCCCTCGAAAAGTCGCAGCTAGGCCTTCGAAAAGTCGCAACTAGGCCCTCGAAAAGTCGCAACTAGGCCCTCGAAAAGTTTTATAGTCGTCATTATATTGTTGATCTGTATAATGTTTCTGTATACAACCTTATCCTCTTTTTAATAATAGTCAGTACAACCATGAATACAAGATCTAGAACAACAAGCGAGAAAAAAATGTTTCTTTCTCTAAAATTTCCGCTGATTTACTAGTATTTGACACCCCAAAAATCATTTTCCTTTTGAAAAAAATATCTGGTGCATCTAGGAATAATAAGCAATAGGCGTGTTAAAATGTAAAAGCAATGGAACGAAGAAGAAACGAGGACAAAGTAGACGTGCACTTGAAATAATGTCACATTGTGTTTAATGATATGGTTAAAGTCGTCATAACTGAACAAAAAGTATGTCTAAGACACCTGCACATAACCTCGGGCAAAGTATGTGTTAATCTTGTATTTACGTCAATACTAGTCTAGCAAACTCAAAGAAATAGCCTTAGCAACAATTGATTCATCTGCTTGAAATTTTCTTTAATAACTGAGTTTTGAATGACTAGTAGAATCCTAACTATTTTTATAATAAAAATAAAATCAAACAAACAAATCTATGTCCAAATAACAATCCCAAATAAAAATTGTTAGATTTGGCATCAGCACAATTAAGAATATTTAATGCACTTGCTCATTGTTGTATATTTATTTAGTACTTCTTTTTTGCGGTGAATTTATTATAAGTGTCTTATGTCAGCAATTTTTTCATAGGGGTAATCAAGTATGTGTTCCATTAAACAGCAAAATTGCAGAGAACAGAAGACAAAAATATATTTCGTGCCAAAATGAAATTAGTCATACATGAGTTCTTTATATTCTAAAAGTTGCAATATACATCACCCTGTGATTGTATCAATAAAACATGTTTAAACATTCCTATATTACCTCATAAGACTTATTCCATGAAGACGTATTAAAAAGTCTATTAAGGAACTTTAGTGTTGTAAAAATGCCCCAAAATGGTTAAAAAAATGGGAAAGTTGTCGAAATAGGGATATATTAACATGCACCTAGCGAAAAAAGTAGTGTACTGCATTGTGATGTTTTTCATCTTTTCAATCTTTTCACCCTAATTAAGAGATTAAACATGTTTTCGTGTAATTCTAATATCCTCTAAATCAGGTATATATGCGTGCGGTATAACACTTAACATTTATATTGTATTTACACAAATGTCGATAATATCAAACATAGTTTACACAATAACTGATGAAGACAAAATACATCGCGACTTCTCTTTAACAATCTTAACATTTAACAATACGTGTCCATTATCGAACAGTACTACGACGAACAAGGTATTTGTATAATGAAGCATTAATAAAGCATTATAAAGGAACCTTTTTGTTAGCATATTTATCTTTCACCATCATCTCATGAACACTTTTAGGTCAGTGTGGTTTATTTCTTCGTGTAGCATGATTAAACAAGATTTTCTATTAGCATTCGCTTCATCTTTTATCCTCATGTCACGAACATTTTATATTAGATCAAAGTGGTTTTGTTTTTACGCATTGCATAGTAGTAAATAGATACTTAAAATGAACCCTTATTTTCTTTTCTTGTTCTATTTTTTATGATTACAGAATCATGTCATGAAAATTAATTGTATGTCAAAGTCGTTTTTTTTTTTTTTTTTTTTTGTTATCGTATAACTAGGCATGTAAGGGATATTTTCTGTTTACATTTGTTACCTCTGTAACTGTTAAAATCAGTGTTTTTGGCAGGAAAAGAATAGACATATATATTTTTGATCCTGTAAGCTTATGGTGTGAAAAATTTTTTCCTATTCCAAACAGGAATCGAATGGAAGAATCTAGGAGCCACTACTTACAAGTTCAGGATGTTTTCTTCTGAAGAGTAGAAGATGTCCATCGGAAAATGATTTATAAAAAACATCAAAATGCAGTACACCACTTTTGCCGCTAACAAAATGTTAATACATAAGCATTTTGACAATTTTCCCATTTTTAAACCATTTTGGGAGCATTCTTCCTCAATACGACTTGTATTGAATAGAGATTATGAGTTAGTATTGAAATATTTTAACGTGTTTCTTTTGATAAAATCAATTAAATATTGTGTTTATTATGTTTTAGAACAAAAAACTTAATTTCTACTTTTTGAAAGTAGATAAGTTATAAAATACAGATGAAAACAGATTTTGAATACAAATTAATTTTTTATAGACCTCCTTTATTGTCTCCGAACATCGGCCTACGCCATTAACTTTCCATTTGGATCATCATTTTTATTAAATTTATTCACAATTCCACTGATATTACATACATGTATTTTGGAAATTATTTTCAACATCTTCAAAATAATTTTGGTTTCATAATTTTGGTCCAAGCTCTACTGATGAGGAATTGTATTCTGAAACGGCCGTCTAGTGCTGTAAATATAAAACTGGTATAATATGTAATTTAAAAAAAATCGAACGAGACTATAATATCAGAAGATAATATCCATGAGACATTTAGGTCCAATAAACAATGCTAATACCAATACCAGTAGCCTCGATACTTCACATCTTGTTTTGTTTCTCTTATTATTCCGTAGGGTGTGTTTATACGTTGTCCTGGTTAAATAGTTATTTTCTTGCATAAAAGGAAATTACCATCAGACCAAATGTACATTGGTTTTATTCCTTTGAGAATACAAACAGACCATCAAAAATAAATTATATCCGACAAAACTAAGCTGACGTTTGCATTTCATTTGCATGCAATATTGTATGGCGCAGTGGCGTGAGGACGTCAAATTAAAAGTTTCAAATCTATATCACGCACCTGACCGTTTTAATTTTTATAACAGCAAGGAATTAATTAATAAGGCAGGATACCGTAAATCAGGCAGTAATGTCGATGGAAAAAATTATTCTTTTTTCAGCGATTGCATAACATACAGCAAAATTGAAAGTTTGCAGTATACATCACGCACCTGATCGTTTTAATTAAACTATGCTCAAGGGATTTATACGTACAAAGAATACACAGTAATTCAGGCACTAACTCCCGATAGAAAACTATGCACTCCTTTTAACATTTGTGTAATGTTGAGCAAATTGTGTTAATTATTGTTAACTACAAATACCGAAAAATCCAAGACATTTCGATTGCTTAAGGGTCATCTAAGTGGGAAAATTCAAGTGAAAACCAGTTGGTTGAAAAGCGTGAAAGAGGGGTAAAAATATGAAATTACCTACACAAGTGTGAAGATTTCTAAAAAAAATTTAGCAGGAATTGATAATTTAAGAAATTTTAAAATATTTGTCGCATGTTTTTATAAAAATAGTGCAACAATTCACGTGTTGGGGAAAATGACACCTTCTATAACGAATTAATTTTAAACAATAATAAGATATAAAGATAGTCAACATCATAGAGCAGTGCAAAGGGGCCAGAGTTTGTTAAAGAAATACGTGGTTTTTGAAAACTCCACAATTTACGGTTGATGTTATCTACGATTTATTTTCCTTTTAAAAATGCGTGTACCAGGCGAGATATTTATATTCTAAGGCCAGTAATAATCCAAAATACAACAAGTCACTAAAAGTGCACGGTCACACAATACTGTTCTATTTGAATTGAGGTGAATGTTGTTTGGTTTGAACAATGTTGAACTATATAAAACCGAATATGCCTGAACAATAATAAACTAATAAACTTAGCTTTTATAATCTTCCCTTGGAGTGTCGGTAACCTTAGAATATGAACTATCACGCCTGGTACACGCATTTTTAAAAGGAAAACAAATCATAGAAAACTTCAATCGTAAATTGTCGAGTTTTCAAAAACTTCGTATTCCTTTAACATACTCTGTCCCCTTTGTACTGCTTTATGACGTTGACTATATTAATATCTTTTCATTTTTTTAAAAATTAATTCGTTATACAAGGTGTAAACTATTTTCCCCAAGACGTGTATTTTTGCACAATTTCCTTTAAAAAATGCTACAAATATTTTAAAAACTCTTAAATTATCAATTCCTGCTGTATTTTTATTTATAAATCTTCACACTTGTGTAAGTAATTTTATAATTATACCCCTCTTTCACGCTTTTCAACCAAATAGTTTCACTTGAATTTTCCTACTTAAACAACCGTTAATTAAAAGCTGATTTAAAAATAATAATAATAAAATGAATAAATAAACCCCTTTTTTAATTTTTCATCACATACATATCGTGGACATTCGGTTTTTTGAGATAGTATTGCGGTCGGGTGTAATGTTTTTCTAAGGTTACAGACGCATATCTTTTTATTTATTTTCAAATCTGAAATAAAGCAAAATTTTAACAACTGAACCACAATTGTTTTCAAAGCTTAAAAAACAACTGAATTTTTAATGTCAATTTGTCCTCAAACAGACCATTTAAATATACATAAATGATTTGCATATTCTGTAATAGTTAACTTATTCTTCCTGTCACCTTCAAAGACATTTCTAGCATCACAATGCTGTTGATATAGTACGATATCCCTGTATCCAAAGTTACCCCGGATATATTTGACGTCCATACAGGTCCATCCAGAAAGTTTGGACATCCCCTTCTATAACCTTTGTAAAAGAGCAATTTTGATGGTCTTAGTACTTGGTGTTTTGTTAACTTATATTTGTTGAAAGAGTATTTTATATACTACCTAGAATGTAATTTAAATGCATAATTGATAAAATTTTCAATTTTAGTTTTTAGTGAACAGTGAGTGATAAAAAAATGAAAATATTTGGGAAAAATCCTATTTCTTCAAATATGGACTAAATAAATAGAAAATACTGGGAATGACATTAAACACTTAGTTCCAAGTGATTATTAAGCACTTTCTAAGTAAAATATGTCATTTTATCTGTTAAAATTCCTTCTGTATTGAAAATACTAAAATATTTAGAAATACGGTAAAATTGGATTTTTGGTTAGTGTACTTAACGATTATTTTTTGCATAACGTCCATTTCCTACTGCAAAAAGATGTTTTATAGTATTATTTGACATAGAAAAAAACATTTTTACTTATGTTGTGGAACAGATGCTTTGTTCTCATTGTTTAAAATCGTTTTTGCCAAAGGACACCCGTTTTTGTGTCTGGAATATATAAAGTGTCTTTTGCAATTTTATTGTGTCCAAGTTACATCGATTACATCTAGTGCTATGTCACATGTAACCAACTATTAAACAAATCATTGATAAAGCTTCTAAAAAATTGTTATAACAAACAAATTTGTGGCTAGCTATGAATCACTTTTATGGGGTGCCCAGACTTTCTAGATGGATCTGTATATGCATGTGCCTTTAATTCTTCATTTTGGTTTTACACACGGTGGGTAAAGCTAACTACATAGGAGATGATTACCCATCCGCCGGAACACCAGTCCTCACTTCCCTTGTAGCAGTTCACGTGTATAACTTAATTTGATAATCTCGTTTTTTATACTGAAGATACCATCAATACAATGTTGGAGTTTTTGATAGATAACATATTTGTTGTATTTGTAAAGTTTTTCAGCAAACAATCGGTATATCAATGGGTACAAACTTTGCACCATTGCTTGCTGATTTGTTTCTTTATTCTTATTAAGCAAATTTTATGCAGAACGTTGTTAAATCTGAAGAAAAAATGTCGCCAAATCATTCAACTCAACATACAGATATATAGATGACGTTCTGTCTCTTAAGAATCCTAAATTTGGAGACTTTGTGAATGTCATCTATTCTAGTGAGCTTGAAATAAAAGACACGACTGATTCCTCAAATTCTGCTTCATATTTATACTTATACCTGGAATATGACGCACACGAAAGACTACATCTGAAACTTTATGACAAACTTTATGACTTCAATTTTCTATTGTCGACTTTCCTTTTCTATGCAGCAACAAACTTGCTTCTCCTGCTTATGGTGTATTTGTTTCCAAATTAATACGCTATAATAGCAGGTTGCTTACAAATAAATTATTGACTCAGAGATATTGCAAGCCTAGGCTTATCAAGGCCCTCAAAAAGTTTTATGGCCGTTATCACAGTATTGTTGATAATGTCTCTGTGTCTGTGGCGGGTGTAGCTCACTAAACAGGAGGTGCTTATCCTTCCGGAGCACCCGACCTCATTTCCCTGGTGAAGGTGCACGTGTCTAACCTAACTTGTCAGTTCCAAAGTTTTTACTTTACTTCTGGATTGTGATTCAGGCCTTCGGCCTCAGGCCAATATGCCACACCTTGGCCAAATAACTGGGTCAATATGAAAATAGCTGAATAATAATATAATTTTATACTTATTACCCATTTTCTTCTTGTGTCTTAAAGAAAAAAAATCAGAAGAGAAAGCAAATTGGAAAAAATCCTCTGTTAAAGCAATTCATCACGAATGTTCGTCAATTGAAAACTAAATTAAAAAATTGCAAATTCGTTTTCAAGCGTATTTCTGATTCTTTTTAATGCCATCAAAGTCTTTTAGAACAGAAATTGAAAACATTATAATTTGCTTTTGATACATTCTAATTTGTTTTTGGTGAAACGAAAATTGAAAGAATGACCTAGAAATCCTAGTTTATTATTTTTTATCCATATAAATGTTATTACTAGAAATTTATGGCTGATGTTTCTATAGAAATTTCACCTAAACAATTATCAATATTAATTTACACTCGAAGTTTTCTTGGAAACATCAAAACTATGATAAATTCAATAGATATGGCTAAATGCGTGTCTGTTTTATTGACTGTTCTTTCACCAAACACTATGTATTTCGGAATGAAAGTCACGATTCTTTCGAATGGGAACTTAAAATAAACTAGGTCCGGTGTCACGGCAGGTGTGGCACGATAAAGAGCCCTGCTGTGGTGGTGAGAAATATACCGTCACTAAGTGCGAGCGCTGCATTTGTCGACTTGACAAACATGTTGAAAAAAGCAATAAAAACGACAGCATGGAACTCGAATATATTCCATTTAAAATTTCAGAAGACAAATGGTGACGTCGACACGTCATTCTTAAAACTTGTAGCAAAACATTTACTGTATGATTTAGTCTACCACTTTAAATTCATACCCATAATAAAGTAACTCATTCTTTAACAAATTATTTTTTTGTTTTTTTTCTATTTTAATTTATCATCTTTCTTTTTAATACGAATGGAAAAAATGTCGTCAGTCGAAAAGGTTCCGAAACACAGTTGCCGAGAGAGAAAGCTGTGGGCAGACTAAAACTGCCAAATGACTGAATTAGCTTTCAATCTCGGAGGATGGTCTTAACATGTCGGCTGTAGCTATTCGACCACAAGGTGTCCACAGCTCGGTTTTCTCTCGGCAACTTTAAGCTGGTCAAAGCTCGGCCCTTCGATGGTTTCAGCACTAATTCGTTAGGTAATCTAGATTGTTCCATTCTTTCCTGCCATGCTAGTTTTAGATGACGACAATTTTGATAAGCCTTGGCTTGCAGTATCTATGAGGTAAACAAGCTATTTGCGTAAAACGTGTGAGAAACCCCCGACATTTTTAAAAGATCTAGATCTGTGGTGATATGGTTAACCTCGAGATTTAAAGAACTTAAAGTTTAATGACCAAGGTAAATGATATATTGAGCAAAAACATTGTAAGATATATAATTATAACGTTAAAGGATAAATGAAACCCACTAAATTATGTCTTCAAAACAAGCTCCATTTGACGCAAGACTCTAAAAGAACCGTTATTAATGAATAAATCTTTTTATATGTTTACAATAAAAAGGTCACTCATCAGTCAATCCCTAACAAAGTCGTTATATCTTCATTATTGGAGCAGTAAATCGTATATTACATTCACCCTAAAGATAATTATTTCAAGATATTTTATTGATTTTTATGTGTTGTAATCACACAAATACTAATCAATGAGCATCTTTTCATACTTAATCCAATCATATTCAACCATGTCTCACAAGAACATATTGTCGATATATAGCACTGATTGTATTATCAATCCTTACAGGTAAACATATTTATATCCATGACGTACTATGTGGAAAACCATGTTTAAAATAGATGGTTGTAATGAATTTTGAAAGAAAACGATAAATAAATAATTTACAAATAAATAACTTATAAAAACATCTGATGATATATGCTGTTTTATTTTTACTTGCGTCAAAAACGGCGAAACTAGGACTAGTAGCCACTTGACTACGTCAACCCTGGGTGGATTTAGGTACAGGCATTGTATAATCTGAAAAGTCAGAGTACTCAATTTATAGGTTTCTCCAGTTTCCTCACAAAACCTTAGACATGACGGCCTTAACATAAGTGAAAGGATATTGTCTAAGTAGTAAAACGTCATTATTACACTCCTTAGTTGATTTATTCTTTGAAATGGCGTGGTTCCATTGATTTATTTTGATAATAGCATTTTATTTTTTTCTATACACGTATACACTACTTACAAGTAAATATGTTGTTTGTTAGTGATTTTTTAATATTTAAAGATATTTTACACCATACACTTTAACTTTTAAATATATCATATCAAGACAAATTTGTTTGTTTAAATAAATTAAAGAATCTCTGGAATCCATATTTTCTTAAGTCGAACTTATGCATGTATCATGTAAACAGTTGAAGTTCCTTAGATTAATCTGTTATGCAAAGCATAAATTAAATGACCTGTGTCAATTTGATGGTAATAAATATTTACCTAAATGCATCAGAGAAAATTGACTAAGACAACTGCATTACATTTACTATTGCTTTTAAGTCCAAACACCAATTCCATGTACAATTATGTGTAATGCAAAATGAACCAATGAACCTTGACAAGGAGACAAAAACACTATTCTTAAAAGATCTAAAAAACTAACCACAACAAAGACCGACACTTTAGATTGATTCATCATAGAACTAATGTGTAATGGCATATAAACTTTACCAATTACGCCTCATTCAGCAAAACAATAATTTCATATTTGAGTATACAAAACTAAAACAACGACTTTTCCTCGACGGCCAAATGTTTTGTTGCTTTAAAAAAGTTTCAAAGCACCTGATGAAAGTTTGGATCTTATAACTTTTAGAACCATTGTTTCTTTTTTACTAGTAAATAAATGTGCTAAATGATAAAGAAAATTCATAAACAATCAAGATGGAATTTTGGACATGATTGGGTATATTCCTTTATAATAAGATTTGCTCTCTCTCTCTCTCCTCTCTCTCTCTCTCTCTCTCTGTATGTACATGTGTGTCCCTGTTGCCTCTATCCGTTCAATTAATTATTTATTGTCTCTATTGTTTTGCCCTTCCTATTTTCAGGATAAAATCCTTATAATCGTATACGAATGACAAAAATGACAAGCATGTCTGATTCTTAAAACAAAACTCTTGACATTTTGTCAGCGAAAGAACCTAATGAAGTCTTAAAATAAGAGAAAATACTCAAATATACGTCCATTTTAATTAACTAGGAAAACAGCTGGGACTATCTGAAGCTGGAGTATTTAGAATTGGAAACATAAAACACGGAACACTAATCATTTAAGGAAATCCTAGATGATATAATAATATTTGTTTCTTGATTAAAATGACTATGATGACGGTCGCCGAGTACTAACATTCTATAACAGGCAATTCATTCATAATAAAGTGGGCGGTTGTGGATTTGTATTCAGAACATTCATTCAAAAAAAGATGCTGACCTATTACTAACCTTACTTGTCGTTTAAAGTACATGAGAGAGAGAGAGAGAGAGAGAGATTTACCAGCTGATTAACATACCATAAAAATGCATTTGGTAATTCTTAGGCTTCACAATACGATATCGCGTACCTAGTAATAGACAATTCATTCCACGGAATTTCCAATATATCCCTTCTGAATACAATAACATTAATTTTGTAATAGCTAACTACCTACTATTCCACAAAATTTGGAATAAGCCCCCTGGATTCAACATCATGGTTGTTTATACAATACAACTTAAATATTGGTAAGACCCTCTTATTACCATACCATAAAATTTTCAACAGCCAACTTAATATCATTCAAAAAACAAAAAAATGCTAATAAATCATCTGAATACTATAATCTGAAAGTGACAACTGAATATGATTTCGCAAAATTAGCCATGAATACAGCTAGTACTTATGTTATGCTGGAGTATTTAGAAAAGGAAAAATAAAACGTGGAACCCTAATCATTTAAAGAAAGATGTTACATTAATGCTTGTTTCTTGATTGAATTAGCTTTGCTGGAATTCACGAAGTACCGCAACTCTATGAAAGGCATTCCCTTCATAAAAGGTGGGTGGGGATATTTTTTTCAGAAAATTTATTCAAATGTGAAAAGAGGTGAAACATTTATTGGGTAATTGTCATTTTATGCATAACAGAGAGAGAGAGAGAGAGAGAGAGAGAGAGAGAGAGAGAGAGAGAGAGAGAGAGAGAGCGAGAGGGAGATTTGCCAAACAAATATCATAGCATGAAAAATGTATTTGTTAAATAATAGGCATCCTAGTAGAGTATCGCGAACCTATAATAAATAGCAAATGAAATTTGAATAAGTCCCCCTGAATACCATACAACGGATTTTGCAATACACAACTAAATGTCATTTAAACATAACACAGACTAAAAATAACATTTAATACTCAAATATATGTCCAATGTTATCGACTAGGAAAACAGCTGTGAATATGTGATGTTAGAGTACATAGATTAGGAAACATAAAACAAGGAATACTAAACATTTAAGGAAATCCAAGATTTGATATTATTGATTGTTTTCTTGATTAAAATGATTATAATGACGATATTAAAATTCTATAATGATCATTTCATCAAAAACATCCAAAATAAAGTTGACGGTTGTGGTTCCTTATTCTGCAGAACTTTAAAAATAAAAGAAAAAAGGTTAACCGTTTATTGGCGTTTGAAGTACGAGAGAGAGGTTGCTCACTGAATCACTGAAAATCACAACATGGAAGTGATGCTATAATAATTGAGTAACAGACAATCTAATAAGATACCGTACTGCGAAATAAAAAAAAAAAGATACCGTACTGCGAACCTATTAATAAGCAAAATATAATTCCACGAATTTAGCAAAACCCCTCTACATACCATAATACGGATTTTGTCATAGCTAACTAAATGTCATAACAACCAAACAAGGTCTTAAAGTAACATTAAATACTCAAAGATATTTCCATTTCTAAAATGGCTAACTAATGCCATATCAACCTAACGAAGTCTTAAAATGACATCAAATATTCAAAGATATTTCCATTTTAATTAACTAGGAAAACAGTTGGGACTATCTGAAGCTGGAGTATTTAGAATAGGAAACATAAAACAATCAACATTTATCATTCAAGAAAATCTTAGATGATATAATAATGCTTGTTTCTCGATTAAAATGACTATGATAAAGGTCTCCTAGTGCCAGGATTCTAGATCTATCAAAACATTTCTTTCATAATAAAGTGGGTGTTAGTTAAAATTTTTCTTGAAAATAATTAGGAAAGATAACTTTTGTTCTTTTTAATAGTTACCATTTTTTAAACAGATTTCTTTTAAATTGAAATCTACTATATAATTATGCTTTACGTGGCAGTTAAACATTTATCTTGCCGTTCACCTTTAGTTTTCTTGAATGCTATTAGACAGACAGTATTTTGAAAATTATTGAAAGAAACTACATCTAATTTTGAATTTATCAATTAAAATTTTATACAAATGGCTGAAGAAATAAACTTGAACAAATGTTTTAAAAAATATATGGTTTTATATGAAATAAAGATGTTTATGGCCGTCATCACAATATTGTTGATAAGTTTGATGTATCTGTGTCCAGGATTGCCCTGGATATATTTGACGCCTCATAGTTCCATGTTTCTTTTACACAATTTTGATTACACACGGGCGGGTGATGCTAGTTAAACAGGAGGTGCTTACCCTACCGGAGCACCCGGCCTCACTTCCCTGGTGGAAGTTCACGTGTCAGTTCCAAAGTTTTTACTTTGCTTCTGGATTGTGATTCGGACATGAATTAGTATGTTTGTTTTTGATTTTACAATATAAATTAAGTGAACACTTGGTATTGGTACCCTTAGTATAGCATTGTCTTATGTGTTAACACATACAATGTACTTAAATAGTTCACTTATTTTGATTATAGAACCCATGACAGGTTTTGTGATAATGAAAAGCTTTTCATAGAGGTTACTTTTTTAGCTTTACGAGTAGATAGGTGTGGTCATTTTGGGTGCCAGTGTCTTTATATACAGTATATACTTAAACAATTCTTATATAACATTGTATAATTCATAAACACTAAGAAAACAATTTTTAATGACAGATGATTTTGACGATATACAACATATGTGAACAATGCATTGAGGAAATGTTCCAGGAAATTGAAACTAATTAAGTACGAAAGCAACGGATATTCAAAGGACATGAAATATGATTGACTGCTTTCATTTCTATTTTTGTCAAAACAAACTCTCAGGGCTAATCAAATCCTTTAATCATTTAAGGAAAGTTCCTAGTATATTACGTGATAAATATAGAACTTTGTAATTTCCGCATGGTATTAAGTACTTCTCAATAATTCGACACCACGTCGAGTATCACGAATCTGGGATACACGGGTTAATGACCTAAGACAAATTAAGATTCTTATTTAGAAGACATGTTGAATGGAGAGTAGAGTTTATTGTCCCAGCCAAGATGGTTTCATATTCAGTTAGGAGGGTTGATTGGTTGGTTGAATGATGCTTAACGTTGCATCTGCAATTTTTCAGCTATTCGCGACGAGAACTATTTTATTAATTTCTGTGGATTAATTTATGAACAATTTCGTGTATGCATGTGAAGTGTGAGTGTGCTGTATGGTCTGCCTTATACTAACGCGCACTCAGAGCGACTTTCAGGTGCTAGCTCACCGAGGCAGTACGCCGCAGACAAGCAAACCACTCCCCAAGTCCATTATACTGATGCCAGGTGAACCAGTAAAGGCAAACGGCAAAGAAAATTCACTTTCCCACATGTGGTTGAGTTAGAAGGGGAGTCGGAATGGAGAGTCGAGTGGAGTATTGGTGCAAAACACCCAAGTCATGATGATTTAACTTATATCAAGACGGTCATTTCAAAGACAACGAAGAAAACAGGAATGCCCAGAGAAAACCGCCGACCTTTGGTATAAGCTCACATTAGGATCTGGCTGAAAGAGATTCAAACCTTAGCGGTGAGAGGCACTGTAATTCGTAAGCTGGTGCTTTAGACACTTCAAACTGAGGTCGTCTAGGGTGATATTTAGAGTTCATAGATAAAATATATATATTGCACCAGTAGACAACATATTGTAATATAAACGAAATCCTCGTTTCAATGCCTTTACCCCACTCTTCAGACAATCTATACAGCTAAAACAAAACCTGCCTTAAGTAGCAGTATGTTTAGGTTTGGCATTATCAGGAAATACATTCATTTCACTGCATTTAGCCTCTGATGTGTATTTAGACTATCTGTATGGTTGAAATATACGTTTTCGGTTCAATTGCTTCTGTGGCAGTTCGAAGTTTGCAACTATAGATTTGGCAAGCGGGCGGCTGTAGGGAATTGGTATCAAGTTTTACTTCCTGGTTTTATTTAAAACATCATATTGTAGATTAAAGCAGCATTATATCACTGGCAAACAATATCATTCGAGCTGTGTATAAAGTATTTTGGTTGTCCAAACGATGTCCAAATCGCCATTTTGGGTTCATATGACTTAAGTTCAATCCGGTTTCTGTACATATGGTCTTCCGAATCTTTAATATGATACATCAAAGTGACAAAAATGTCTGATGTTTTGTAATGTAATACGTGTTTAATAATTTCGTTTTTACACTAACAAATTGTTGAATTCCCCACGGTGATATTAAGAATATAAATAATACATATGTATGATCAAACATGACGTAATTCACACCAAAATATATACACCTAGATACATTTCAATATTGTATGTCAAGGCAACTGACACATTTTCATTATATGAATAACTTGTATACATAAATAATAGCTACTAAAAAATAAACGTATTGATGTCGTTAACAATCTGACCACAATACAGTCAACCCTGTATAAAGGCCAGCAAAGGGAACCAGTAAAAGTTGTTCTAATGGGCAGGTGACCTTAATATACAGGTTCAAATAATATGAATAAAGAACAATTGGGATATAATTCTACTGGCTGACCTTTATAAGTAGGTGCCCCGTATATAGAGGTGCCTTTTAAGACTGACTGACTTTATTAGTTACACAGTCTGTTGGTGACCTAATATGGTTTATACAGGGTCAGTAAATTCCATATCGGGCGAGGGCGAAGCCCGAGCCCAGATATGGAATTTACTGACCCTGTATAAACCATATTAGGTCACTAACAGACTGTGTAACGATTATATCCTACCGATCACCCTGAAGACCCACGGTGGATACCTTTAAACAAATATACAGTACACGGATACGGAGACCGGAGAGAAGTTCAGGGTGAGACACTGCTGTATGTTTTAGTAACCTATAGCTCTAAACAAACCCTTTATATATATATTTTTGCCACTAAAACACCGTGCAACTATTATATCATACCGATCATATCAATAAGTCATTTACAAAACCAATTTGAATGTATCCACACAGCGACATGCGACTGGTGACTGAGTTAGAAATACCATCGTTTGGCATTCTGTCTGACAAAATATTGAAAATATAATGAATTTGACTTACTAGCAACTTCCGTCAAAGAAATCAATTGCACTTTCATCCTTGGAAATCAAATATTTAGTTTCAATATCACAACATCTTTACTACTGTCCGTATTTGCCGTAAATATTTGTGATAAATATGACGTGTTTACTACGAGGCGGGCGCCATTGACGTTGATCAGGGGAAGTAACTCTCATACTGACTAGATATGGAACAGACCTGCCCGATATGGATTATATCAGGTCACCACGTGACCGATATTGTCGAATGAAATTCACAGAAACTAGTGAGAGGTAGGATATTATTAGTTACACAGTCAGTTGGTGACCTAATATGGTTTATACAGGGTCAGTAAATTCCATATCGGGCGAGGGCGAAGCCCGAGCCCAGATATGGAATTTACTGACCCTGTATAAACCATATTAGGTCACCAACTGACTGTGTAACGATTATATCCTACCGATCATCCTGAAAACCCACGGTGGATACCTTTAAACAAACATACAGTACACGGATACGGAGACCGGAGAGAAGTTCAGGATGAGACACTGCTGTATTCAAATGTTTTAGCAACCTATAGCTCCAAACAAACTCTTTGTATATCATATTATGTCACTAAAACACTGTGTAACTTTTATATCATACCGATCATATCAATAAATCATTTACAAAACCAATTTGAATGTATCCACACGGCGACATGTGAATGGTGACTGAGTTAGAAATACCATCGTTTGACATTCTGTCTGACAAAATATTAAAAATAATAATGAATTTGACTTACTAACAGCTTCCGTCAAAGAAATCAATTGCACTGTTATCCTTGGACATCAAATATTTTGTTTCAATATCACAACACCTTTACTAGTGTCTGCATTTGCCGTAAATACTTGTGATAAATATGACGTGTTTACTACGAGGCGGGCGCCATTGACGTTGGTCAGGGGAAATAACTCTCATACTGACATGATATGAACAGACCTGACCCGATATGGATTATATTAGGTCACCACGTGACCAGCATCGTCGAATGAAATTCACAGAAACTAATGAGAGGTAGGATATTATATACTATTACATGGGATGGGGTAACGAACATGGTAAAAAATTGATATCCGTTGTTTCTTTTTTCCATTCACTCATTATTTAGATAGCTATATAAATTTAATTAACCTGTGGCTTGAATCATTAAACTGTTGTGCGCATGTGTTATAAGTGTCAGTCAGTAGTGTCACCAAGATCACTAGGCTATTCCGACACACGACCAAAGGACAGTGTGTATTATGCAAATGCCTGCTTTGTACTAGCGCGTATTCAGGGCGACTTTAAGGTGCTAGCTCACCTAGAAAAAATTGCAAAGGTTGCAGTCATACCGATCCATTATCCTGCAATCGGGTGAGTAAGCAGCAACTAAATCGAAAAATAGTCAGTTGCTTAAAGTCATAACTTTTATCGTCCGGATTCGAACACAATGCGCTCTACCAACTCGTAGGTCAAATGCTTCCGCATAAGTATATACTAGTATATGTTTAAGTACTTTTTATATAATAATAATAATAAGCATCATACATGCGTTAAAAATGTGTATATTTACAAGTGCCGCGTTCTGTTCTTCAAAACTCATTTTGAAACCAAACGTAATTTTAGCCATATTTACCATTGATCAAGTGATGTCAATCTTATTATTTTTTTGGCTTATGCGCGTGTACATTTTACGTCATTTATTAGCTGTTCCGTCGATTGGATACACATGGCGTTAGCAAGTGTTTTAACATTTTCATCAGGATTAAATAAAATAAAATAAGTCTTTCAAAAATTTCAAGACGTAAATATAACTATTGAAGTTTAACTGTCTAGAAATCTCGTTTATGTTGCAAAAAACCTTTATTGTCATGTAAAACGAACTAAGCTTAATTCATGTTTTTCATCCCGCAAAGGAAGCACTTTAACGTCATTTCTAGACAGTTCAATGGTTGAATAAATGTAAGAAGACAACCGTGTTGATTTACTGGCTCATTTTAGTCTAAGCAGTCTGATACATTAATTTATTCGACAAAAATGATTTTGTGAATCACCTATTAAACATAATTGAACAGACAGATTTTATGTTCTCTCTTTATTTTTTCATGGGTACATGTATATTACATGTATGAAATGCGTTATTTTCCGTATCGTGTTATTTATAGGTCAATCATAATGAAACTCCAGACATTCATTACTAGAATATTTGTTTTTCGGGAGAGATATAAGATACACGTAAAGGAAGTCTGTAGTAATTACACTTTGATGTGGTATATTTGTGAATATGCACTTACAGTACGGACCTTGCGAAAGTTTAACATCGAGCTAAGGGGAATTGAGCAGAAGCTAGCGGAACGGCTGACGAATGATCGAAATATAAACAGCTAGTAATAAAGAAGCTATGAAGGATATATCGAGTAGATTACAAAACGCTTTCGAGATGTATGGACGGAGATGAGGTGTCGATTTATTTGCTTAATGTTAAACTTTCGACAGGTCTGCACTTGGTATATTACTTCCTGGTAACACCTATGTATATGATTCCAACAAGTTCATATATCTGAAATCCTTAATATTTATATTTCTCAGCATAACAAACATACATTGAAACAAGCATTCTGAGAGTATTGCAAAACAATACATAGTCCCCTACCGGTCGCATATTTCACTAATCCCAAAGTTTTAGGTAAAATGTACATTATTATATGGTATAAAGATTTATAGTTATAAATTATACGTGTTATTCAAGATGAAAGCAAAATTTGATCATAGTAAAATCAAAAACCAGCAATGGAGTTCTCAAAAATTCATTATCTGCAAGCATGTAGAAAAAAGTGCAAAAAACTAAAATTTCATTGAATTTTCAAAGTTCAAAAGGCCATAACTCCCATAAAAACTAGTGGAATGAAACGAAACGTAAACTTGATCTTTAACTCATCATGGTTGACCTGCATATCAAAAAACAATTCATTAACTGCAAGCGTGTAGAAAAAAGAGCAGAAAACTGAAATTTCAGTGAATTTTCAAAGTTCAAAGGGCCATAACTCCCGTAAAAATTAGCAGATGGAAACCAAACATAAACTTGATCTGTAACTCATCATGGTAGAGTCACATACCAAACATTAGTTCCATTTCTGCAAGCGTGTAGAAAAAAGTGCGGAAAACTAAAATTTCTGTGAATTTTTAAAGATCAAAGGGCCATAACTCCGGTAAAAATTAGCAGATGGAAACGAAACGTAAACTTGATCTGTAACTCATCATGGTAGACTCATATACCAAAAATCAGTTCATTATCTAAAAGCATTTAGAAAAAAAGTGCGGAAAACTGAAATTTCAGTGAATTTTCAAAGTTCAAAGGGCCATAACTCTGGTAAAAATTAGCAGATGGAAACGAAACGTAAACTTGATCTGTAACTCATCATGGTAAACTTATATACCAAAAAAAAGTTCATTATCTAAAAGCATTTAGAAAAAAAGTGCGGAAAACTGAAATTTCAGTGAATTTTCAAAGTTCAAAGGGCCATAACTCCGGTAAAAATTAGCAGATGGAAACGAAACGTAAACTTGATCTGTAACTCATCATGGTAGACTCATATACCAAAAATCAGTTCATTGTCTAAAAGCATTTAGAAAAAAAGTGCGGAAAACTGAAATTTCAGTGAATTTTCAAAGTTCAACGGGCCATAACTCATGTAAAAATTTGCGGACCAGAATGAAACGCTAACTTGATCTGCAACTCATCATGGTAGACTCACATACCAAAAATCAGTTCATTATCTACAAGAGTTTAGAAAAAAAGTGTGGAAAACTGAGGTGTGACAGACGGACGGACGGACAGACAGACAGAGCGCAAACCTAAAGTCCCCTTCGGCTTTCGCCGGTAGGGGACTAATAACATCTCTGGGTTTTATTTATATCCCGCACAAGACCATTATAGGAACAAGATTTATCTTTTTTTTTTTAAATAAAAAGTTGTTTAACAAAAGATTTCTAATTTTCATGTTATATAAGTGTGTGCTAACTTATTTAAACTTCTAGTATAATGTATACATCGCTTTTTCTACGTAACACACTTTATTGGTATAAGTTTCCACCTAATAATTGTTACAACCTAATGTCCAGCAGTAATAAATTTTAAGTCCAACAGATCGTGCTTTTAAATCTGATCGAGCTCAAAAGGTTTTTGACGGTTGCTTCTTGTGGGAAATGTCTTCCAGTATTTAATGTTTTAATCAATAACATTTCTGTAGAATAGTTCAAAAAAATGTACATTGTAATTTTGGGGAAAAAGAAAACATTAAATTAAAATGAAGCATACACAGGATTTATGAAATAAGTTTTACGTTCAAGTCAAGAATATATCACTTGTATCATCAATGAAATTTTGACCTTTGTGGGATAAATATTCAATATGCGATCAATATTCAGAGAGGGTTTTTTTAGCGTGCCATGCATACCATAGAACGGGGAATAGGGTTTTAAGGTCTTTCGAAAGATTCTTTTTATTTTTACATGCCAACTGCTGGGCGAAAGAACAGTAACTACCTATTTTCAAGGCACAATTTACATAAAAGACGGTTCATATGTCATAGACGCTAGAGTTTTCCGAAGAGTAAATGGCGTCATAATTACTTTCAGACAATTGAGAGCTGTCAGAGTCAGATATTCCTTAACAATTTAGTCTTGATAAAAATACACTGTAATTGCAGTCTGCTCATTAGCCGACATGTCCCATGAAAACGAAAAACTCAAACATTCGTTGTATACGGTAATTGTTACATTTTAGCAAAAGTTCGATAATCACAAAGTATATTTGGGACTAATTGGTTGTAAAGTGGAGTAAAAGCACTACCTAACGCAATCAGAGCATTGTTACGCCACATAGCGGTGTTGCCGCATAAACACTTCCAACATGTCTATGTGGGGAATTCCAACGCATAAAGAGGTCGGTCACGTTTATGCGGCTGCATTCAACGCATAAAGATGTGTTGCTTATATGCGGCGGAAGGGTGTCTTTTTGACGCATAAAGAAGACTTATTTAAACGAATCTTAAAAAGTTTTTATATCTCGATAAAAATGGTGGTGGTGATATTGATGATGACGTGGTGGTGGCGGCAATCCCATACCACTCCAAGCCGTAATTAATCAACTGACTAAGTTTCGAAAACCGAATTACACACACACACACACACACACACACAGAGAGAGAGAGAGAGAGAGAGAGAGAGAGAGAGAGAGAGAGAGAGAGAGAGAGAGAGAGATTACTATACCCCCTCACCCCCGAGGACGGGGAGATATTAGTATAATGATAATGATGATCACCATCATATCATCGTCACGATGATAATGCTGATGGTAGTGTTTTAGTGAAGCTGGTAATGATGATGGAGGTATTAGGTGATGATAGTGAAGAATATTATGGTATCGTTCTTTATGCGGCTGAAGGTAGCCTTTTTGCCGAATAAAAGCGTTCTCTTTATGCGTTGAAATTCCCCGCATAGACGTGTTGGAACACGTTTATGCGACAACACCGATATGTGGCGTAACAGAGCATGCATCAACACAGTTTCTGAATCCCACTTGAACATATTCTACACACTTAGTTCTCTTTTCTCCACCAACCCATAACTGACTGGCTCGCTTGCTGAAGGTGGGCGTTGTTTCTTGTTACTTATCTTTTCATTCCCGGTCTTGACTGACCTGCAATATAAGTGGAACAATCTTTGAAGTAAAACACAATTACTTCACGCCTAACTAAAATAAACAAGAAATTTTGTATATCGATTTTGGCACTTCTAATTTTCTCATCTCAACATCTTAAAAATATTTTGATTTTCTACAATTTTGACACGAGCACTACGGCGGATAAATTGTCTTCCGCAACGGTCGATTAGTGCTCAAAAATTGAAACAGGTTAATTAAGTAATAATACGAAAATGTTACTTTATCGGTATATTTATTTATTAAGTCGAGACAACTTCTCTAGTCATATCCATGATAAAGCTTGTTTCGTGATACTATTTATTACATAAAAAAGCACGGAAATCAATTAACGCAATCCGATATTTTCTAAATCTTCAGGAAATTAAAATTGAAAAAAAATATAAAAAAGGTAAGATTTTATCTGTAAGCAATATTTTGAATCTAATAATTGTTTTTGTATCATATCGATTAAAAAAGAAGACAAATAATTCATAGGTCGTCGAATATAGTACCAAATCTAATGTTGATGTGTACAACAAGTGCAATCCAACAAATAAAGCATAGTTCTAAACGACCCATATAGACTCGCGTGTGTCCGGTTGTAAACGCAAAGAAAGCACAGTTCCAAACGACCTCATGCTGTTATTACCTATAGACTCGCGTGTGTCCGGTTGTAAACGCAAAGAAAGCACAGTTCCAAACGACCTCATGCTGTTATTACCTTTAGACTCGCGTGTGTCCGGTTGTAATCGCAAAGAAAGCACAGTTCCAAACGACCTCATGCATGCTGTTGTTACCTATAGACTCGCGTGTGTCCGGTTGTAATCGCAAAGAAAGCACAGTTCCAAACGACCTCATGCATGCTGTTATTACCTATAGACTCGCGTGTGTCCGGTTGTAATCGCAAAGAAAGCACAGTTCCAAACGACCTCATGCATGCTGTTGTTACCTATAGACTCGCGTGTGTCCGGTTGTAATCGCAAAGAAAGCACAGTTCCAAACGACCTCATGCTGTTATTACCTTTAGACTCGCGTGTGTCCGGTTGTAATCGCAAAGAAAGCACAGTTCCAAACGACCTCATGCTGTTATTACCTATAGACTCGCGTGTGTCCGGTTGTAAACGCAAAGAAAGCACAGTTCCAAACGACCTCATGCTGTTATTACCTTTAGACTCGCGTGTGTCCGGTTGTAATCGCAAAGAAAGCACAGTTCCAAACGACCTCATGCTGTTATTACCTATAGACTCGCGTGTGTCCGGTTGTAAACGCAAAGAAAGCACAGTTCCAAACGACCTCATGCTGTTATTACCTTTAGACTCGCGTGTGTCCGGTTGTAATCGCAAAGAAAGCACAGTTCCAAACGACCTCATGCATGCTGTTGTTACCTATAGACTCGCGTGTGTCCGGTTGTAATCGCAAAGAAAGCACAGTTCCAAACGACCTCATGCATGCTGTTATTACCTATAGACTCGCGTGTGTCCGGTTGTAATCGCAAAGAAAGCACAGTTCCAGACGACCTCATGCATGCTGTTATTACCTATAGACTCGCGTGTGTCCGGTTGTAATCGCAAAGAAAGCACAGTTCCAAACGACCTCATGCTGTTATTACCTATAGACTCGCGTGTGTCCGGTTGTAATCGCAAAGAAAGCACAGTTCCAAACGACCTCATGCATGCTGTTATTATCTATAGACTCGCGTGTGTCCGGTTGTAATCGCAAAGAAAGCACAGTTCCAAACGACCTCATGCATGCTGTTATTACCTATAGACTCGCGTGTGTCCGGTTGTAATCGCAAAAAAAGCACAGTTCCAAACGACCTCATGCTGTTATTACCTATAGACTCGCGTGTGTCCGGTTGTAATCGCAAAGAAAGCACAGTTCCAAACGACCTCATGCATGCTGTTATTACCTATAGACTCGCGTGTGTCCGGTTGTAAACGCAAAGAAAGCACAGTTCCAGCGACCTCATGCATGCTGTTATTACCTATAGACTCGCGTGTGTCCGGTTGTAATCGCAAAGAAAGCACAGTTCCAAACGACCTCATGCATGCTGTTATTACCTATAGACTCGCGTGTGTCCGGTTGTAATCGCAAAAAAGCACAGTTCCAAACGACCTCATGCATGCTGTTATTATCTATAGACTCGCGTGTGTCCGGTTGTAATCGCAAAGAAAGCACAGTTCCAAACGACCTCATGCATGCTGTTATTACCTATAGACTCGCGTGTGTCCGGTTGTAATCGCAAAGAAAGCACAGTTCCAAACGACCTCATGCTGTTATTACCTATAGACTCGCGTGTGTCCGGTTGTAATCGCAAAGAAAGCACAGTTCCAAACGACCTCATGCATGCTGTTATTACCTATAGACTCGCGTGTGTCCGGTTGTAAACGCAAAGAAAGCACAGTTCCAAACGACCTCATGCTGTTATTACCTATAGACTCGCGTGTGTCCGGTTGTAAACGCAAATTCGTTCTTGGTATATAATTTCCGGGAGATGAAGACATAGAAATAAATCAGTAACAGAGCTGGCCCCAGTTTCATAATCATTCCTTAGCTAAGATTTTCCTTAACTTAAATTTTGCAAATTTTTGTAATCTCTTTTTGGAACTACCGGTGATATTTTTGTCAAAACTACAGGTAAATGCAATTGTTTTAATCTAGAAGTAATCTTAAAAATGACACCTTAAATTTCTAAATATTTTGAACATTAACAAAATTATAAAGATGTGAAAGTTTGCAATATTTAAGTTAAGGAAAATCTTAGCTGAGGAATGATTGTGAAACCGGGGCCTGTTCCGTGGGATTCTTTATGATGGCGTTTTTTATTTAATTATAATGAAATTCCGAGGAGAAAGAACCACTTTTTGACTTGACGAGACGGGAGTCGGACCCATAGCAGTAAGAGTCCTTGGCTTTTAAAGGCCAACGCCTTAACCACTGGAGCACTGTGCGCGGTCCACAATCGCGTTATCGAATAACGAAGAAATAAACACGTTATTTTCTTTTTGATTATGAATGGGCATGGAAATGATCTATTACTTTAAGCATTTTCACAAAGGCTTGTTAAAAGCAGATTTGATATGTTCGTGTTCATACAGATATAAAATTAATCCGTTTAATGTGATATATTTATATTATAAGTGATAGAAGTAAAATATGCATGCAAGCAATCAACAGAAACAACGTCTATATAAAGTAAGAAATACATGTATCTATTCAGAACTCGCTTTGTTCTCATTGAAAACTAATATAAACGTAAAATTATGAATAAAGGAATTACACATTGTATGTACTAGGCCTGTTTCACAATCATTCCTTAGCTAAAATTTTATGCTTATCTTAAATTTAGCAAATTTTGGTAAATTCTTTTTGAAACTACTGATGAATATTTTAAAAAAAAACTAATGCAAATGTTTTAATCTAGAAATGATCTTAAAAATGACACCTTAAATTCTCGAATATTTTGAAAATTAACAAAATTATAAGATTTACAATTTTGCAAAATTTAAGTTAAGGAAAATGTTAGCTAAGGAATGAATGTTTTAATTTTACAGCACTATACGGTCGTTTCGGGATTCGATTCCTCATCAGTAGTGCTTGGACCAAAATTGTGAAACCAAAAACTTTTTCAAGATGTTGAAAAGAAACCCAAGGACCAATATATATATTTTTCTACCAATTTTAGCTAAGTCATAGAACTATAAAATATTTAAAATCATCAGTAGGCCTAATATCACTTATATCAAATAAACGTTATCCATGAATTTAATTACAATTCATAAATTCAATATCGTGAAGAAATCGCCACATGAGCACGTATTTGTATTGCACGTGTCATGTGCTACATTTGAATTTTTATAAAAAAAAAATGCATTCAAAAATAGCACATGACAATTTTTATGATTAAATTTTAAAAAAAAAAATAGGTACATTTGTAAATGACACACGTTTCAAGTCATAAAAGATAGAAAAAATGGCGATTTGATGACGTACCAGTATTATACAATAAATCTCGCACATCTGGATTTCAAACATTAATTAGTAAGAAAAAATACCTTAAAGACCTATGTTACATGACCTTATTAGATAAGTGTGTCAACTTGTGTATTCAGTGATATTGTTTACCTCACAGAATGTCGTTTACCTTATGACACATGGGAAGTCGCAGACATTGCAAACAGCCAGAGGCATCAGAAACACGAATAATAACAACGATATCCGATATATACAGTACAGGCCTGTCGAAAGTTTAACACTAAGATAACGAACCAGGCCCCGGTTTCACAATCATTCCTTAGCTAAAATTTTCCTTAACTTAAATTTAGCAAATTTTAGTGATTTCTTTTTGAAACCGCTGATGAATATTTTTGTCAAAACTAAATGCAAATGTTTAATTCTAGCAATTATCTTAAGATTGACACCTTAAGTTCCTGAATATCTTAAAAATTAACAAAATTAAATAGCTTTAAAGTTTTGTAAGATTTAAGTTAAGGAAAATCTTAGCTAAGGAATGATTGTGAAACCGGGGCCAGTGTCAAATTGTCAGCTCACCTCGGTCTCTTGTTAGCTATAGTTATATCGATAGCTGCTATCTATCTTTTGGCAGCTTATGTACACCTACCTCTCTGTATCTCGACGACTCCGTAGCTGAGTTTGGACTCTGTTTGGTAAGCTCAGTGTTAAACTTTCGACAGGTACTGTAGTACAGACGTGTCAAACGTTTAACAGTAAGCTAACAAATTGGTGCCGAATTGACAGCTTATCATGGTCTCTCGTTAACTATGTTATCTTGATAGCTATTCAGCAGCTGCTATCTATCTCCCGGAAGCTATCAAATATCTCCGTCACGCGACAGCCGTTCTTCGGCTTCTAGTGGTTAGCTCAGTGTTAAACTTTGGACAGGCCGGTAGTTGTTTAGGAAAGCGGCACATAAATTTTTAAATGTGTAACTAAAAAACATATACTTGACAATAATGTATTAAACACAGCCAAGGACACGTGGTAAACAGATAATAAGATTACAAAACGTTTGATCTAGGAAGGGTACTAGATAAAATATCTGTGATGAAAGTCAATTCTCAGAGATAACCTAACACTGTTAATATACGGATACAGTCAAACCTGTTTCAAAGGTCACCTCTATAAAAGGACCACCTGCTTATAAAGGCCAGTAGAATTGTATCCCAATTGTTCTTCATCCATATTATTTGAACCTGTATATAAAGGTCACCTGCTCAAAAAGGCCACTTTTACTGGTTCCCTTGGATGGCCTTTATAGACAAGGTTGACTGTATTATCTTCTCTGTTAATTGTCCTACTAATTTCTCTTTTGACTAACTCCAGAGTTCGATAATTTCACGATTTTCTCCGTCTAAAATATTGCGATATACGTGTGAATACAGGGTTGTTTACTGAACTCGGAAAAAGTAACGAGTGATCGAGCGGCTTAAAAGCTGTCTACAGCAGCTGCCGAAAAGGTGCCTAGTTAAAGATAACGAGGAACCGTGATATAACTGCCGAGGGACAGAGATGAGTTGCCGATTCGTCAGACCGGAACTGTACGTTATTTTTATGAAAAACGTTTCTTCAGAGATTATCAATATTATTAAAACGATTTTTATATATTTTCAGGTGTGGCTGTAGCCGTCAGTATATTCTCACTAACAGCAATGAGTATTGACAGATATATCTCAATTCAACATCCGGTGGCTTCCCGCCGAATTACGTCATCGTCACAAACAATGGTGATAATTATCTCAATGTGGATTATATGTGCGATATTCATGGGACCACTTCTTTACATCAGAGACATTGATACGGTCCAGCTTCCAAATTTACCAAAATTAGAATTCTGTGTAGAAAACTGGCCACAAGACCGTGACAGACAAGCATACGGATTGTTTCTATTGCTGGTCGTATTCATTATACCGGATGTAACTTTGATTATATGTTATGCGCATGTCGGAAGAACGCTCTGCACCAATGATATCGTGCGACAGAATTCGGACAGCAGTACAAGGGGACTATTTTCAAGAAAACGTGCAGCTCGGATGCTGATAATTTTAGTTATTGTGTTCATGGTTTGTTGGTTGCCATACAATATAGCCTCATTGGCTTCTGATATGACAGACGATAATATCCTCATGGTAATTTACTTCACATTATGGCTTGGACATGCGCACAGCGCGATCAACCCAATCATGTTCTGGTTGTTGAACAGACAGTTCAGACGCCGGGTGCGAGGAATGATGGTATGGCTTCAGGCGAGGAGCTGCAGTTCGGCTGGTACACGTTCACTTCCGGATTATGTGTAACTTCCTGTGATACAGCTGGAAAAAAATGTTGTCAGTGTGACAAGTAAGCGAGATGGTACAAGCTAGAACCAAGTTTAAGTACCGAAATGTACCGATGTTCTGACATATTATGAACTTATAGTGTTAAGGTGTCGCCGTTAAACACGACAGTATTCCAGTGAACTAATTTTCCAGAAAAATATTAACTGATACGCATGGAAATCAGTAGTTCCGCAAACGAAATGGACCTCAATTAAAAAGGGCGTCAAAAACGTCCCAAATTGGACTGGTCAAACATCATCCAATAAGGTTCGTAGACGAAAAGGACCCCAATTAAAAAGTGCGTCAAAAAAGCCCTAAATAGGACTGGACAAACATCAGCCAATAAGTATCAAGAGATGTTATCTAACCTTTCATCTTATCTGCAATAAAAAAAGTTGTCTTTCATAATTATTCCACTATTGCAGATTCAAAAGGTTATCGTTGTTGACACATGACTAGGTTGCATTTTCAGCATAAACATGTACATGTAAATCCAAAATTACTGTCAATTAACTTTTATTTGTGGTTAATAATTTTTGTGATTCTGATCTCTAAACAATCCACTGATTTACTGATTTACTACTATAAACCTTTGCGATTCGGTAAAACATGCAACATATATTGTTCAAGCTTTCGTAATCAATTGAAACATTTTTTGACAACCAACTCTAAACAATTTACTAATTCACCACTGTAAACTTTTGCGATTTGGTAAAACAAGACAACACTATTTTTCAAGTTTTCGACAATCATTTCTAAACAATCCAGAAATTCGCTACTAAAAACGTTTGCGATTCGGCGAAGTAAAATAAAATCATGTTCGAGTTTTCGATAATTTATTTTTGCGATTTTTTTTTATCTTTGCGAAATAGGAAAGTTAATAGAGTGGGAATAAAAGTTAGTTAATGGTAATGTTTTGGTATATACATGTATGTTGTCTGTTTGTATTGGTCGGAGTACGTATTTTAAAGCGTGTTATGATATGACAAGAGAAAATAGCATCTGTGACGTATATATACCGCATATCGACTTACGAAAGAACATTCAACGTCTGATTATGAATGAGAATTCCCAGTTGGGTTGGGGTTATTCGAATGTAAATACAGTACAGACCTGTCGAAAGATTAACACAACAAAAAGAAAATGAGCCAAAGCTTGGTTGCTGAGTGGCCAAGATATGGACAGTTACGTGTAGTGGCCGAAAAAATTCAAGAAATTAAAAACAGTTGCCAAGATATAGCTAACAAGGGCCGAGATGCGCTGTCAATTTAGAACTATTGTGGGATTTAGCGCAGTGTTTAATATTCGACAGAAGTGTACTGCAAATGCGCAAATTAAACTCAGCTTTTGTGTTATTATTGCGTCTTGCCAATCAAAATTGTTTGTATGTATATTGAATTTATGTATTTTTATAGTTAAGTATAGTATTGCCCTGTTTCTTTACTAACTATACATGCAGGTACATAACAACAAAACAAACGTACATAATAAAACAGTCAAAACATCAACAAATAGCTAACGAAAAGAAGTGAAATTTCAGCAGTCAAGTAACCGCCATATGGATAGCTTATAGCCAAAAAGCTGTCAAGAAATATAGCAGCCACCTGAAAGGTGCCGAAATATACATGAAGTTAACAAGGAACCAAGATGAGTTGCCCATTTGGAAACTAATACAAATAATTCGTTGAATAAGTGTTAAATCTTTGACAGATTTGCGCTGTAAACCCCATCGTCATTTTAATATTCGCCGTGCCAAGTTGTATATTAAATGTTTGCAGTACATCAATCAGAAAATAGACTATGGGTTGTCAAGCCCCGCTTAACTAAAATAATGAGCACATTTAGATGTTCATTCAACAACAAGATTATAAAGCAAAAAATGTGTATGTAACCTTGTATGCATTTTTGGTGTACTTTCTTGCAATGGTGGTAGACTTTGTTGCTTTGCTTGTCACAATCACAAATCTAGCGAGATTTGCATACCAAAAGTCAGTCCGGTGTGGTCTTGAAATTGTGTCAAAAAGTTTTTAATTAAGAATTAAATAATTTTAACTTCTTATATAAAAAGTGATATAATAGCAATATTGATTATAATGTATTTTTGCTATATTGTGCCTTGTAGGTATGTACATGTGGTTTTGGTGTCTGGAGTCTTTGCTTTTATATCTATAGCTTTTACTCTTACATTCCCAGTTGCCTAAATGGCGGAGTGTACCATAGCGCAGGCCATCGCCTACGTTCGAATCCACATCTGACATGTCCTACTGTACAACAAGCTGTCGATTTGCATACTAATCCCCCCTCTCTCTCTCTCTCTTCTCTCTCTCTCTCTCTCTCTCTCTCTCTCTCTCTCTCTCTCTCTCTCCGAATTTTTGTTTTACAAATGAATAAGGACCACAATGCATACCGGTTAGTTTGTTCAAGGCCAAATGACTTAACGAGTTGGTTAATGAAAAAATATTTTTCACAGTAGACAAACATGTTTTAGAATTTCTGTTCAAAAGTCACTAAAAAATTAGCAATATCGAAAAATAGAGGGATATAAATAAACGTATTGCTTATAATACAGAAACATTATTCATTATCGTGATGTCCCAATTTTTGTTCTTTTCGTGGACACCCTGACTCACGAATTTACATTTCAACGACATTGACAGATCGCTGGGCACGCCCACTATGTTCCGACAAAGGGTCGACATGCTTGAATTATACGCAAAAAGAATGAAAACTGACACTAGAACGTCATTAGTTGCCGTGACGCTGCTTTAGTACCGTGATGGCGGTCAGTGTCGGAACATTGTGGGCGTGGCCGGCGATACGTCAATTATATATTACAAACGGTTGAAATAGAAGCCATAAACCAAGAATTTGCCACACACAGACATGTATATTTTTTAAGAACTACGAATATTAGACACCGAGAAAATAAATGAATTCATAGTAATTAAAATGTTTTTATTTAAAGAAACCTTTTTGTTCGCCAAAATTAAATTAATTTGATTAAGTTAACAGAAGCTTTAAACAACCATGCTACGGTATGCAAAATTAATAATTTTGACCCTCTCTATCTTAAAATTACCCCTGGGTGACAATTTTGTACAAATGGTGCTTTTTCTGATACAACGAGTTAGTGAAGTTAGTATAAAAAAGTTAAAGAACACTGATTAAAAATAATTGTGATGAATATGTATACATGTAGCTAACTTTCATATTATAACAATGTTGTGTGGCTTTTTGTTCATATCTGTGTTGTTCTTCTTGTTTGTGTGGTTACTTTGATTTTTAAGTACTTGGACATTGTGTGACCTTAAATCATGCAATCGGCCATTTAAACACATACCTACACGCGTGTGTGCGCTTGTTGTGCTCCTACTCTAAACAAATAAGACTTTTGGGTTTTTTTTTTTTTTTTCGTCTCAATGTTTTATCGCATCTGATTGACGTTTTTTTTAAAGAAAAATTAATCGTTAACTGTTTTCCTGATCAACTTTTTCCGAATTTTCATGTTAAAAATCGGTCGATTCAGTCAAAATAAATAAGAACGCACCCTTTAAACCCTAAAAGACCGCCCCAATGTGTTTACAATAAAATACATTCTTGATATGGCCAGAAGTAAAACCAGTCGGTTTTAAACCTTTGACGTAGGTCCATCCATACAAGTCAATAAGAACAAACGTTACATATATATGATTATGTTTTAGTTAGGTTACTTAGTTCATACTTTTAAATGAAACCCTCTTTAGAAATACAAGAATAGGAAACATCGTGTCACTGAGTACTGTGTTACAATCACAGACTATTGTGTTCTAATCACAGATTGTTGTGTTCCAATTGCAATCTGTTATTATAGAACATGTAGAACATTAAAAGCGTTATATATTCAGTTTTGTTAGCGACATTTTTAACATCAATTTTGCAAAATGCAATATCAGCGCTAAATGACACTCGACGTGAACGAAGTTTATGGTGTCAGTCATCTTCTTAATATGACGTCATGCATTGTTCATTTCACGTTTGATGCTGATATCACATTTTTCACGATTGGTATTCTTACTGAAGCCAAAGCTTTTTGTAAAATGTATAATGATTTATTACATTATTATATTTTTTTCTTTTGCATGGAATAGAAACTTTTCTATTTTTACGTTTCTGTATAGCTATTATGTCTTGGAAAACCGAAGCCTAAAGAGTCTGTTTTAAAATGGCAATAAATAAGAAAGGTACGTTTCGGATGTGTGTTAAATGAATGTAACTTATACGTATACTATTCACATTTACAACATATATATAATTCGTATTATAATGAAGGTGAGTTTTAAATGCAGGTGTCTGACGTCAGTTGTAAGAGTTGATGTTTTTAATGTTCCCTTATATGTACTAGTTTAATTTTGCTATTTCCAACAGGCCAGTTCGCTCTTAAAACTGTTTTGGCGGACGAAAATGACCTGTCTGCTTGACCATTATTTTCAGTATTTATTATAAACCAGTATATCCGTGTATATGGGGACATACTAGTTATTTCGTCTACGAATTCTATGCATTGTTTTTCAAAAAGTAAACACATGCATTGTGGATCCCAAGACCATTGTGTTGCGAATCCCAACACTACCCATGTATTGGGTTGATCTTACTCTATGGATATTCCTAATGAAAGGTCAAGCGAGCAGATCAGTTTTGTTTGCCTTAAGAAAATTATTATTTTGTATCTCTAGAACAAATAGTGAAATAATGAAGATAGAGTTCAGGTTTGACAAACGTTAAATGTTTGGCTTATGAAAGACAACTCTTCACCACTCATTCAAATGAAGTATATGCCAAATGAGCATTTAACTTTTGACAAACCTGCACTGTAACCTGACAAACGTTATAAGTGTTCGGTTGGTTCAATACTAGGTTGTTCTATCTTGTTCGTCAAAACAAATTTACCTATTGAAAAACCTGTACCTTAACTATTTTTGGGTGGCTCAAATTTAGATAATGAATACATGTATTTTATATTTATACGCAATTAAAATTGACACCATGAAAATAAGTTATTTTTCAGTGACTTCAGACACACTTGTTCCACTAGTATATTGATTACTGTGTATTTGTTTGTTATTTGTATCTGTCGTTAACAGATTAAGTTACAAGGTCTGGTGTCCGAATTAAGTGTCCTTTGACATGTGTGGTTAAACATAGATATGTACTTAATTTTTGTATGGAACAGTATAATAAATGTTAAATGTCAGATATTTAAACTGTAGTTTTGTAGTTCTTTGTGTAAAATGACTTTGTTTTTACTTTTTCAACTTCCAGAAGATTAGAAATATTACACACTGCTTTATGCATAAAAATTTTCAAAGATTTGTACTTGAAAAACATTTGATGTATAGTATCGACAACCTATCGAAAGTTGTAACACTGAGCTTACGTCGAATCGCGGCTACTGAGTGTTCGGGATAAAGATAGTTAATGATCGTTAAGCTTTTGAATAATAGATAGCCTCTGCCAAAATTCTGTCCAGATATAGCTAACGAAGGGCCGAGATGAGCTGCCGGATTCGATACTAATTCATGTTAACTTTTGACAGGTCTTTACTGTACTTGGCAACAGACAATGCAACATAGAAAACAAGACAATACAATTTATGAAGAAACAAACACGTATTGGGACCACTGTGATTATAAAATCGGGTTTCGTTAAAATCATAACAAAGAGAACAAGAGACAGATATTGGGAATCACAGATTATAAAACTCGTTAACTTGGATTCAATGAAAAACGTACCATTTAAGTCCAGTGGTGCAATTATAGTGCCATCGAATGTAAGTGCAAAGTATCAGAACGAATCGTCGTCTCTGGAAACCATTCTCCTTGAGAGCTCTAGATCTACACCTTATACTAACGACCCAATTACACCGAGTACATTTCACACAACCAAATTAAGCGCTAGGAGGATTTTGGCATTGGAATATAAGGCTTTGTTTTGGAGAGACGTGAAGAAATAGTGTTTTACGACCCAGTCAATAGTGTCTCACGAATATCGAGATGACCAGTTGATAAATAGTTAGAAGAACCGGAGTACCCCTAGAAAACCATTATCCTTCGAAAAGCAGCATAACCTTCCATACACTAGGATCCTTTATCCGATAACATGTACTTCATCGATTCACCAGAACACGAGATACTAATGATAAAATTTCGATCTCGTAGATTGGGTGGACACTAGACAAAATACCAACATGTGGATCTTCAAAATTAACAAAATCATTAGGATTTTTTCAGAATTATAGCATCTGTGTTTAGCTATGTCAAAGATTTTTATCCATAGTTCCGAATGCTATTGCAAAAAACTCATTAATTTATGTTAAGGACTGATTGTGAAACTGGAGCTGTGAAACATCAACCATCTTACTTAACGCCGAAACAGGTGTATCATGATTATGTGCTTTAAGTACATATACATGTATAGGTAACCATTAAGAGTTGGATTGAGTTAATTGTAGTTGAGTTGGGTAATGGTGTTTTACGTCTCAGTCAAGAATATTTAACTTATATCGAGACGACGCCAGGTATAGGCAAAGGTGCAGAAATTTTGCCTGTGCGTTGCGCTGATGGCATTACACAACAGCGTTCTATATCGTACCAAGCCTACCAAGACACGAGACCTCGCTTACTTCAAGTTCCCATCCGAAAGAACCGTGACTTTCATTTCGTAATGGCGGTGCTTGGCGAAATAACAGTCACTACCCACTTTTAAGTCTTGGGCCAGACCCGGCCGGGGTTCGAACCCACGACCTCCCACTTGCGGAGCGAGCACTCTACCAACTGAGCTACCGCAGGGTAACCATTTAGACAACATTGGATTACTCAGTCCTGGTGAAGCTTAAAATTAAGAGGCCGTATTGATCAAACATAGTACATTAGATTACAAGTCTTACTTCCCCCTGCAGTCGATGGTGTTTAATTTAAAAGTGATGTATTTTAATGACTTTAAAAATTAACTACCAATCTGATGCTTATGTTTCCAAAAAATACGAAGCAAAAGACATATGTTCCATGGTGACTGTTTCCGCAACTTGTGTATTCGAAATTGAGAATTGAACGAACATGGAACTTAATTTGGGGTGTGAAATATCCATGAAAACTTTTGATACATCGATTTACTATAACATATTCTATGTTCTGCTTCAAAATACAAAAAAGTTCAATCATAAATTGCTGGTGAAGCGTTATTGAAATGTCCAGAGAATTCATATTACTGCTTTTTTGCTGTTTTGGTTAATAAAACTTTATGAGATTGACAATAATTAAATACATCGTTAAAGCACTAAGTGAGCGTTCCATAAAAATGTAATTACATGTATCTACTGTACAAGAAAATAGTAATTTTGACTTGAAGTTGACTGGTTGAATAAACAATTTTTCAGCTAATCGCGTCGAGACATTTTTTTCTTATTAACTTCGAGGATTGATCTAAAAACCAAGTGAAACAGGTCAATCCAGTGCATGAGTACTGCTTTTTATTGCTTAGTGGACATTTATGGTGACGTTTTTGAATGCTAGTCCAGTTACTAGAAAATGTCCCAGATTAACACCATTTAGAGCATTACCATATCAACTAGAATATGTCTACGACAAAGGAAAACGCCCGAGTAGTACGCTCTGTGCACAATGTACAACTACTCAGTCTCTCCGACTAGAAATGTTTAAGAACTTATATTCACGATGAAATTGCAATGTTGTCCGAAAGATGAAAATAGTGATATTTCGATAATATGAGAACTCACTGCAAGCAAGATTTATCTTAAGGGTTTTTTTAACACATGCAACCTAACGGGTGACTATATGGTGAATAATAAAATAATAGGGACATCTTAATGATTCTGTAAAACCTTCTTTTGTGCACAAAAAAGTTCAATCTAAAACAATACCCGATTACTTTTTTCAGGTTAACAAGCTAAAATCATTGACATGCAAATAATATAACACTGATCCGTCCTGATTCTAAAATAAAAAAAATAAAATCAGGAATTAGCTATAGGTCTGTAAGTCGGATCAGTCTGGTGTATTTTTGTAATGACTTATAAATAAATGATGTATGTAACATACACATCAGGGATCTGATACCAGTATTTTAAGTTTGACACAGGATAATCAATTTCATATGAATAAAAATAGCATCGAAGTCCTGAAAAAAAAAACGGCAATGTCAGACAGATTATGAAAATGAGTTGATAGTTGACAGATCTATAGCTTAAGCTTGCTATTTATACATGATGGATGCAAAGGCAGATATGGACCACATATTTTGAAAAAAAAACCTTTTACAATAAGAAGTGAATGTTTAACTCTGTCGGTGCACAGGGGCCTTTTTAATTTCTGCACCTTCGTCTATAGCTGGCGACGTCTCGATAAAAGTGAAATATTCTTGATTGGGGCGTTAAACACTATTTCTCAACTCAACTCTTGTGTTTCTTCTTGGTTTGTTTTGTATTATTTGTTCTTGATTACTCCGACTATTGCCGATTACAATTATACTAGTACTGTTGTGACGTGTGCTGTTTTTTTTTTAATTCCTTCCCCGACACCGGGAATGGAACCCAGATCGCTGAGCGATTTTGAAAAAAATGTATCCAGTAAGATACAAAGTTCCATTACGGTCGTCAGAGAAAGAGAAACTACTCGGCATGTAGTTTCGCGTTACAAATGGCGCCCAAGTAGGGACTTATGCCATTAAAGTGCTCCCGCGCGGGAAATGAATTCAATGTAGCAATGCAGCTACATGTACATGGTATAGTGCACGTGGTTACATGCACATGGTGTAGTGGCTACAAGCACATGGTGTCACGTGAGTATGTACTATGCATTACTATTGGGGTACTCTTCAGGCGTGACGTCAGCTAAAAGCTCGATTTACAAATGGCCGACCCGGGTTAATTTTTGTCGCCGGGGATAGATATTCTAGCTTACATTGCAACTACAGTATTCTTAGTATTGACTTCATTTATCAGTTTTATAATTTGACTCTTTTAAATATTAAGGACAATTCGTCGTATCAAAGGCTGTCTGTCAATGAGTAGTCATCAATATGTCTGGAGTTTTTTCGGAAATTTCTGATTTTATTAAAGTGGCAGACGACATAAATCAGCCGACATTGAAATCAACATGAATTACTATGAACAGCAGAATAACTTCAAAAGACGTTTTATTGTTGTCTTGTTGGGATTAGATTATCATCTTAAGACTTAATTTCTAATAAAGTACATGTATATGCCCGTCAAAAGTTTATCACCGTTAGCTACCGAATTAGTGTCAAATCTGCAGGTTATTACCCCATTTCCGGCAGCTTTTGGCGGGTGTTACAATTTTATGCATTTGTCGGCAGCTTATTGGTCGCTAGCTATCCTAATCACGATCGGAAGCCAAGCTTCTAATCATTTTTCTTTATTTCAATGTTAAACTTTCGACAGGCCTGTTCTGTAGTTTATTCCCTAGCTATAAAGATTGAAGATTGTGTGTTTCTTCAAAAAAGCTTTTGATTTGTGGTTTTAATTTATCCGAATCAAAATCCAATAAGTGACAACACCGACATCATTCTCATTATCTCGGTTCGATGTACACCTGACACGACTGTTCATGTGGTTTCCGTGGTAATCATTTGATTGTTAGGTATTTGTTGCTCAAACATATGTATACATGTAAGTCCGACGAAGCGTGTAAAAGCGATTTAATAAATTTCTGAGTGTATTTTTATGTATTTTGGCAACAACACTGTAACAAATCATAATTCCGAATTTTTCAAAATTACAAAAATAATTGAAAAACATATATTGCAACTTCGGATTCTTTTTATCTCACAGAATAAGGCTAAAATAGTACAGCTTCACAAAACATAAGTCAAACACGAGAAGTTTAAAAAGCGTCTTTCGCGTTAATGGAAGACAGTGTTCGATCTCGTTACTAAGAATTGGTTGTGGCATCACAGAAAGAACTGTGGTTCATAGACTTAAGTTAAACACGAGAAGAGTAAAATGCGAGCCGCTTTTCCCGTTAGTGGAAGGCCGTGAGTAGTAATCTATGACACGCGGGGATAAAGGCTAAAGAGTTGCAAAGAGCAATCAGCCCAATACACAGCCTGCATGTGTGCACGCCCTCGCTCATCTATCGGTATGGGAAAAGAAAACACATTGCACAAAGTAACTTCAACATCATGCGTTTTAATGTATATACAGTTTTTGCGATCGTCCACATCTTTACCGATCTTATTAACCGCATTTTCTCCATTTTCCATGTTTTGCACAAATCGTCCTTTTACCGATTGTTAGGTTACATCAAGCTCCGAACAGCGGCCAACATTCGTATCTCTTTTATGATATACGGAGCTAGGAGGTGGGCGCTGCTTCGGAGCTTGAGGTAACATTTTGTTTCATTCACATTTTGCTGAGTGCGCTGAATGCATTAACAAACCGCAGCAGAAAAACATTACAATCTCGGGTTCGATCCAGTTACTAAGAATTTATTGTGGCGTCACAGAAAGAATCGATTGTGGCGTCATAGACAAGAGCATCCTCTATGACGTCACAATCAATATCGCAAAAATATTCCGAGCGTCAGTGAAACAAGATGCAGATTGTCTGTTGGTACGCAAAATCTGCCGTCTGCATTTACAGTACAGACCTGTCGAAAGTTTAACACAAAATAGCCTAAGTTCGGCCACCGACTGGCCGAGATATGGATAGCTAGTGATCGAAAAAACTGTAGAAAGATAGATTTGTGAATTGAACGGGTTTTATGTCCCAGTCAAGAATATTTCACTTATATCAAGACGTTACCGTATATAGGTGAAGTGGTGGAAATGTTTACCTTTGCAGTGCGCTTAGGTCAATGTGCAGGGAGAGTTTAATACCGTGCCATGTCTGAAGTGACACGGGACATCGGTTTTTAAGGTCTGATTCGAAGGACCACGTGAACTTTATTTCATAATGCCAAGTACTTGGTGAAAGAAAAACACTACCTATTTTAAATCTTAGTCAGACCCAGTCTGGGTTCGAACCCAAGACCTCTCAAATACGAATCGACCACTCTATGGAAATGTAGCTAAATAAGGGCCGAGATAAATGGTACCAATTTGATATGTTAAACTTTTGACGGGTCTCTACTGTACATGATCGTGAATCGTTATATGTTATCAAAACTTTCAATGTATGTGATAATAATTTTCTGAAATTAAGAACAGAAACCCCCAGAATGTGCTTTGTCGAAAAAAACCGCAAAATTTTGTAAAAATAACCAAATAAAAATGAAATAAACATAAAAATGATTAAAAAGCATAGAACAAACAGTGAAATTAATCTACTTTAAGTTTTGCAAAGAATGCAAATAACTTTTCCTCTTCTTCTTCTAAGTGGAGTTTGTTATACCCCTCCATTGAACATTCTAACTTAATACCACTACTTTAAAGTACCTGTAACGAATTTTTTTTATTTCATATATTTGTTAAATACCATTTAAATATCACAATATCGAAAACCGCATCAAAATTGATGACCAAATAAGAAAGTTATAGCGGTTTGAAGGCCTTGAATTTGGCCCTCTCTAAGTACCTGTAAGTGAAACGACCCATATCGAGGCTGATCCGTTTGTGACGTCATTTAAGTAACCATTGTAGTAACTAACATGGCGGACAGTACTAATAATGCTAATGTAGCGACGTATTATATGATGAATGGACAAAAAATTAACGACTCTGGCGTTCATCTGTATATGTCATATGATTCCTCATTATTTTGGGAAGAAATAGACAACCTTAAAATTGATGAAATTGGCAGTTAGCTGTATTTATTCGATCCAGAAACAGACGATGATACGATGTTCTTTACTGAGTGAGACCCAGAATTTCTGCATGTTAGCCTAGACATAACCAAATATATGCGTCGAGTATTATTATCAAATATACAAAAAATAATTGTTACTTGTTAAAATTTTAAAATTAATTTTAATATTAAATTATATTGAACCTACTACAGACATCCTGAAAATTTTCAAGCCAACATCGAAACGTGGCACCGCAGTTGTTCACACAAAGTTAATTTATTTACAAATGTTCAGTATCTAATGTTAATAAATAAATAAATGTGATGTTGACAATTTACGAAAATTAATAAATTGTCACTTGTTAAAATTTTAAAAAAGATTAAATTTTAATATTAAATCATACAGAACCTGCTACAGACAGCACACCCTGCAAAATTGTCAACCAAACATCGGTGAAACATGGCACCGGCTTCAAATACAACACAGGCAGTCGTTCACGCAATTAAATATTTTTACTAAGTTAACTTATTGACAAAAGTTCAGTATATAATGCTCATAAATAAATAAATAAATAAATAAATAAATAAATAAATAAATAAATAAATAAATAAATAAGTAAGTAAATAAATAAATAAATAAATAAATGCGATCTTGACAATTTTAAGTCCTAAAAGATCCCAGATTTCCAAGCAATGTATTTCAAAGACCAAATTTTCCCGATCATGAAGAAAACGAAAACTAGAAACTTGATAAAAGTAAATGCTGTAATTAAATTCATACATACTTTTAAAAATACCCATCTGGTCGCCCGCGTTCAAACAATATTAATCAAACATCAAAACCTATCAAATTTCTACGATCCTGAACCGGCTTATGATGGACCATTATTTATTTATTTATTTATTAAAAATATAAAAATTATTTATTTATTTATTTATTAAACATTAAAAATTAAATGATCGGTGGTAAAATTTTATTTAAAATGTAGATAACACTGTTAGTTATCAGCCTATTCATACTCCCGTAACTCTAGTTTTTATCTTTTCACAATCAGTTTACCTATGTGAAATTCTAAATCCAAGACAACATCAAACGATTCAGATAGTATATTTACAGGTGTCATAAAATTACTCTATCCGAACACCTGTCAATCAATTTTGTTAATTGTAAGAACACATCCTGTTGATTAAAGGTACTGGTCTAAAGCTAAGGAATGTCATAAACCTAAGGAATGTATAATAAACAAACTTTTTATCAAGGTGGACTAATAATAATTTGCTTAATTATTGGTAGGTGTCAGTCGGATGTAAATTCCACTTCATCAAATGAATTTATCGTGATTTTTTAGCTGGTTCATTATATAAATAATGTAGATAAATAGTATTCTGCGGGGTCTGCTTACTTAAATGACGTCACTGCACGGGTTCCCCAAAACTTAGATTAACGGGAGGTGTATTACAAACTCGCCGATATCTCCCTTATTTCGGCATGGATTTTTATAAAATTTTCGCATTGAGTCATATTTCAGTATGGAGAATAACATATGTAAAAATCAAAAATCGTTACAGGCATATATATCATGATCATGAAATACCCTAAATGATCTTTTTACATCTTTTGTTTTATGTATAGTCAAATGACAGAATCAACACGTGTCTGTGTGTGGTATTTCTTTGTTTAAGTTGTAATTATCTAGATTTATTTGAAGAATGGAAGGTCTTGGGTTCGATCCCCGATCGGGTCTGACCCAAGACTTGGAAGCGGGTAGTGACTGTTCTTTCGCCAAGCACTCGGCATTAAGATGTGAAAGTCACGGTTCTTTCTGTAAACAAGGTCCCATGTCACGGCGGGCTTGGCACGATTAAGAACCCTGTTTAACGGTATAATGCCATCAGCGCAACGCACAGGCAAACTTTGATTTCTACACCTTCGCCTATCATGAGCTGGCGACGTCTCGATATAAGTGAAATATTCTTGACTAGGACGTTAAACACCATTACTCAAATCCATTTGAAGAAAATCTCTATACCTATTAATTAATGTACATGAATTCACTTTGCCAAGATGCTTGGTTTAAACATATTTCACTTGCCAGTCAAATATGCACAAATGTAAGGACATTATAATTCTTATACTTCAAATGTTAAATGAACAAAAAGATCACAAATAATTCCACAGGCGCTTGGGGTCAGGTATTTTTTCTTCAATTTATTATTTTATAAAAAAGAACTTTTTTATATAGAGAAAATCAAGAAAATTTTAAAGTGCAATAAAATCAGTTTATTTCTGGTGCATTTAGTTCAGAACATTGTCAGATATGATAAAATAACAAAATATATCATTGCTTGGTCGATAAAATAATAAATTGAAGAAAAAAATACCTGACCCCAAGCGCCTGTGCATAATTCGTCTAACCCTCCCCCACCCCCTAAAATAGTTTTTAGCTCACCTGACCACAGGTCATGTGAGCTTATGGTATGGTGCGGCGTGTGTATGTGCGTGTGTGCGTGCGTGCGTGTGTGCGTGCGTGCGTCGTTAACACACATTTTCGACTTCTCCTCTGAAAGTACTTGGCAGATTTCAACGAGACTTGGTCAGAAGCATGTCTGGGTTGGTGCAATTTAGATTTGTTCATGGCGTTGCCATGGCTACCAAAGCTAGGTCACAGTGACCTAGGGGTGCAAAAATCTTGAAAAATCTTCTTCTCTGAAACCGATGATGGGAGAAAAAATCTGATGTGATATTTGGCTTCTCTAGGGTCTTAAGCCTGTAGTTTGTTCATTTCATGAAATTCGGTTGAAAAATGGGTTACGCGTTTTTGCGTTTAATTTTGAAAAAATCGTAAAATAGCTTTAAATTGTTATAACTTGACTACTTGACCAGATAATGACATGGGGTTTTCAGTTTTGACATCGTCTGTTAGTATCTTCAAAATGAAGTCAAGGTCAATTGTGAAGGTCATGACCTATTTTTTTTTACCTCTGATTATAATTATTATCTGGAAAACTATAAACTTTTTGTATAGTCATATAGACCGGCGTCCCATTCAGGGGAGAGTCTTGTACTCTCAGTCGCTTAACGCCACGGAAACCGGGATAAGCTCCGGCCTGATGGGCCTAATGGCTCGGGACAGACTTTAACTTATGTATATTAGAATGTTGTAGGTATTGATACAACGATCATTTTGATGTATAGAAAAAGGTCACGGGTTCAAACGTCAAGGACACAGATGCGAAACAATACAGAAATGGTTAATTATCTTGAAAACTATAAACTTTTTGTATAGGCATTTATATTAGTATGTTGTAGATATTGATACAACAATCATTTTGATGTATAGAAAAAGGTCATGGGTTCAAAGGTCAAGGTCACAGATGTGAAACAACACCGAAATGGTTAGTTATCTCGAAAACTATAAACTTTTTGTATAGGCATGTATATTAGAATGTTGTAGGTATTGATACGACGATCATTTTGATGTATAGAAACAGGTCATGGGTTCAAAGGTCAAGGTCACAGATGCGAATCAATACTGAAATGGTTAATTATCTCGAAAACTATAAACTTTTTGTATAGGCATGTATATTAGAATGTTGTAGGTATTGATACAACGATCATTTTAATGTATAGAAAAACATCATGGGTTCAAAGGTCAAGGTCACAGATGCGAAACAATACAGAAATGGTTAATTATCTCGAAAACTATAAACTTTTTGTATAGGCATGTATATTAGAATGTTGTAGGTATTGATACAACGATCATTTTGATGTATAGTAAATGGTCATGGGTTCAAAGGTCAAGGTCACAAATGCAAATCAATACTGAAATGGTTAATTATCTTGAAAACTATAAACTTTTTGTATAGGCATGTATATTAGAATGTTGTAGGTATTGATACAACGATCATTTTGATATATAGAAAAAGGTCATGTGTTCAAAGGTCAAGGTCACAGATGCGAAAACAATACCGAAATGGTTAATTATCTTGAAAACTATAAACTTTTTGTATAGGCATGTATATTAGAATGTTGTAGGTATTGATACAATGATCATTTTGATGTAAAGAAAAAAGTCATTGGGGTGTAAATAGTATTTACGTTTACTTTAAATCTATCAGCTAGCCATTAGTTATCAGGTGAGCGTATAAGGCCCATGGGCCTCTTGTTTTCAAATGCGCCGGCAAAAACGCATAATGTATAATTTTAAGAAAACCATATTGAACTGCTATCGATGTTTTCACTTTACAAATCATTTTGACGTATAATATAAGCCGCGGTACTCGTTTGAATTTTTCATTTATTATTTTTTTTATATTATTTATTTATTTATTTATTTATTTATTTATTTATTTATTTATTTATTTATTTATTTATTTATTTATTTATTTATTTTGAAATAAGAAGAAGAACGTAGAAGCATAATATAATAAAAAAATTAACATTCAGTCTAGTGATTCAAGCATCCATTGTCTTGTCTCACTCACAAACTGCAATATGCTATTTAATGCCCTGCTAAATGTGACAACAATAATCATGACGACTAAGGGCAGCTTTGGTTTTAATGAATTTGGATTATATATTACAGAAGTTTAGTGTGATTTTGAGTGATTCATTACTATTGTGCGGTGGAATCTTGAGCAGTGACATAATAGCGATCTTAGTACCTTCTGCTATAGCTAAACCGTCATCAGCGGTTCATCTAAAAGAGGTGGGAACTACAAAACAGAACAGTAAACTGTATCTATTTCCGGTTTTCATTCTGAAGAAAAACAGCTGATTTGGTGTGTGGTGTAATATTATTACTACTCAACAGACCAGGTAACTGTAATTTAGCCCAAATGCGGTCATATAAACTTCTTTTTCAATTTTCACCTTTTGTATTACGTGTTGTTCCTTAATTTTAAAGATATTTTAATAAATTATGTTATCATACAGTTACTGTTTTACCCTTTCACTTGTTCACTTGTTACTTAATTTTTATGAACAACATAACATATCTTCACTTTAGAGCATGAAAAGAAATTAAATCAATCAACCATGTCTGAAAATAGACCTAGCTGAAGTCCGTATTTTAACGTTGAACAGTTCAAACCTTCATACCTGATGCAGGCATAGAATTAAAAGACTGCACTTGGACCTGGAGAATTAAGGATCTCATCCCTCAGAATGAGATTTCTGTCTCCACTACAAAGCAGGTGTAGATTTTATTACCGGATAGTCTTGCCCTGGGTAAACGAGAAACTAAATATGCTAACAGCTTTGATGTCACAAATATCACTCTCACATCATGACAATATTTAGTAAGGCTGTAATCAACAGGAATATTGAATATAAGAGAGAGAAAAAAAATCAACTGAATACCTGTATTTTGTATTGAGGAGGTCTGGAGAAAAGGAATCTCAACAGTGTGTGCCAAACTTTCAAAATGATTAATGGACATTCGGTCTGGTAAACCAAGAAACTTTACCAGACCGTAAAGTTTTTTACTGGACCAAAAATTCTTCAATAAAAAGAAAACAATTATTCGGTTTTGTAAATATTTACTTATTTTCTCCTTTAAAACGGAAAGCTAGGGGAGGCACAAATTATGAGGAAAATCTGAAAGAAAATTTAAGAAACATTGGATGGAGGGGCGACCATGGTTGCAATTTGACAAGGAGAAACGAGCCGGGTCGGGTCGAGTTAGGGAGGCGTAGCACACAATAATAATTTAAAAGGTCAGAATACATTTATTTATGGAAGTACAAATAAATGTATTTTGGCCTTTTAAATTGTTATTGTGTGCTGCGCCTCCCGACCCGTAAAATGCAAAGCAGTGTGTGCATTTCATTACACATTTCTCCTCGTCAAATTGCAACCATGGTCGCCCCTCCATCCAATGCTGCTTAAATTTTCTTTCACGTTTTCTTCATAATTTGCGCCTCCTGTTGCTTTCCGTTTTATTGGTTTCCCTGGAATAGCTCCTGGAACGTATATTTTTGTAATAACGGAAGTCGGATGGCAATAATAAAATTCGAATTGGATTGGAACTATAAATCCGAATTTTTGGCACTCTTTATTTTCCGAATTGGTTACCGGACATACGGTCTGGAAAAATCTGATTTTTTATCGGACCAGCGGTAATTTTATCGGACTTGTCCGACGGTCCGACGAAGTTTGGCACACACTGTCTCAACCAGAGGTGTAGATTCTATTCTACAATAGTCTGTGTTGAAGGCTATCGGTAGGTCACACATTTGTCTGTTTTCTACATCTACATGTTACATTGCTCCACCAAAATTTGATGATTATGCAATGACATGAACAGACCAAAAAATGTAAAAAGAAATTAAATAATATTATGTACAGACCAAAGAGAAAAGAAAGTAATAATAATTGAAGAATTTACAAATAAGTATATGTAGCGGGACTGAGCTAGTCGTGGTATTGTTGTATTGTATATACATGTAGTAGATATAATAGAGTGATTTACTGCCAGACTTTCTAGTCCGGATCTTTTAGCCTTGTGGTAAAACGCTCGTTTTTGACCCGGGAGGGCCGGGTTCGATCCTCAACCGGGGCACTCTGTGAGGAAGTGGTTTTTTCTGGTGTTTCCTCCCTCCTGCTACAATATATTTAACAATTCATGTACTGATTATTAGGTAATATTTTTATGGATTAGTTTTGGTAAACTGGTCCACTGATGGGGCCAAAACAATGTGAGGTGGTCAAGAATTTTGACATATATATATAAGTTAAATGGGTTTTCAGGTCTCTTTAGATGTGTATTTTAAACCTGGCTTCCAGGCTTTATTTGTCAACTGACAACTTGCTAATTTTGTATCTTATCTTTGTCTTTGAAACTTGTGTTTGATGAATTATTTTTTCATTTTTGTTTATAGAGACTACAGTGATGGATCAAGATTGTGAGGTTAAATTGTCTGCAGCACAGAAATCCAGAATTGAGAGAAATAAACAGAAAGCATTACAATTAAGACAAGCCAGACTTACCAGTCATCCATACACAAAGGACAAGAAAGAGTCAGGGTACTACAGTTAAACTTGTATCAGCTGATACCTTAAGTAAACCAAAAACCTTTCTACACTAAACTACTTTTAAGACAATAACTATCATTAACTAGAACTGTCTCTTGAGGGGCAAAATCCCCCGCCCCCAACATTTAATGTTTTCCTGCAACCTTGACCTTTATGATATGACCTTGGTTCAAGGTCATGACATACCTTTGTACCATGAAGATTATTCATATGAAGTTTTATGACAGTCGTTTAAAGCAGCTGTAAGATATGGCCGGACACAATTTTACATAGACATATGTGTCCCATATCAAATTTAGGTCCATATGTCAAGGGTCGTTAACCAATTACAAAACATGTTTGGGGATAAATCAGCTTCACTGACAGTTCTAGTTAACTAAAGTTTTCAACATCTCATGATTTATGATTTTAGACAGAAGATAAAAGCCCCAGTTAAAGAAGTAGATACAGAGGCTGGATTCTTTTTTGATGAAGATGAAGAACTTCAAGAAACTAATGCTGTTAAAGTCAAACATCCAGAAGGTATAATATACTCTACCGACATGTTTTATACAGAACTTGAAAAGTCATGGAATTTGATTTCTTCTTGAAAATTCATGGAATATCAGGTTTTGTTCTACAGCGTCACGCTGAGTTTAGCTTACGATAGTAAGCGAAACAGCGTAAGCTGTAGTATGTCACCGCCTGGCATTAGAAGATCAACCTCTTTGCGCTGAAATAAGTATGCATCAGGAAATAGTGCGCACTAAGGGATGCAAGATCTGTTAGGCTACATCTTAATAAATTTAGCTAGATTTGTTTACATATCAAACAGCGTGCATGAAATTCAGCTAGAAACGTTCAAATAACATTTACACAGGTAATTGACGATTGCATCTGGCAAGTAATTAATCCTACAAAAAAGTAGTCCGCCCATCCAAACTGAAAGATGGAATACGGCGATTGAGTATTTATCAACAGATTTGTACATTTAATAAAATATTTGAAAAATATTCTTTTGTCCTTTTTTTCAATCTGGGCCAGAAACGTGTTTTATATGTTTCTGTTTGAACCGATTTTCCAGTGCAGAACACAAGAATGCCCCAACCACATGGCTAATTTGCATATATTCATGAACTACGATATCGATGCCTAACTCATGGCGTAGCTCCTGTCCGTTTGTTGATACTTTTTAAATGATGATCACGACACCCTGTCCTTTTTATAATGAGTTAAATGTCAAAGCTTTTATTCTTTATTCTCGAATCTCTGCAACATATTTCGGAAGATAGACGGGATTTCTACATATTCAAAATTATCATATTTTCATTTTCATAACAAAATCGTCCGGGGAAATTAAAACTGCTTTGAACACTGAAAGCTGTGAATATATTTGTATTGATTATAAACTTTATTCAACTTAAAATGGTGTGACATAAGTTATTATGATTATGATGTGATGATGATGATGATTATTGATGATGATTGTGAACACCATCATGATATCCTTATGCTGATGATAAAATGAGTAAATCTGATTATGGTAATGATGATGATGATGATGATGGTGGTGGTGATGGTGACATTGAGTTCTGCTGCTGCAGATAATGATGATTCATAATTATAATGATGTCACCATTATGATGATGTGGCATAAAGATTTGTGATGACGATGATGATGACATGAGTAAATCTGATGATGATGGTGATAATGATCTGATAAAGATGATGGTAGTGATGACATTATTTCCTGCTTCTGCCAATAATGATGATGATTCATAATGGTGATTTCTGATAATAATGATGATGTTGTGGATGACATTGAATTCTGCTGCTGCTTATAATGATGCTGATTCATGATAATGTCACCATATTGATGATGATATGACATGAGGAATGATGATGATGGTGATTGGTGGTGGTGGTGGTGGTGGTGGCGGTGGCGGTGGCGGCGGCGGTGGCGGCGGCGGCGGCGACGACATGTCAGTTCTGTTGTTGTGACTGCTGCTGATGATGATGATACTATTATAATCATGTGATATGAGGATTTCTGATAGTGATAAATTTGATGATGATGGTAGTGGTGGTTGTGACACAAGTTCTACTGTTGCTGCTAATGTCACATCATCATCAACATGGAGAAATCATCTTCATCAAATGAAAATTGTAGTGCTTTGTGAAGTCCTTCCGATTTTCAGAGTAGAGTTCATCAATACATTTCTTTGTATTTGATGAATGTAAGATCTGATACACTTTGAATAAAATATCATATTGATAATTCAAGTATGTGAACATCATTTGATCATCAATCATGAGTGTGTTTAAAAAATTACACAAGTCCAATAAAATCTGTGACAGTTACTGAAATATGCTGGGATATTTTCCTTCAACTTTTATGTAATATGCCAGTCACAACTTTCAAAACCCCCATATCTGTATGAATGGGTAGATTTCAATTTTCTTCCCTTTTACAGCATATTTGCAACTACGCTGTAGATCAGCACTGCAGTGCTATGTTCTTTAAAAGTCGCTCCTTTTTAAAAAATAAAAACAAATTACTAAAATGTGGGATACAATGTGGTTAAAATATCCCTTTCATTTACAAATTAGGAGGAAATCTGGTTGTGTATGTTTCCGAGTTTTTATCAGACATTGAAAAGCACATTTGGTGTTAAATTTATGATAAGTTTTTTCATTCCATAGACTAGGGGTGTTTGAGAGATTATACAATAAGTGTACATTGTACATATAAATGTAATATATTTTAGGTCCAGTCATGGCCACAGATAACTTATTTTGTGAGGACTGTGGAAAAGAATTCATGGATTCCTATCTTAACACACATTTTGATGTCCAAGTCTGTGATAATTGCAGGTACTGTACAGTGTAAAGAATTCAAACCAAACCATAAGTCATTATCTGAATGTGTGGAGAAAATTAATGACTTTGGGCAACCAAACTCACATGATGGTCTGCCCAAGTGAGTTTTTGAACCTAGTTGGTGGGAGGCACTTTGATCTACAACCAAACCCATTAAACCATTTAAGCTACTATGCTCAAACGTATTTTTATTCCCCCACAAATGAAGTTAAGGGGAGTATATAGGAATCACATTGTCTGTCTGTCTGTCCAAATATCTTGTCCATAACATATCTTTTATATTTATGGATAGATTTTGATAAAACTTGGAACAAATATGAACCTTACCTAAAACTATGTGTTACATACCAAATTTAGGTGTATAGGTCAACATTCAAGACCGCAAGATCAAATTTAGGAAATAACAATTTGGCAATGTTGGGAAACAATGAGAGGTATTTATTTCAAAAAAATACTGCTCTAGTTTACTTAATACCTTAGGATTTTCTCTGATTTCAGGCAGAATGAAGATAAACACAATCTGATAACCAAGACAACAGCTAAAACAAAATACAGTATACAGGATTGTGACTTTGATAAAAGAGAACCTGCGCTCAAGTTTGTTGTTAGAAAAAATCCACATAATTCAAGATGGGGTGATATGAAACTCTATTATGAGAAACAGGTAAGGGGAACTTGCATTATAAATTACTGTAGACCATGAAAATTAAGCAGCAGTTTTATGTTAGAGCAATTGGTGATAAGAGTGTCGGCACTAAAATAAAACTGTTGCTAAAATTTTCAACACTAACAGACAAATACAAACGGTCCCCCGAAAATTCAGTCACATAATACTGCTGAATACATCCTTTAATTAAGCCTCGGTCTTCTGATAGATCCACCATAATATTTCTTTATTTACGGTAGCTTATTATACCATAGCCCAGGAAGTTGTCTCCCCTTATGCCACCATTTTTTAACTTGCAGTTTTTTCTTGTATATGTAAAATTGACAGAGAAACAGACCCACCATTTTAAGTTTCTACCTGCAAATTGCCCTGAGTGCAGTGCAGACGTAAAAATTTCTGACAGTGCATCTAAAGTCTAATATTAGTGAAATATTCTTGACTAGGCTAAAAAACCTCATTCAGTCAATCACTCTTGTTTCTGTTTTACTCTATATTATAAGAGTTATCTTTCTTTGATTGGAGTCATTTATCAATAACATGAGCTATACTTTTATAATGTAGGTTTTACAAAGAGCTATAGAAGTTCATGGAAGTGAAGAGAACATAGAAGAAGCAGCAAATAAGAGAGAAGAAAATAGAGAAAAAACAAAACAAAGAAGATTTGATAAAAAAGTTAAAGGTAATTGTTTAAATTTTAGTACAGTGTCAGTAAACCTCATTGTAAGTATCCCACTTATCACCAAAGTAAATCCTCATCATCAATAACTTTGCCATCTGACATATCACCACAGAATTCTATTCCTGTTGTGTTTTCCTCATTTTATTGCCAAACCATATAAAGAGAAAAATTGTCAGTTCTCTTGCTGAAGGTCTGTGACTTCTATTTGACACTCCAGTTCTCTTGCTGAAGGTCTGTGACTTTTATTTGACACTCCAGTTCTCTTGCTGAAGGTCTGTGACTTCTATTTGACACTCCAGTTTTCTTGCTGAAGGTCTGTGACTTTTATTTGGCACTCCAGTTCTCTTGCTGAAGGTCTGTGACTTCTATTTGACACTCCAGTTTTCTTGCTGAAGGTCTGTGACTTTTATTTGGCACTCCAGTTCTCTTGCTGAAGGTCTGTGACTTCTATTTGACACTCCAGTTCTCTTGCTGAAGGTCTGTGACTTTTATTTGGCACTCCAGTTCTCTTGCTGAAGGTCTGTGACTTTTATTTGGCACTCCAGTTCTCTTGCTGAAGGTCTGTGACTTCTATTTGACACTCCAGTTCTCTTGCTGAAGGTCTGTGACTTTTATTTGGCACTCCAGTTCTCTTGCTGAAGGTCTGTGACTTCTATTTGACACTCCAGTTCTCTTGCTGAAGGTCTGTGACTTCTATTTGGCATTCCAGTTTCCTTAAACTACCACCTCCATTAAGTGAAGAATCTTTACACAATATAAACTGACATGAGACTGTAGGTTGCATACCAAATTTCAGTGCCAGGGTTGTCATTAACTTTTCAAGTAACAGGCTAATTTCTAAAGTTGTAGGCGGTGGCCAGGAGCCGCTGGGGGGCATGTGCAGAAGGGGGTGTAAACTGTGCATAAATCAAGGGCTATGATGCAATGGTAAAACCTATGTGGGGAGTATAAATCAGCCAACAATTCTTGTATGTTCTTGTAGAAGACATTAAAATCTGGGATTGATTAAATTTCCAAGAACATGTAAATTTGCATGTTGTCTTTATTATGCCTTTGTTTTGAAAATCAGTTTATTTGAATGTTTTAATTATTACAGAATTGAGACGTGCAGTAAGAGGAAGCCTATTTAAAAAAGATTTAGGTCCACACGAGCACGAGTTTGGTTCCAGTGTTTATGATGAAGAAGAGGATGTTTATAGAAAGACTTGTCAAACTTGCGGACATATTGTTACTTATGAAGAAATGTGACTTCTTATATTGTTGATAGTGATGAAATAAAAACAATGAAAACACATACTGCTGATTCTGACACAAACACAAGTTTGATTTTTGTGTTAATAATGAAGTGGAAGAGTTGTTTTTCTTGAGGCCATGTTGTGACTTCTTGACAATATGGACATAGAAAAGTAACTACATATACTGTAGATACAGATGTGTCACCATGACGATGAGTTTGGTTCCTAGCATTTATGATAAAAAGGCGGGACTTGTCTAACATTGAAAAATGAAGATGCCAACAGCAAATTTCGATCTGTCAACAGGGTCACAAGTTTGGTTGCTATCATTTATGATAGAGAGGAGATGTTTCTTAGCATTTATGATAGAGAGAAGGGGTTCACTAGCATTTATGATAGAGAGGAGGGGTTTACTAGCATTTATGATAGAGAGGAGGGGTTTACTAGCATTTATGATAGAGAGGAGGGGTTTACTAGCATTTACAATAGAGAGGAGGGGTTTACTAGCATTAATGATAGAGAGGAGGGGTTTACTAGCATTTATGATAGAGAGGAGGGGTTTACTAGCATTTACAATAGAGAGGAGGGGTTTACTAGCATTAATGATAGAGAGGAGGGGTTTACTAGCATTTATGATAGAGAGGAGGGGTTTACTAGCATTTATGATAGAGAGGAGGGGTTTACTAGCATTTATGATAGAGGAGGGGTTTACTAGCATTTATGATAGAGAGGAGGCACAGTGTATGAACGGAACTGTACGCAAAAAGGTAGCTACTGTTCGTCGAAGCGAGAAGAAGGTGTATCGGGAGACACGAGGTTGTTGATTATCTATCTTTCTAGCTCAATTTTAATGGATTAAGTTTATCCCTTTTATTTAATTCATCTTCACTATATAAAGCTTTAGTGGTAGCCATATGCTCTCAGAAAAGGGTCAACTTATATAATAAATGTGATGATGAACATCATCAAACGTCGAGCCGTGGGCTTCTCACTTCTAGTTAAATGATGTAAAATACGTATTATTTCACATTGTAAGTTCCATTATCAGTACCTATATGTAGAAAAATATTCTTAGATTCCCTAACTCATGTACAGAATGTTACAAAACTCGTATTTACACTGAAAAAGCAAGTTTTCCTTCCGTGGTCGAAAGTTAGAACTGTACCGGTAGTTTTCAACATATGTATTGTTTCTGTACCGGTAGCTACTTTTCTCTTTCACGCCATCCATGCGAGTTAGATGGAATTTTCAGTTTGATACTAGAAATTTTTGTAATTCAATTATAAATTATAAATCGTGCTTTTCTATTGAAGCAAAATATGCTATGGACAATATTAAAGACCAGTAGCCCCTTAATTATAGTACATTTTGCAATTGTATTAAAATATATCGCATACTGTACATAGTATGTTTTTGGCAATTTATTACTAAAATTTCCATATTGCAAGAACTGAGGTGGTGATAGCTATAATATAGAAATATTATTAAACGTAAGCTACTATTCGCGACGAGAACAAGATTATTACCCTCTGAGAATTAATCTATGTGCGTGAGATTTGCTAGTGTGTTTACTATCAGTCATTAGCAAGGGATTTAGCTGTATGGTCATTGTATGGATTAAGACAGGAGTGGATAAGAGACTCGGGAACATGCAGGATTTAGACCAGGGAGAGTAACAACAGACCATCCTGAGAAAAATGCTGGAACAAGCAAATGAATTCAGAACTCCAACATACACATACTTTGTGGACTTTGAAAAGGCATTCGACTCGGTGCACAGAAAGAGCCTTTGGACGATAACGAAGCTATGGGATTCCAACCAAAATCACTAATGCTATAAGAGGGATCGATGTATGAGTGATTTGAATGTGCTGTCATTGAAGAAAATGAAACATCAGAGTGGTTCGCTATCAAAAGTGGTGTAGAACAGGGGTGTGTAATGTCAGGGTTTCTTTCTAATAGTTATAGATTGGATGATAAAGAAAACAACAAATGGAGTGAGAAGAGAAATAAGAAGTGGCTTTACAACATTATTGTTAGGTCTTGGGTTTGCGGAAGATATAGCACTTTTATCCTCCAAATTCTAAGACCTGAATGATAAGACTAGGAAAATGACTGAAGAGGCATCAAGGATAGGGCTTAAATTAAATTCAAAGAAATAGACTTAGAAGTATTGGAACACCAAAAATATTGGGAAAAATACAAAATGCACCTATTTAAGACCTGAGTAGGACCAGTATTGTTTTATGAAAGTAAAACGTGGAAAAGAACGAAGAAAGATGAACACCTCTTACAAACGGCTTCCAACATATTGCCTCAGAAGGATACTAAGAAAGATGGCAACAGAAAATACCTAATGAAAAAATATTAAAAACAGCTAGACTTAACAACATAAGCTATGAGATCAGGAGAAGAAAGTGGAACTGATTCGGACACATACTAAGGAAAGAGGGAACAAATGACTGAAAGACAACACTAGGGTGGCAGCCAGAGGGAAAACAGGGAAGACCTAAGTCCACATGGAGGAGAACAACCAAAAAGGAAAGAAACGCTGCTGGGTGGAGTAGATGGTCAAAGCAACAACGAAGGACAGACAAAAATGGAAGGATAGCGTTGAGGCCTTATGCGCCTTCTGGCGCAGAGAACGTTAAGTTAAGTTTATGGTTTTCATTGTACTAGCACACTCAGGGCGACTTTAAGGTGCGAGTAGTTTTAAACTTAAGTTCAAGCTCAATGTCGTAAAAATAAAAATGTATGAAGACGATTTGCAGTAACAAAAATGGTAAGAAACTTATCTTTACGACAATCTTTTTTGGCCAAAGCAATATCACAAATTTAAGAGGAGTTGAGTTGAGTAAATGTGTTTTACGTCCCAGTCATGAATATTTCACTTATATCAAGAAATCGCTAGCTATAGGTGAAGGTGCATAAATTTTGTCTGTGCGTTGCACTGATGGCAATGTACAGCAGGGTTCTTTATCGCGCCAAGCCTACCATGACACGGGACCTCGTTTATTTTAAGTTCCCATCCGAAAGAACCGTGACTTTCATTTCGTAATGCCGAGTGCTTGGCGAAAAAACAGTCACTTCCCACTTCTAAGTTTTGGGTCAGACCTGGTCGGGGTTCGAAGCAACGATCTCCCACTTACGGAGCGAGCACTCTACCAACTAAGCTACCACAGTGGTTATGTTTAAAAGGAAGTGGTGGCTGTATTACCATCATACTTATACAACTAATTAGATAAAATCATATGGTAGCATAATAAGCATAAAAGTACTAAAAATCTCTGACTGGAAAAAGAGAAATTTCCCCAGTATCCAAGAGAGACTGAAGTTAAAGTGTCACAATAAAAACTAACGGTACAGTGTTTCTGTTACTAGAAACTCACTACCGGTACAGACAAAATATAAACTACCGGTACAGTAACATCTTGTCAGTCATGTCGTTTGAATCAATATTTTGAATGTTTCTGTGCCAAAGTAGATTTTGTAACTATATAGACTGATTGAAAAAAGGTTTGTTTTCCTCATGTATTTTAAAATTCTCGGATATTTTCGATTAAATGAGCATAAATCTACATTTTAGATAGGTCCAGTGTTGCTCAAATACGTGTTCATGACTGTTCTTAATGGAATATTTAATTTATTTTGAGATTCTAAAACATACAGATACGCCCAAGAAGAAGATAGAGAACAACTGCTTATTTACCGTATTTGATTTCGAGTTGCTATTTACGCAACAAGAAAATAAGAAACAATTTACTCGTTGACCTAATTGTCTCTCGCTTCGCCGAACAGAAGCTACCTTTTTGCGTACAGTTCCGTTCATACACTGTGGGAGGGGTTTACTAGCATTTATGATAGAGAGGAGGGGTTTACTAGCATTTATGATAGAGAGGAGGGGTTTACTAGCATTTACAATAGAGAGGAGGGGTTTACTAGCATTAATGATAGAGAGGAGGGGTTTACTAGCATTTATGATAGAGAGGAGGGGTTTACTAGCATTTATGGTAGAGAGGCGGGGTTCTTTGGTTTCTTTGGGTGTGTTTTGACCAATAGATGTCTAAATAGTCTAAATTTTTGTAACATGGAATAGAGAAACCATACCACAAGAAAATACAGCAAAACCAGACTTACCGGTAATTAAAGAATAATTTTAAAAGAACCTGGTAAAATATGATTGATTGAAGAAGTAATTTAATGTTTATTAGTTTATAATTTTTGAAGTTATTTGTATGAAAGAAAAACACTACGCATTCTGTATAATTCAATGTGATACATAACAGGTCGGGCAAAAGTCATATTCATGGGCCATTTAACCAAATTTTGTTTCTGTTCAAATCTATTTGTTTCAAATTCAGATAATAAACACAAATGTACACAAAAACTAAACATTATGTGCAGAATCATATGCATGATAACATGCCTATGCCAATGACTTTCTCTGTAAGCACTTGCATGGTTTCCTGTGCTATCAAAGAAATGCCACTAAATATTGGCAATTATGTTAACTTAGGCCTCTAACCACGATTACTTGTTAGCTCACCTGCTCACCTGCTGGAGGTTGATTTATTTCCTATACTCTGGTTTCCTCTACTATCAAAGAACTGATTGCCTCTTAATCAAAGAAATTATTTTTACTGGGTTCACTAAACAATCTTATTGAATGGTTTTATTGCAAAATGAAATCTTGATGAAAATTTGTATAATTGAAATTCTTATTCAATATGTACTTTTTGTAAGCTGCACAAAATATTGTTTGTTTTATTTATTATTGTTACTCCTCAGGGAAAGGCTGATATTAAGTCTATTAAATACTTTGATATACTTGGTAGTTATTTGGTTTTTTTTGTGTTTTTTTTTTTTTTTTTTTTTTTTTTTTTTTAATTAATTATTCAGAAATATCCATTTTGAATTTAAAATCATTTTGGTAAATTAATTTGTTGCATGTTATTAGATAGCATTTACCATGCTCTGAAGATCTTACATCAATTTCTGACAAGGGTCAGCTTCAAAGGTTTAAGAAGTTTAAAGGACAAATTTGTTTAGATTATGTGGCTAAAAGATCAAGGGAGCTAATTGCAGTGTAGCCATGTATGTGTATGTTCGTGCCTGTGCATGCATCATTATTACCTATTTCGACTTTTTCACCAAATCTGCAATAAAATTTAGCCAAAAGCTTGACTAGGTCAATACAATTTAAGTTTGTTCCTGATGTGGATTCACCACCAAAGGCCGAGTCCCGCTCAGGACTATTTTGGGTGAGAAAGTTTGTTAGATTGCTTGCCTAAAATTGTTGTTTTTCCCAGGCACTCCAGTTTCCTCCTCCATTCTTAAATTGAATCTATATTTCTATACACTTTCACCATAGGAATAGTTTTCACATTTTTTTAAGTGATGTCCAAACCATAACCAATTTTTATCATTGTTATTTTCCTATTATTATAGCCATATAGTTCGTCAGCGATATTGCGGCAGATTGATTATACACATGGAAGAGTCTATATAATGTAGATAGCCTAAAATAGGGATATATAAAGGTGGAGTTGACAAATGAAGGCGTGAATATAGGTGTACGATTACACAATATTAATACCTATTGGTGTATAATAAATTTATCTGTGTTTATAAACACTCTGCCCCAATATCGCTGATGGGGTGGGGGCTTATATCGAGACGTCACCAGCTATAGGTAAAGTGGCAGAACTTTTGACCTTAACAGTGCACTAGGGACAATGTTCAGGGAGGGTTTTTAACGTGCCACGCCTGCTGTAACACGGGGCATCGCATTTTAAGGTCTCTTTCGATGGACTCCTAGCATGCAAAGGGTAGTGAACCATGCATATTTTGTAGGCCAAAGCCAAGTCTGATGTTGGAAGTTTTGTGTGTATTTCATGCCCGATCTTTATCTTCTATTTATTTCTTTTGGATTTTAAAGAAACTAGGTACAAATGTTAACCAGTGCAAAGATTTGGTTTTGGGGTCAAAGGTAAAAGTCAGAAGGTCACATATTAGTGTTTTAGTGTCTTTCATGGCGGCAAAATAATTTTACATTTCTACATAAAAAAATGAAACTTGGTACAAACAAATATAAACTGGCACGAACCCAGTTCAGTTATGTAGGTCAAAGGTCATTTTGATGCAGCAGCAGTAAGTTGAAACGTTGGAGTATATGACAACGATCTGCAAACAATGCAGCCGTAGCAAGTAACACCGCACCCCCTCCAAAAAATAGCCCAACTAGCATCCGTTATGGCGTTTAAGTGACGTCAATCCTTTCATGCAATTTCTGACCAATTATAATGCTTATAACAAGGCAAAATGTCTGCAACTTCGCCTATATATCGGTAGCTGGACATCGAGTCCTTGTTCAATATTAAACTGTTTACCAAGTCTGTATTGTGCGTGTATATATCTTATTTATCCATATAAGATGTTTTCTAATAGTGTATTAAACGTTGAATAAGAATACACCCGTATAGCCAGAAGGTCCCAACAAACTGTCATGTGTAATGATGGATCTATCCAGAATTGCACGCCTCTAGGCAATAGTTAGCTGGTTAACGATGCCATATTAACACATTCATATATATATATATCCGTAATGCAGTGAACGACCCAGCTTGTCCTGACCATGTCCTCAAAGATAATACATCTCGGTTTTATTTTTACATTGGTCAGTGTCGTTAACTGTGTCATTGTAAGGACGAAATTTGGTTCAGTGGAGGGTAATGTGACGGAAAAATGTACGGTATATCTGGGAGTTCCGTACGCTAAGCCACCAGAGAGGTAGGGAATTTGAATATTTATTTTTAAAATTGAAAGATTTGGAAATTAACCTAGTAGAGGTCATAATACTCTCAGAAACAAATTTTAAGGGTTGAGTTTGTCTGGCCGTTCCTCCCAATATCATGTCATTTACATTTACATATGGGAATATTGAAGCTTACAAAAGTCGAATGAAATGAGACAAGCTATACATATACATTAGCTTGCATCCCTACATCAGAAAAAAACATCTGTAATCAAATCACAAAATCACGAATTCTTAAAGACGCATATATGTGACCGCTGAAAAATAAAATTTACATTATTTCAGTCTTTTTAACGTGGAATTATTGACGATGAATTCCATTACAAAGATTGTATCTGGTGTTTATATTCTTTACAAGTTTTATAGAACAAAAATTAAACAGACTCAATGCACCAGTGAATTTGCTTCTTTAAAATTACTACCGAATAAAGGTAGTTTTTCCTGGGGAAAATGACTGAAATTTGACAGCTAAAATCACCAAAACAAAGTGAATACATTAACAAATTAAATCCAGTGTCCTTATCCACAAAACTGTTACAATATACATGTATATAACACCTGTGCATTATGGATCATAGCTACTGCCAGCATGTCAGGATGAGGTTTGCTATATTTCGAACTTCAAATTTTACCAATTTTGAAGGCAGTTTTTATACGCCCGTCATATGACGGGACGTTTTATGTTACGGTGCTGTCCGTCCGGGCGTCCGGGTGTCCGGGCGTCCGGGCGGGCGTCTGTTAACAATTTGTATTCCGTTCAATAGAGACCACAAACATTTATGGATTCAAATGAAATTTGGTATACAGCTTTACCATGGTAATACCTTGTGCAAGTTCGAATTACAACTTTTTCGGATTATTTTTGGAGGAGTTATGCCCCTTTTTTAACTTAGAAATTTTTGTATGTATGACCATGTGGTTTCCGATCATTAGAGCCTACCACTATTTATGGATTCAAATGAAATTTGGAATACACTTTTACGATGTTAATATCTGGTGCAAGTTCGAATTACAACTTTTTCGGATTATTTTTGGAGGAGTTATGCCCCTTTTTAACTTAGAAATTTTTGTATGTATGACCATGTGGTTTCCGATCATTAGAGCCTACAACTATTTATGGATTCGAATGAAATTTGGTATACACATTAACAATGTTAATATTTGGTGCAAGTTCGAATTACAACTTTTTCGGATTATTTTTGGAGGAGTTATGCCCATTTTTTAACTTAGACATTTTTGTATGTATGACCATGTGGTTTCCGATCATTAGAGCCTACCACTATTTATGGATTCAAATGAAATTTGGTATACACATTAACAATGTTAATATCTGGTGCAAGTTCGAATTACAACTTTTTCGGATTATTTTTGGAGGAGTTATGCCCCTTTTTTAACTTAGAAATTTTTGTATGTATGACCATGTGGTTTGTATTCCATTCAGTAGACAATACAAACATGGATTTAAATGGAATTTGTTATACATTTGGTATACACATTTACGATGTTAATATCTGGTGCAAGTTCGAATTACAACTTTTTCAGATTATTTTTGGAGGAGTTATGCCCCTTTTTTAACTTAGAAATTTTTGTATGTATGACCATGTGGTTTGTATTCCATTCAGTAGACAATACAAACATGGATTTAAATGAAATTTGTTATACAGTTACACCTTAATGATGGTAATATCTCGTGCAAATTTGAATTACAACTTTTTTGGGTTACGAGTTATGGCCCGAACACACCGAGTTGGTAATATATTTTACATACATATATCCTAGTTGTACTTATACTTCTCAGTAAATAGTACTACTCGATCAATATAACACGGGCGTATAATGCTCCGCTCGGCGGTGCTCTTGTTAACAGATGTAACAAAATCATCTGTTGAAATCATATTGTGGCGTTATAAAGGCCACAAAGCCTCGACAAGCTAGGCATATGAAAAAAAAACCCCACAGAACTGACTTCACAAAATTGTTGAAGTGGGGTAACACAGACATCACGAGTCATTACAAAGAGGTTTCACTATACAGGTCCTTACAGAAAGTTTTATGTCCCCTCTTAAATTGCAAATTTTGTTTTTGTGACATTCCATTGGTTGTATAAGGTCCATTTTGTATTCTCAAATGAATCAGATGTGTTGAAGATATATAAAAGAAACAAGACTGTTTTTAACAATTTGTTGGTGCCCACATAATATAGTGCTTTCTATTAACAAATGTTTTGTTTTCAGGTGGCAAAAAGCAGTGGAGCCCTTAAAATGGGAAGGAGTTCTAGAAACAAAAAGAATAAAACCAATGTGCTATCAACCGAAATGTAAAAATTCATTCTCCTGTATTAAAGAGGTAATTTTTCACCACTACAGCTCCAACAGCAAGTTCATGCACACTAAAATACATAATTATCTTATCATAACACAGTATTACAAAGTCATATATGTACATAAAAATTGCATGTCTAATTCTTAATATTTTGCAAAGCTAGATCATTTTGGAGACAAATGGGTTTTTTAAAATGAAAAGTTAGTAAAAACAAAGTATTACTAATTTTCAGGTAAAATGTTTGAATTTTTAACCCTAACCAGCAAAGCTTATCATCTCTTGTTTTATTGGAGATGTTAATCTAATCGGTATTTTTTTTCCAATAAACATTCTAATATACGCTTTTTGATGTTACAGCCAGTTTCTTCGGCATTTCGTAGTTGACATAATCTGGGATTTTTACTATATTGCAAGCCTGTCAAATGTTTAACGCTGAGCTAACAAAAAGGAATCGAAGCTCGGCTGCCGAGTTGCCTATACATGTATGGAAAACCAGAGAACGAAAAGCTGCAGAGTTATGTGTCTCGTGACTTCCTTGGTCAGTGACCGAGGTTTTATCTCCGTAAAAGTCAAACAAATTAAAACACAATTACATATTTATTTTTATTATTTTCTTGTAACTTTCCGAATATTGTCACCCCTTTCTAATTTAAAAAAAATGGCCAAAAGTTGAGGGTTTTAGGCGAGAAAATACGGTAAAGAGGTATCAAACGGCTCAGTCTGGAATTGATTACGCTAAAATTAAACTTTGCTAATATATTTACCATTCATCAATCGCTAAAATAAGTATGGGCAAATATAAAGCGGTTTACAGTATAGCAAACGAGGGGGCGAGATGATCTGTCAATTCTGCACTAATTTGTTAGCTTTCGACACAACTTGTACTATACAGTATTTACAATAAAATGGCCTGGTTTTTTTTTATCTAACATCATTTTATAAATTGTATACAGATGTCAGAAGATTGTCTTTACTTAAACATCTACGTACCAATCACCACAAAAAAGACGTCATCAAAGATGGCAGTGATGGTTTGGATTCATGGCGGAGCATTTACTTCCGGATCCGGCTCAGCATCAGTTTATGGCGGCGAGGACTTTGCAAAGAAAGGGAATGTCATCTACGTCACTATTAATTACAGGCTAGGTAATAATATTTATATCTTGAGATGTCCGTAACTGCAGCTTTATCCCTGTGAGCGCATGAGCGGAACTCTAATTATTCCCACGCAAACAAAGTTTGGGGAATATTTGGGAAAAACCCATTGTGTCCGCTCCATATCTTCAATGTCTATGGATGGAACTTGGAACAAATATAAAGCAACATGAGATACTTCCGATTTATTTAATCTCTATATATAGTAAATATTTCCTGTCGTCAAATCGTAAACCAGGTATTTTAATGGCAGACACCCACAGTAGACACAACCGTTTTCCATTTCTCAAACATTTTGTATAAGGACCTCAGTTGCCGAGTGGTCTGGACCACAGTGTCGACCACCGTCTAGTTTTGAATCCCACTTAACAACGTATTTCAGTTCGCTTGCTGAAGGTCGATGGCTTTTTCGGACCACTCTCGATTTCACTGATAATAATCTGGTTCAGTGCAATTTAAGTCTGTTCGTGGTGTTGCAAAAAACACAAAAACGGTCAATGGGTAGCAGTTACTTGTATTAAACAAATTTCTTCTACGACATCGAAGATTGAAAGCAAACTCTAGAGAATATTTTTGTTTAATTTCAGGTGCTTTTGGATTTCTTAAAACTGGAAATAGAAAGGATTCGGCTGTCGGAAACTATGGGTTTGAAGATCAGAGGCTAGCCTTAAAGTGGGTGAAAGAAAATATAGAGGCATTTGGTGGTGATCCTAAAAAGGTATCTCAACACACAAATCTATTAACCATTCTACTTTAACCATTATATGTAGTCTTCAAATAGATGATTACAAAAATCAGAAAGTATTTCCAACACATGCTGGAACAACAGAAATCAAACACAAACACTTGAGATTTGATTTGACAAATTAAGTCAAATACGCGAACTTCCACTAGAAAAGCAAGGCCAGGTGTTTCGGAAGGGTAAGTACCTCCTCTGTCTAGCCATCTACACATAATCATGAGCCTATTTAACTCAGGGTCAAAATTTAAAAAAAAAATGGATAATGCCAATTTCCCAATGTAAATATGTTACTCTGACTTGACCCAATTCGGCTATGACGTCCAAATGAGAAATGCCAGTATCAAATGCATACCGGTAATATGCTTCATATACTAATATACACTCAAGTTGTGCTCATTTTAGTCAACAGAAACAGCAGATGCATATTATTGCATATTGTTGCACCGCTAGTTTATTATCCTGTCACCTTAAGTCACTGTGTAATGAAATTACCTATCTAGAGCCACATGTACTTTCGATTGCCACTTATTTTTCAACCATAAGTCACTTCCGACTTTCAAGTCTCCGTCAGACCCGGCGGCGTTTGCAGCAAGAGAAGTGAGGTTAAACCATTTTTATTCTTCTTAAACCTTTTCTTCTTCTTATAATAATAATAATAATAATAATAATAATAATAATAATAATAATAATAATATATTATTATTATTATTATTATTATTTTTTTTTTTTTTTTTTTAGGTGACAGTGTTTGGTCAGAGTGCAGGTGCTTGTTCCATCCTATTGCATCTTGTAAGCAGTAAATCTGAACACCTATTTGATCAAGCCATCATTCAAAGTCCACCGATAGCAATTCAAGCAAAAGACGAAAAGGCTGTGGAAAAACAGGGTAAAACATTCACCAAACTGTTAGGCTGTAACCATGGTGATATGTCGTGTCTAAGAGACAAAACTCCAGACAAAGTTGTGCTCGCCCAGGAAAAGGCGGGAACTGGATCTGACAACTTTTTCGATTTGTTTACTGTCTGGGGACCTTATGTTGATGGGAAAGATATAACACTTAAAGCTATAAGAGCAGCGCAAAAGGGGATCTTATCCCCAAAACCTATCATAATTGGAACGAACTACCACGAGGGCGTGACTTACGTATACGAGACTGTTCAGACTTCTTTACCGGATTTTCTGTTTGATTACGCCATTCGAGTTTGGAGACATTGTCTTGGAGTTCCCGACAAAATCAAGGAACCGTATAAGAAAATGTTGTGTAAGCATCATGATTCTGAGACAATTTATAAACGCTTTAAACCGGCTTCCAGCAAAGACGCTAGACCGGAATTTACCGATCTCGTTACCGAGTTTGTTTTTACGTGTCCCGTTCGCAACATATCCAGAAATTATGAAACATCAAATAATGTATGGATGTATGTTTTCAATGAAACTTTTCCAATACCAAAACTCTTTGAATTTTCAAAATGCATTACGCATGCTTGTCATTCTGTAGAGTTGCCGTTCTTGTTCCAATCTCTCTCAAAACTGGGTATACCAAGTTTTCCGTCCAATGGCGATATGCAACTCGGGAACGACATGCTTGAATATTGGACAAATTTTGCTAAACATGGTAACCCGAATGAAAAAGGTAAAATGGAATGGCCTCAATACAAGCATATCTCCATTTTCAGTCTAACGGAAGTAGGGTTATTACAAAATACCGAAACAATATATGTAACTTTTTTGACAATATAGGATATGATTAAAGATTTTTGTTTGAGTTTTACTTATTGCTATCACTGGTCACCCACCCACAATAAACTTCAGCACAAACATGTCTAAAATTAAACATCGAGCTAAAAAAGTGGACTTTAAGCTCGGCTACGGAATGGCTAAGAAGCAAGTGTCTGAAAAGCAGCCAAGACATGAATAACAGCTGTCGAAAATCTGCCATAATATAAGAGAAGCCGAAATTTGGCACTAATGCGTTAGTTCAGTGTTACACTCTTGACAGGTCTGTGCTGTAAATGCATATTCAAGATCAAGTCTTACCACACAGTCGTTTTAAATAATTTTGCCAAACAACGCATCCAAGGGGATAAAGTACAGACCTGTCGAAAGTTTTACACTGAGCTAACGGAATAAGTCGAATCTTTGTTTCCGAGTAACCGATATTTGAACATCTAGTGACTGATCATGCTACATGTACAAATGTGTAAAACGGTTGTCGAAAAATTGTTAAAATATACAGTACAGACCTGTCGAAAGTTTAACACTAAGCTAACCAATCGACAGCTCATCTCGGCACCTTGTAAGCTTTATCTTGACAGTTTTTCGATAGCTGCTATCTATCTCTTGGCAGCTTTCGGGCGTCTAGCTAATCATATTTCGTCAAAGCGAACTTTAACTCAATTTCGTAAGTTCATTGTTAAACTTTCGACAGGTCTGTACCGTAGGCGACACGGCTCGAGATCAGATGGGAGATTTGACACCATTTCATTGGCTTATGTTTGTATACTTGACGATGACTGTACAGAATTTAAAGTTATAAGATATCCGGATTTAAATTAATAAGCTTGCATGTAATTATATACAGAATCGTTGTCATTCCCTGGAACTAAACTTTAATTTTATTGCGTATAAAGTGTTAAACACACAAAAGATCATTTATCAAAAGGCAAATAAAAACTTTGTAAACTAGCAAAAAAAGTTAAAGAGGCTAATTTCTAGTACGAAAAGTAAGGCCGGGTGCTCTGGAGGGGTAAGTACCTCCTGTGATCGTTATCATTGTAAATATAAACGTTATCTTGCTACCGATTAAGTTAAAATAAAGTAAAATAAATAAAACAATAAGTCAGCAAAATTCGTTTGGACGCTTTAATTATTCCAGTTACATATTAAATATGTATTAATTTTACAGCACCAAACGACTGAATACAATGCCTTATGAGTAGTGCCTCGACCAAAATTGTGTAACGAAAAGGTTTTTCCAAGGGGTTGAAAAATATCCAAAGGACCAATCAAAATATTTATCCAAATTAAGCTAAGGAAATACTTTGCATGACGGAGTATCCAGTGAAATAAAGTAAAATTATTTTTATCGTCATGTTAACTAAAAACCAGCAACGTAGCTAATGTATTTTTCAACTGCATGCAAATCTAAAGGTATTGCGCCAAATATACATCAAATCCAAAAGGAGGTGGAAGGGGGGGGGGGTGAAATAAAGTTATTGAATTAAAAACAAGTTTGTCAGTTTGCCGTACGTGATTATTCCAAAAAAGGGAATAAACCTATATTGTAGCTAACCTTTTCTTAATTTTGGAACAAGGTAATTTTTATAGATTGGGTGTTTTAAATGAAGACATTCCTATGTCAACATATATCTGACCTATATGCAGAGGTGCAGGTATTTAATAGACTGTCTGTTATCTTGCGCAACGAACATATGCGTAAGTGCTGAGAGGACTGGCGATTTAAAGCCCCGGTTGAGGCTCGGTAAACCTTTAAGTGCTGACAGAGAAGTAAAATGGATATATTTGGAATCATCTCGGTGCCAATATGGTTACTCTTCGTTGGAGTTGTCTTATTGCTTTTGTATTTGTAAGTAGTGCAATTTGGAATATTGCAATTCCTTATTTTAGATAAATTAAAATATTTCCGAAAGCATTTTAACAAACGAGCCTAAAATGGATTGATAATCAAACGCAAAGAAAAATATTTAGATACATTATTTTGAATCTTTTATCTTTGGTGTTTTATTTTTTTTAATCTCACAAAGCGAAATCAGAAATCACACGAAATACACTTCAATTTATGTATTGGAATTTCATAGGCCCTTGACTGGTTAGATAGTCACGGAAATATATAATTGGTTAAATAAAATTGTGCTTTTATTATTCTTATTTATGTACATGTATTCCATTGAACTAATTCAGAACCGATACTGACGATCATTCATTACATCCAAACGTTTGTTCGTGAAAAAATTGGTTTCACAATTTTGGTTTCAAAATTTTAGTTTAAGCACTACTGATGAGGAATTGTATTCGGAAACGGCCGTCTAGTGCTTAAAATTAAAACTGGTGCAATATGTAATTATCGCTTAAATCGTTTAGAAAAACTCTTGCAATACTTTTGTTGCTATGTTTAAAGTAAAGCTGGAAATATTGGTCAGCTATGGCATTCATAATTTTATTAAAAACAGGGCCATATAATTTGTCCATGTTTGTGTCAAAAACGGGGTTGCGACACGCGAATATACGTCTAATATTGTATAAAGCATTAAAACAACGGGATAGCGTCATCAGAATCAATATATAACAATATTATTCATGCTATATCAATATCACAACCCCCCCCCCTCCACCCTAAAAAAGAAAAAAAAACTAATTAAGGATTGCAAATTGAGTAATTAAACACGCGAGCTTTAACTTGGGAAGTAAGGTCCAGTGTTCCGGGCAAGTAAGCACATCTTGACCAGCTATATATAGCTACACCCGTCACATGTAAAATCGAAATTGAGAATGATATGAAGCATGAGATACAGAGATACAATACTTATCAACAATATTGTGATGGTGGATATAAAAGATTTTAGGGTCTAGGCTTTCAATATATATGAGTCAACCATTTGTAAGGAGTTTTGCTTCTCTAAAAAATGTTCCCACATTGGGAACAAATTCTACCATAGAGTATTAATTGTGAAATATACACACCATAAGCAGGAGAAACAAAAAACCATGTGTATTTCTGCAAAGAAAAGAAAAGTTGACAATAAAAAATTAAATTCATAAAGTTTCTCATATGTATATCGATCAAGTTTATGTTGCTTAGTCTGTTTCAATCGCATCTCATTGTAAGTGTTCTCTGTAGTGGCCACAAGTGTTCTACTCTTTTTCGAAATCTACAGAGGTGTCTTTAGCGTGCACTGAGACACGAGACTTCGGTTTTGAGTCTCATCCGAAAGACTACCTGGTAACGAGCTTTTTACAGCTCTAGTATCGACAGGAGATAAACATCATCTCAGTAAAAGTCCCAAGTGAGGCTCAAACCAACAACCCTTGATTTTGAAACCCAGTGACAGTACCACTCGGTCATGTCCACCCGTATTGTCACTGTAGTATTCTAAATGTTATTTATGCGAAAATGTTTTAAAGTTTGAAATGTAATATTTACACTTTCTTCTTTATTGCAATAGCATAAAACTTTTCATTAGTATGAGTTTTGATTGCATGCAAACTCTTGGCTTACGTGTGGCGATATTAATTGGCTGTTCCAGCAACTGTTAGCGACAGCGGGTTTTTTTCAAGATTTTTAAAAGTGAAAATAAAGCATTCATCATTGAACTGTCCGTCCGAAAAGGCGTTTATGGTGCTTCATTCGCCATTGCCATTCAAAGCAAAATAATCACTGCGTAATTGTGTTTGCTTTAAATGACATTGGAAATTGTAGCACTGTAAATGCCATATCCAGACGTTTTGAACAATGGTTGAATTTATTAAAATAAAAACGTATGAAATGAAAGGAATAATTTAACTCCGGATTTTCCTGAAGTTAAATGCAATATTTTGCACTACAGATAAAATATAATGCAAATGTCATAAGCGTCATAATTTCCAAACAGCTTCACTTGCATTTGTAAATTCATGAGTAACTTGAAAATTAGACCGGAATAAATTTTAAATTGCCAGATTTCGGTCTCAGCTCAAGGATGACAGTAAAACCTTGGTAAGGATGGAATCTGCAAAAACGTGTTTTATTAGTAAGTGAATAAACCTGTTCATCACAGATTGGGCGACAACTTTGTTAAGACATAACCTGTATTGGCAAACAACATTGACCTGTCCGCTTGACCTTTCATTAGGAATATTCATATAGAAGGATACACCCAAGAAATGGGTAGTAGTAGGATTCACTGTTTATAGTTTGTACTCGAGGTAAATGTGTAATGGTAATTAGTGTTCTGGTTATGTAGACAAAATAAACCCACGTGATTCCTAAACATAAATGCACTGTCCACAATAAATATTTAAATTAAAGGTCAAGTGGACAGGTCAATGTTGCTTGCCTATATTATCGATATGTGTCAAGGTAAACACATAACATGAAGTTCAAAATATAGGGGGCCCATGCCAATTGTATGACCAAGTTCTAAAATCAAGTTCAACTTTTTAAAAGTATTTTAAATCGAATTCTTTTAGTATCTCGAAATAACACCCTAAGAGGTCAGTGAATTTTATTGCCCGAAAAGGGTTTCTGTTCTTATACGATAAAGATGCTAAAAATAATGCAACCTTAATTTATTACGAGTATCAGAAAAAATTAAAAATATGGGCGAGGATAGAAAATCGGAAGAAATTTCTTAATATTGATGTTACAGTGTTTGTAACAAAGGAAATTTGGTATTTTTCTTGAGTTTAGGTGTAACGCGCATTTCCGATTGCCGAAGGTTATATCTGTACATTGTATATGATGGAAAAATCTGGCCAACGAAAGTAAAGTAATTAGATAGAACTGTCATATACCATTTTTGAATTTAATCATAAAATATATTTTAAAAAATGGTATATGACAGAACTGTAAACACTATTTCAAGATAATGCAATTAATATTTGGCCCTAGTTTCACATTGAATTTTCCTTCAATAAATTCCATATGTATACGCACTACTATAAGGAATGCATAACAATTAATGATCTTCAAAAGAACATCTTATATTCGTGAGAATATTTACCAGATTTCAATTAAGGACAGTCTCTGTTCAAGAATATAAGTAAAACTTTGGCCGAGAAGGAATCTTCAAACAATGCATATTGTTCAAGTAACAGTTTTGTATACGTATGAACATAATGAACATGTGCATCAATATTGAACAAACACTTCAATTTTAAAATTTGCTCTTGAAATTAAACTGTTCAGCTTTAAAACCGCGTGATATCGATATTTACCAAGATAAACTTATGCACTTGATTATGTCACAAGAAGTTGAAATACAGGGCGCCCAATTCTATTACCCTTTCCAAAAACTAGTTCATTTGTTTCAATAATGTTACCTCAAACAGTTAAATTCTCTATTCAAAACCAAAAAAAGACTGTAAATGAAATTGTTTGCAATGGATTATTGCAATACGATAAAGATGAAACTAATTATATTAAATACAATTCAAACTAACCATGAGTACTGATTTTGTTTCATATATACATTCTTAATATTTAGTCCGTCAATCGTACTTTTTTATGTGAAAATCACCCTAAATTCGCCAGTATATTGATCGTTTCATTGATTGAATTGAATTGAATTGAGTTTTACGTCCTAACTTAAGATTCATTATATCTAGACATCACCAGAGGAATGTGAAGAAACATTTACCTTTGCAGTGCTCTCAGGACCGGACATGCACGTACAGGGAGGTTTTTGTATCGTGCCCCGCCCACCGTGAACGGGGACATGTGTTTTTAAGGTCTTTATGGACCTGCCACGATTTTTATTTTTTAATAATTAATTCATAATGCTTGGTAAAGGAATAATCATTACCTATTCTAAAGTATTGGCAATGATTGTTTAGTATCAAGAAAAGCTAGGGAATATATCTTGCACTCATTCTGCATGTATCAAATGAAATTTGATTATTTTTTTTTATACGCGATATACAAGTGATAATGGTAATAGCACAATCATTAAAGATCTTCAAAAGCACAATTTAGACTCTTAAATATCGTGAATACTAGAAAAATTATTTTAAATTGCCAGATTTCGGTTAACGACAGTAGTTAAATATGATTCTGAAATCAGAATAGTTTCTGCAAACTATGTGTTGTGTTCAGAAGCAGTGTGTTTTAAACTGTTGAATATGTACATCGTAAAAAGAGCAAACACTTCTATTTGTTGTTTTCTTGCCTATGGAAATTAAAAAATTAAGTTTAAAGAAACACAGTCACGTGATACCTATATATTCAACAAAATAAACATTTGTAATGTACATGTATGACATATAGTTGAAAATGTAGGGCATCCGATTCTATGATCCTTTCCAAAATCAAGTTCATTTGTTTCATAATTTAATAATGTTAAATTATCGTAACAACGCATTAAGAGTCAATCAATTTAATTGCTTTAAAGAAATAATTCTTATGGTACGAGAGGAAGAAACTAAATTCATGTTAGATTAACAATAAAAACTAAATGTATTTGAAATATTTGCTAAGACACTTCCGTTATCCGTTATCCGCCAATCTGTTATGTCAAACTTCTTTATTACCAAGCTCCGAAACAGCGCCCACCTCCTAGCTCCGTATGTCGCGAGGTAGACGCTGCAGACAGCCCTCGACCAAATTTCAAGAATCTTGAAATTTCGGGAAATGTCTCGTTACCAATTTTTGCAAAAAGTTTACTATTTCTGTATCTTACGCAATTGATATTTTTTTCGGCGCCTTTTAATCTAGGAATTTTAATAAACACCAAAAATTGTATTTAGTAATTTGAATTGTATGAAATTGGATATGTTTTGAAGGGATTATTTGTTCTTCCGCAAATGCAGTGAAATAGTGAAATGCGAAACTAAACTGCAAAAGAAACTGCTATACAAGATACAAGATACAAGATATTTTATTAAACCAATTAAGGGCCCACAGAGGGGCAATACAATTACTGAGAGGCAACTCCTCTCTAAACTAAAACTAATTAAGACTGATTAGCAAATAAGGAAGTGCAATTATATATACATACATGCAAGTATTGAATATTGCCTTAATATGTGTAAGGGCCCACAGAGGGGCAATACAATGAATGAGAGGCAACTCCTCTCTTAACTTAAACAACATCATATATACATACATGCAAGTATTGAATTACCTTAATATGTGTATACATACATTGTGATATAGGTATATTATTTGGACCGCAGGGGTGGGGGTGGTGTTCAGAGCCTCAGCGAAGATGCTTACAGAGGAAATTACCTAGTTCAAGTAAGATTTCTGTAGTTTCACAGTTTAAAATCCAAAATAATTTATCGAATGAAGACAACAGGCTGAAATGCTGGTTGGTTTTGTCTATAATATTAAAAAATTTAATTCTATCATTAGTGTAAGCACTGCAATCTATTAAGAAATGAGTTTCGTCTTCTATACAGTTACTTTCACACATCTTGCAGATTCTTTTATTCCTTTCTAATCTGTTGGCAGAATATCTGCCAGTTTCAATTTTCAGTCTATGAGCTGAAATTCTCAACCTACATATATGTCGTCTATACTGTGGATTACTAAGAATTGTCAAATATTTTTCACATCTAAAGCTTGTTTTAATTTTACAATATGTATCCAATTTACCAACAGAATTATTATTTCGATCTTTATACCATGTATTTATGTATGCATCTTCACAGAGACTCTTTACATATCTTTTAAAGCTAGTTTCAGACAATAGAAGTGCATGATTCTTATCAATGTCTAATATAGAACATAACTGATCAATACTACTATACCATGTATTTTTGTTTGCAAAATGTGCATCTTTAGATTCTTTAAGAGCATTAAAAAGCAAAGAATCATTTGGCAATTGTTCTAGACGATGCCAATATGTAAGCATAGACACAATAATGTTAACATAATAGGGAATTCTTCCAAGTTCAGAGAAAACTGCGAAATTGGTACTTTTCTTATGTACTCCTAGCAATCTCTTGCAAAACTTACTATGAAGATTTTCTTGTTCAAGTTTATCATATATCTTTTCTAGTAAAATACCATTTCTAAATTTTGAACTTGAGGTGTTAAATGCACCCCATACTTCACTGGCATATAACATAATTGGTTTTACAGTGTGATCAAAAATATGCATACTGGTCTTTGTATGTGGATGAAATGAAAATATCATTTTGCAGAGTTTAAAATAAGCTTTTAAACTTTTATTGTACAAGTCTTTTCTAGCATTAGAAAAAGATCCTGAAGCTGAGAAGAGTATTCCTAAATACTTGTAGTTATTTACACAATCTAATAGTTCGCTATATAATGGATGCCATCAAGCAGTGCGCTGAACAAATTCGCCTTAAAATCGGAACAACTACAGACAATAAATGAAAATGGAGAAATCTAATCTTCCTGTTGGATAATGAACGAGTGTGGGCTTTCAATAATGCATGTTTTACACGGTATTTATAGTTTGTACAACTGTCACGGTATTTGTTGCACTCCTTATGTCGACCGAATTATTACTGTAGTCAACGAACCGTTTATTGTATTGATATGGGGCCGTGAGGTTCGGTCTATCCTCTATGAGCCTGTTATATCTTGCAACACAGTCCCATTGCACTATCAATGTGCTCCCTCCATAAAATTGCCCTCGGTTCATGAAACTGAAGGGGATTTAATAGACTGTTCTTATTTGTAAAATGAATGTATTTTTCCTACAAAACTTCATGTTTTGTCTAATGGAGGACGGATTCATTACAGAATTAAAATTAAAAAAATATCCATAGTATATACCATAGGTATTTTTTTTAATTTTATAATGATTCTGGTCCTAATTGATCATCTGCTGTATTCATACTGGCCACTCGACATCTGCATATACTAACAATGGCTATTCAAAGCTATGCTGTATTCATACTGGCCACTCAACATCTGCATAGACTTACAATGGCAATTCAAAGCTATGCTGTATTTATACTGGCCCGTCAACATCTGTGTAGACTTACAATGACCTTTCAAATCTATGCTGTATTCATACTGGCCCGTCAACATCTGTGTAGACTTACAATGGCCTTCCAAAGCTATGCTGTATTCATACTGGCCCGTCAACATCTGTGTAGGCTTACAATGGCCTTTGAAAACTATGCTGTATTCATACTGGCCCGTCAACATCTGTGTAGACTTACAATGGCCATTCAAGTCTATGCTGTATTCATACAGGCCTGTCAAGAGCTGTGTAGGCCAAAAATGGCCTTTCAAAGCTATGCTGTATTCATACTGGCCCGTCAACATCTGCATAGACTTACAATGGTCATTCAAATCTATGCTGTATTCATACAGGCCTGTCAACAGCTGTGTAGGCCAAAAATGGCCTTTCAAAGCTATGCTGTATTCATACTGGCCCGTCAACATCTGCATAGACTTACAATGGCTATTCAAAGCTATGCTGTATTCAAACTGGCCACTCAACATCTGCATAGACTTACAATGGCTATTCAAAGCTATGCTGTATTCATACTGGCCACTCAACATCTGCATAGACTAACAATGGCTATTCAAAGCTATGCTGAATTCATACTGGCCCGACAACATCTGTGTAGACTTACAATGGCCTTTCAAATCTATGCTGTATTCATACTGGCCCGCCAACATCTGCATAGACTTACAATGGCAATTCAAAGCTATGCTGTATTCATACTGGCCACTCAACATCTGCATAGACTTACAATGGCTATTCAAAGCTATGCTGTATTTATACTGGCCCGTCAACATCTGTGTAGACATACAATGACCTTTCAAATCTATGCTGTATTCATACTGGCCCGTCAACATCTGTGTAGACTTACAATGGCCTTCCAAAGCTATGCTGTATTCATACTGGCCCGTCAACATCTGTGTAAGCTTACAATGGCCTTTGAAAACTATGCTGTATTCATACTGGCCCGTCAACATCTGTGTAGACTTACAATGGTCATTCAAATCTATGCTGTATTCATACAGGCCTGTCAACAGCTGTGTAGGCCAAAAATGGCCTTTCAAAGCTATGCTGTATTCATACTGGCCCGTCAACATCTGCATAGACTTACAATGGCTATTCAAAGCTATGCTGAATTCATACTGGCCACTCAACATCTGCATAGACTAACAATGGCTATTCAAAGCTATGCTGAATTCATACTGGCCCCTCAACATCTGTGAAACTTACAATGGCCTTTAAAAGCTATGTTGTATTCATACTGGCCCGTCAACATCTGTGTAGACTTACAATGGCCATTCAATGCTAAATTGTACACATACTTGTAGACTTAACTGGTTTGTCAAAGCCAAGTTATACTTGATCTGTAATGGCCATCAGGTTTTACATATGCTTGCCAGTCATTTTATGTAGACTTATACTGGACAGTTAATATCTACAACATGTATTACAGACTTTTTTGGTATGTCAGTATGTACATTACATAAAATGCACCCTTATTGGTACATACATGTACTTGTGCATAAAGATGTAAACATGTGTCAACTTTTCATGGTATTTATATACTGTGTACATGTTTTACTACATGATGATGTCTGAACACTTGTGGTATTTGAACATTATATAAAATGAATAAAACTTGGCTGTGAAAGTAAAACATATACCTGGTAATAATATTTTGCATGAAATTACCACTAGAGATAGTACAGTAGTTCCTTAGACAGAGCATTTTCTCTGTAAATTGGTTATGGGTTTGAACACAGAGTGCAAGACCAGTTACTTTTGCCTGATACATGCACTGTGCATAAATCCAGGTACGAAAATCCTGAAAATATGGTCTTGAGACTGCTGTTATAAAATCCCCACACTTAGTTAAGATATACAGAATCCCCACTCAAATTAAAATTATTTGAAAAGCATGTCCATTTTAAATTTTTAATTCAAATGGAAATAACAGGTTTCAGTGGTTTGGCTATGTGAAATTAAAATTGTTGATCAATGGGATGCAGTAACTTTCACCATAGAATTATTGATGAAATGTCATTTCATTCCCAGTTTTTTGTGTTTAGCATAATTCAGGTGTTAATATGTTTGTAAAGACAAACTGTCAGTGGATATGGCAACTGATAACTTCACAAATGTTATGTTGCAGTTGTAGGTTTATTTATTTGAATGGTGTTTTACACTCCGGTCAAGAATTTTTCAGTTATATTGAGACAGCAGGTTCAGAAATTATGGAGGAAGATAGAGTACTGAAGAAGATAACCAGCCCTGGGCAAGTGAACTGATAAACTCTCACACTAGACTGTTCTGCACACTATGGATGTCCTGGGTTGAAACTTAGGTGGTGATGCCACCAAGGCCCCAGGGGGGCTGTAATGTATGAAGTAAGAAAGTAGGTCACTGTGACCAATCTTTCATGTCTGTCTGATTTTCCTTAAGCTTTAGGAATTTGGTCATAGAGTAAGACAGTTTAAATTTGGTTTGTATGTATAATTGTTGGGAGTTGTAACACATGAAGTATGGTAATAGGTCACAGTGACTTACTTTTTCATGGTTGAATGAGTTTTCCTAAATGCCCTCATACATTGTATCTATATATAACTTTTAGAGCTTAAAGGTATGAAGTATTGAAGTAGGTCACTGAGATCTAAATTTCATCTTTTAATGAATGTTCCTTATAACTTCATGACTTTTTTACAAATTGAGTTAACACTTGAAATGTGTGTAAAGCTTTTGAAACTACAACAGGTGTGACCCATCAAAAGGTAATTTTTAGCTAACCTGAGCCATAGGCTCAGACAAACTATTACCATGTATCATCGTTCGTCATGCATCGTGTGTAAACTTTTCACATTTCAATCAACTCCTCCAAAACTGGTGAGCCAAATTGGATGATATTTGGCAGTAATGATGTCTAAGTGAGTGACTTTCATATTTGCACAAATAAAGAAATTATGTCCCTGGGTGCCCCATAAAGTAAAATTGTGAAAATCTTTAAAAATCAATCCTCTGAACTTATAATAGGTATAGCTTAGATATTTCATGTAAAACATACTTAGGGCACCTGGTTTCAGATTTGCACAAATTGTAGCTGTAGGGCCAAAATGGGAAAAAGGGGAAATTTGCTAATATTAATGTATTTGTCAATATATCTTGAAAATTATAAACTTTTTGTATAGGCATGTATATTAGAATATTGTAGGCATTTGCACAACGGTCATTTTGATATATGAATGAAGGTCATAGGTTCAAAGGTCAAGGTTATAGATGCAAAACAAAGACAGAAAGGTTAATTATCTCAAAAACTATAAACTTTTTGTATATGCATGTATATTGGAACATTGTAGGTGTTGGCCTAATGGTCATTTTGATATATGAATATAGGTCATAAGTTCAAAGGTCAAGGTCATAGATGCAAATGCATACTGAAATGGTTAATTATCTCGAACTATAAACTTTTTGTATAGGCATGTATATTGGAATGTTTTAGGTATTGGCCTAACAATCATTTTGATATATAGATAAAGGTCATGGGTTTAAAGGTCAAGGTCACAGATAAACAAATACTTAAATGATTAATTATCTCAAACTATAAACTTTTTGTATAGGCATGTATATTGGAATGTTGTAGGTAATTGGCCTAATGATCATTTTGATATATAGAGATAAAGGTCATGGTTTAAAGGTCAAGGTCATGGGTGCAAACAAATACTTAAATGCTTAATTATCTCAAAAACTATAAACTTTTTATATAGGCACATTGGAATTCTCTTCAGTTAATGTCATTTACCTCTGCATGAGATATGTACTCAGCCTCAGGTGAGCATTAAAGATGGGCCTCTTTTTAATGAAATTATGGGCTGTTGACTTAAAAATTTCTTTGAAATAGCAGTTTTCTGGACTTTTTTCTAAATGCTTGATATTCAGTGCTCAATTTAGAAGGGACCTTGTGCCATTAGCCCTAAAATAATAACTTTGTTCTCAAAAATGCTCTTGTTGGGCCAACTCTGGTCAATCTTTTTTGTTTGAGGTGAGATTTCAATTAATCCCCTTTAACCTCTTTCTTTGTTTTCAATTTCCTTGACTTATACTGATCATTACACCAAGTATGTTATAATGTCGACTCATTTTTAAAAAAAAATATGACCCCTGTTTTTAAAGACCTTGGCCAGGATGACCCCAACAATAACATTACTGGAATGAACACTGCAGATATTAAACTTATATTTGGTATGTGAGTTTACCATCATCAGTAAGAGATAAAGTTTGAGTTTCATTCCAGTTCAGTAATTCTTTTATGAAATTATGGTCTGTTGACTTAGAAAATTTCTTTAAAATAGCAGTTTTCTGGACTTCTAATCACTGCAGATATTGAATTTATATTTGGTATGCAAGTCTACCATCATGAGTTACATATAAAATTTGAGTTTCATTCTGGTTCAGTGATTTTGATGAAATTATGGGCTATGGACTTTTATTTATTTTGTATGTGAATCTTACATCTTATAAAATATGGAATTGCAATTTGACCCTGGTGCCAATGCAGCAATATTGGATCTGTAAGTCTTGTTCAAAACCTTTGTACAACATGGATAAAAAGCTTGATGAAAGAATATATATATATATATAAACCATTACTTATGTTTACTACAAGCCCAACTGTTCTGTGATGTCATTTATTAATGTAACATTATGCTTATGCCAAGTTAACCTGTTAGTTGATGACTCGCCTTTAATCAACAAATAGTACAGCAAGAAGTTTTGAATTTAAAAATGCCCTTGTTTCAGTCACCACAATCTATGATCACTTCAGTGGCTCAGTGGCAGTGTCTCGAAAGGGAGGTTGTGGATTTGAACCCTGGTCATGTCATACATAGGACTTTCAAAATTGTATCTGCTTTCTTAATGGTCCTCGGTATTAAGAGTACAGAGTATTGACTGGTCAACCAGTTGTCAGGATAATGTGACTGGGGAAGTGGAATGCTTGTCTGTGGTGTACTGACTGTGATCTAGCACCTTAAAGTTTCACTGAGTATGTGCTAGCACAAGGCAGATCATAAAATACACTTGCAGTCTTGGACATCTCCACATACATGAACTTGTTCTTAGATTAATCCTTAGACAAAAATAAACTTGCTTTGGTTGCAAATGGCAGAAAAAATGCCCATGCAACTTAATACAACATCAGCAACCTGCGAGTTAAATTTGTATGCAAATGTTTTAAAATGCCATATAGCATATCAGCACCAGTGTCGTTACAGTGGAGTAATAGAGTAAATTACATCCCAGTCAAGATGATTTCACTTATATTGAGACAACAAGTTCTGGAATGGTAGGGAAAACTGCAGTTCCTCTTGGGAAAACCATCAATACAGGAAAATGGGATTACCAAGAGAGCAGATGTGGTGTAATCTGTATGCTAGTGTATTAGATAACATGACTGCCTAGACCACAAAATGACTTGAAAGTGAGTAGTGACTGTTCTTTCGCCAAGCTCTCGGCATTACGAAATGAAATTCACGGTTTTTTTCGGATGGGAACTTAAAAGAAACGAGGCCTGTGTCACGGTGGGCTTGGCTCGCTATTTAAAGAATCCTGCTGTATAATGCCATCAGCGCAACGCACAGGCAAAATTTCTGCACTTTCGCCTATAGCTGGCGACGTATCAATATAAGTGACATATTCTTGACTGGGACATTTAACACCATTACTCAACTCACTCTTTCGGTGATAACTTAAATGAAATTTTTTTTTTTGGCGAGTATTTATCGTCCGAGGGAAAAGGTAAAATAAACTGTTAGATCAGTTATCGGAATGTCTAAATTATTCGAAAATATAAAATTGGTTAACAGTATATGAGGTTTCGTCTGTATTTCTTTTTTTTGGTTATTTCTGATAAAATTTCAGATGCACCATAACTGGCACAGAAAAATTATGTAGCGATTCTCTCCATTAAGTTATCTGTTGTTTCTATGTGCAATAATACATTAATATCATATGGATTATATAAAAGACGGGTTGGGATAATGGCAAACTGCTAGAAAAGTTAAGCAACTGTTTACTTCTCTGCAATTTGGCACCGGATAAATTTGAAGACGACCTTACAGGACGCCGCCATGTTGTATCGAATGTACACAGGGTATCGCGTATTGATCTGTGAAAATAGTACCGCAATCTAAACTTCAGAAATGTTCCGAAGGGCTGTCTGCAGCGGTCATAAAAGAGATACGAATGTTGGCCGCTGTTCGGAGCTTGCTTTATTACAATATTAATATTGTTGATAAGTATCCAAAATGACCTTGAAAATAGTTGACGTTCCATAGTTTCATGGTTCTTTTTCTCAATTTTAATAACACACGTGACGGGTGTAGCTAGCTAAACAGGGGGTGTTCACCCTTTCGGAGCACCCAGCCTCACTTCACTGGTTAACGTGTATTAATTATTTTGCAGTTTTTACGATGTTTTGGGATTGTGGTTTGGACTCCTCGGACTGATCTATTTTTATTTTTTTTATTTTAAATCAAATCACTTTAACGCAAATATATTGACTGATTGGGGTTTGAATCAATACATATTTCACTTATATCGGAACGTCGCCAGCTATAGATGAAAAAATATGTACCTTTGAAATGAGCCCAGGAGAATGTGAGGGATTTTAAGGTATCTTTTGAGAGACTTTCAACGCCGAGTGCTTGGGGGAACAACAGTAACGATTTTCAAGTCATGACTAGACCCGTCTTGGGTTTGAACACACTTTTCACATACGGAACGAACATTCTAACTACTGAGCTACCATAGTAATCCTTTACTCCGTAGGGTCAGCTCAATTTACTACAAAGCAAGAATGGGTCCTGGATATATTTGACATCCAACTGGCCGTAGTCCTAAGTACCTAGACTAGATGATCAAACGATCATGCACTAAACGGTGAACGAGACCAAAGGGCTTGAGGTTGATGTCTATAGTTATTGAAAACTAATATTATATGTGGCAACCTGTTTCCGACACAATCTTTGAAGAAAAAATCGTGGAAATTATGCAACAAAATTTTGGGAAAAACATTCAGATTTCTTTGATATTTCATTGTGGAAAATTGAAAGCGTCTTGAAAATTATCCGATAATTATGACTTAAAATTTATAAATAAGCAATAAAATCATTGCTGAAAATGCGTTTTATCAAATCTACCACACAAACTAGATATTATAAAACCCTGGTAGTCCTGTGGAAAGTACTGTACATGGAACCTTTATGTCGAAGCAATCACCCGGGTTTAAGTGCTTGCTCCTTTGCACTAGGAGTTGTTCACACTTCCGAAGCATCCAGTCTTAATTACCTGAAGGAAGTACAACTTTGTCAATTTTCATAAATTTAACCTTGCTTTTGGGATTGTGATTTTGTACATTGATCGATATGTTTGTATTTTATTATACAACACATACATCTATATTGTTTTAGATATACAACATGGTGTCAGAGTGTTTGGACCAAATTGGGAATTCCAGGACCGAAACCAGTTCCTTTTTTCGGTATCATGCATAGATATGTTAAACAGGTAAATACATAGAAACAAGTGTAATTCACTCTTAGCAGCCATGGATTGTGTAAATTGCATCAACATAATTTCACATAGATGAGGTGGTCGGTTGAACTATGGTGGAGAAAACCGGAGATAAACACTTACCATTCTTGAGTGAACTGATAATTTTAACATCTGTCTGAACGGTTGGTTGGTTGGTTGGCAATTTTTCAACTATTTGCGACGAGAACATTTTTATTAATCTTTCTGAATTCTGAATTAATCCATGAACATTTTCGTGATGCATGTGAAGTGCGAGTGTTGTATGGTCTTCCTTATACTAGTGCGCACTCAGACAACCGTACCACTCCTAAAGTCGATTATCCTGATACCAGGAGAACCAGGAAAGGCCAACAGCAAGAAAAATTCACTTTCCCACATTTGGTCTAAGCGGGACTCGAACTCACAGTGGTGAGAGATCCTGAATTTGTAGACGTAGTCTGACGTCTTATCAATTAGACCACCACGGCCTATATCTGCCTGAATGGGTTTAGAATATACATGTAGGCAAAAGTAAAATGTGTGCGCTCGGTGTACTATATCTTTGATATGAACTTAATTATGTTTATAGAGCATTTAATTTAATTGGTGTCATCTTGAAGAAAGGATGATAATAAAATATATTCATTAAAGAATTGACTTCGTGTTTTATGTCGTCAAGACATTGAAACAAACACAAATTGCAGAATATAAGTCTGCATGTACTCAGTCTTTTTACATTAAATAAGTCAGAACATATTTACATCTCCATTTACATCTCCATGTTAAAGTTAAAAGAAAACAATTGTTGAATTTGTGTATGTAAACATCGCGTTCCCACCATGAACGAAGACAAAGGCCAATAGGTTGTCTGATGTTTCCTTACACTTATTGTTCTTGGTCTCTTATTTCTGCACCTTAATTATTTAATGAAAAAATAAACGAATACATTTATGTAACGTTTACATAGAACAAAACAGAATCTGTAAGTGTAAATATTTGGTATTTGAAAACGTGTCTCTGTCTTGTCTGCAAAGTTCATGGGTAGGTGCTAAGATGTTCCAAAAAGTATATTTTTGCATTAATTTCTGTCATAGGATCATTTGGCATTTCTATTAAATTGCGAAATTCAAAATTATGCATGAGAATTCATGTACTTATTCTACATGTCTCGTTGTTACAGAAATACAAAATTAGCACATAACAATTACCCTTAACATTCAGTGATGGATACGTCTGGTTTTTTGCAATGAAATGCATTAACGTGCGTTGAAGATTTCACAGTGACGGACTTCATAGCCAAATAAATTTATTGCTGCTTTCTCTCTCTCTCCTCTCTCTCTTCTCTCTCTCTCTCTCTCTCTCTCTCTCTCTCTCTCTTACATTTTATGCATATTGCTTTAATAATTTATTTTTTTAGATACGTTTAATTGCTAGTAAATATCTCTATGACAGTAAAAGCCATCTACAAAGATAAATTCTTACATTTTTATGTCCAACAAACAAAGTGAGGAAAGTGGCATATAATTTTTACTTTATTTCTTCCGCCAACCCACTACCCTTTTCTCTTCTCGAAACTTCTCAAACTTCACAAAAGCAATTTTTGGATGGAGTTTTGTATCATTGGCTATTCGTATATTGATTATGCACATGGTTGGGAGAGCACGTATTTTCCAGTTGCCTTTCGTTAAGGGGGTGGGGGGGCACTTTTGTAATGGCATTTAATTTCATTCATAGCATCTTTGTAATTCACAGGGATTACACGAAGTAGACAAAGAACTGTATAAAAAGTATGGCCGTGTTGTCGGGTAAGTAGTGCGTTTGAAAACTTTTTTTTTTTTACAATCTGAGATAAAAAAAATTAAATACAACTAAACAACCAACTTTTTGTGACAATGATGATATGAACGCTTTAAGTTATGACTACTTCATATACCATTTTTTTTAATTTAATCATAAAATACATTTTAAAAAAATGGCATGCGACATTGTCATATACCATTTTTTTAAATGTATGTTAGGATTAAATTAAAAAAGGGCATATGACACTACTATAAATGTTTACGAGTCTAACTACATTTGTTTCAAATACCGCATCAATCAACAGTGCATAGCTAAAATAAATAAATAAATAAATAAATATAAATAAATTGTTAATATTTTAGAATCGAAGGGGACTAACCTACAATTAATTGAATACTGATTAAACTTATTTAGTGGTGAAGAATTCTTATTGAAATACATGTAGTAATTGGTGTTTCCATGGTTTTAGGAATAAATATGCGTCCTGTGATATCTTGAATTTTTGGAAACAGTCACAATTGTTTATGCTGTTACATATATTTATCATTTTGTTTTATAATTTAGGATTTACCATGGAAACATACCGCTATTATTGATAAATGATGCTGAATTAATCAAAAAAGTTGCGGTGAAAGAATTCTCTATTTGTAAGTATTTTTTCAACTATCACTATAAACGTATTTATTTTCGCGGTGTACTAATTTTCGCTTATTTTTGCTGTTTGTTTTGCGCGGAAATTAATTCCAAGCGAAAATTATATTATGCTTGTGTGCTATAGTGCATATTTAAAAACAACGCGAAAATCTAAATTTCCTATACCGCGGAAATAAATACACGCGAAATTAAACACGTTTACAGTACATGGTAGGTAGTCGACGGGCTCTTCGGCAAGTGCTATCTATAACTATGCAGTTTTTTAGCCAGAAGAGCTCTATCAATATCCCGGCCTCTATGCAGCCGAGCTGTTTGTTAGAACTGTGTTAAATTTTCGACAGTCTGAATTGCATTGACTTACAAGTACAGTTTTACACGTATCTTATGCTACATGAATGCGCCATTTAATTACTTAAGTGTAAAATACATGCAGATGCTAGCTAGTGCCTGCTTGAAGTTGTTGACAAGATTGGTGAGAATCTGTGTTTACTGATAAATCTTAATTTTCGTTGTTTTCTCATTTTCGTAAATACTCTGATCCACGAATTAAAATTACAGCGAATTAGTATATCATATATATATATATATTGTTGATAAGTTTGATGTCTCTGTGTCCAGGATTGCCCTGAATATATTAAATTTTGACGTCCCATAGTTCCATGTTCCTTTCACACAATTTTGATTACACAAGTGGCGGGTGTAGCTAGCTTAACAGGAGGTGCTTACCCTTCCAGAGCACCCGGCCTCACTTCCCTGGTGAAAGTTCACCTGTTTAACCTAACATGTCAAATTCAAAGTTTTTACTTTGCTTCTGGATTGTTAATTGGACATTGATTAGTTCGTTTGTTTTTGAGTTGATTACAAACCTAAGTTAATATGAAATCACGAGTTTTTCACCTTACGAAATGTATTGTTTTAGAACCCCGAAAATAAAGGATTTTACAAACAATAATTCCACTTTTTTCTGTATTGCAAGGAATATCTCTATGTGGGCGACATTGTGCAATCAGGACTGGTCGACACACGTGACGACCAATGGAAATTTCTTAGAAAAACACTGTCTCCTACCTTCAGCACTGGTAAACTGAAAAACGTATGTAAAATTGTAAAATTCTTTTCTTGGAATCTCTCTCTCTCTCTCTCTCTCTCTCTCTTCTCTCTCTCTCTCTCTCTCTCTCTTTCTCTCTCTCTCTCTCTCTCTCTGTATGTGTGTGTTTCTGTGTGTCTATGTGTGTGTGTTAATGGTGGCTAGTCTATAGTGGTACCCAACAGGAATGTACCTTTAAAAACGTCACAAAATTGACGTCTGAAAGTAAAGCTTACGTACTTAATGATGACACGATAGAGACAGCTTTTTTCAGATGTGTTGAATATTCTGAAACCCATACGTATATATGGCATTCCGTCGGAAAAACGGTCTCTAGAACAAACCGATGATAATACAAAAACAACTGCTATTATACTATTCGTGTTCTGGCAGTTCCTCCGCAACGACTGTGTAGATTTCACTATTTTTGCGTAGCCCAATGAGAGACGGCCCCCATATCATCAATAAAATTGGCCGTTGAGAACAGAACTAAATCGGTCTACCAAAGGTGGTGCTTCACTGTGATAATTATTTTTGCGTAGCCCAATGAGGGACGGCCCCATATCATCAATAAAAAGGGCCGGTGAGAACAGAACTAATTCGGTCTACAAAGGTGGTGCTTCAGAATTTAACAAAAAGTGATATTTTCAAATGTTTTACCCGAGGATAGTTTCTGCATATGAATGGTCATGTATTATTATAACGCCTCAAATAAACAGTTTAGGTTAATTTCTTGTCAAATGCCGTATAATAATTTATGATGCCGCAATGCCATGCAAAAATACAGATGTACAACACTACAAAACCATCTTGCTACAGTATATTCATGATTAGAGTTTTCGTGTATTTCATCACTCTCCTAAACAGCATGGATCTTATCTTTTTTTATCTGCTTTGCAACTAATTTAAGACAAAAATATTTAGATCAGATAAGTTAAGACAAATCTAAGTTTAGAAATGATTCTGAAACCGGAGTCTAGTTTTAAATTATGTCTAGCGTCTCTGTAAACACATCCTTACTCGGTTTGCAGTGGTCTGCCTACAGATTACATCGTCTTTCACCGTATATATTCGGATCATACTCAGGACAGATCCTAGTGTGAGAAAAAGTTTGTCCCTCCGCTTCACGAAGGTAGAAGGTTTCTCTTCGCCATTTCAGACTTAACCGCCTCGATATAAGTGAAAAATCTTAACTTGGGCGTGATACACCTTTATTTAACTCCCTTTAACTTTAACTAGTCCCGTAAGAAAAATAAGAATATAGTTGATTAAAACAGCGACATTTAATACAGAATGTTGCTGATTAAAATTATTATTTTTAGATGATGCCCTTGATACAGAGCAATATTGATACAATGATTGAGGCTATAGATGAAAAATCAAGAAAAGGCGAATCACAGGAAATGAAACAGTATATTATAAAACCAAATTAATTTATTCCTATAACTGTCCGGCGTAGTCTGTACATTGCACTAAGGTTCGTCAGAATACCATGTGATAGCCACAACGTTTCTGTGGAACATTTATTTCCACTTGAGATAGAATCGCTGCAGTTCACGTTTTCCCGTACAATGACGGAAATTCGACGTAAACGTTTTCCAAAACTCACCGCACTAACGTTAAGGGATATTAATCACGAGGTATACTGGCGAACTTCATTGACCGAAAGGCCACACGTGTGGACGTTAATGTCCAATAATCGTGAATAATTGGGACTTCAGGAAACCTCATTTATACTTAAACATGTCAATAAAAGCTCCAAGAACTGCTCACATCACCCAGCTTCGTGTATTAGTTCTTCAAAGTCCATGCTATCAAAATCGTCTCTTATATCCCCTCTGTTAGAAACATTTATAATACTGCAGCAAGTATAATGTTCATTACTGGGACACATTATGTCCAAGTGCAGTTTGGGAGGGTTTTTATCCACGGGACAATTTTTTTTTAAGTCTTTTAGTGACGTACTTGGGAGGTCGCTGATGATGCATGCTATACACGTACGTCTATAAGGTCATGTGTAAAGTGTGCAGTATTGAAATGATCTAGCAACAGATTTGTTTTAGAAAAAAATTAAAATGTAGTTTAAACAAATTTAAACACTCCAACAACAAGTCGGGTGTATCTTCAAATCCGATGTCTCTTGTCACGGTAAGCTTGGCATGTTAAAGAACCCTCCCTGTACATTACCCTGCGCGCACTGCAAAGGTAAAAGTTCTGCCACTTCACGTAAAGCTGGTGACGTCTCGATATAAGATGAACTATTCTCGACAGGGACGTAAAACCCCAATAATTCAATCAAGCAATCGCTGCTAGAAAACCCTGTTTACAGAAAACAATGTATTTTATCTTGTACTTTCGAAGACAGTTCATCAGTTTACGTTACAACTGTTTTACCACCCCGCGGAACAGAAAAAAAAGATCAATTTTATGATTCAATTCTGCTGACATTTGTGTCCCATTAAAACAAGATAAAAGCCGATACTATAATAGAAACAATCTTATTTTATGTTGGTTTTAAGTGCTTGTGCACTTTAATATACTGGTATAAAAATAAGTTTTACGCCTCAGTCAAACTTCTTTCACTTATATCGAGACGGTTTTGCAAGTGTTAAGTAACCCCCGCGGTATATCGAATCAATTAGTATGGACTAGGATAATTTTCAAAGAAGCAGGTAATGCTTACAAAGACTTCGAAGAAAAGGTGAAAGTTTCAGATGATAAGAGTAAATGCACACTGTTAAGATGTATGTTCAGAACCATTTGACCCTACGATATTTTACCCGTGATTAAATGTGATTGATGTTTCGGGGGCGGAGTCTAATGCCAACGACCATTAACATTTTACAATTTTTCATGCATTTTATTACACGATACTTCAAATTTTGTCAATAAAAATATCTTTGTTTCACATTTTATAATTTATTTTGATTTTTAGCTTGTTTGGTGGTTACACGATGGACAACATAGCCAGTACTGCGTTTGGTTTAAAGATCGATTCACTAAAGAATCCAAATGACCCGTTTGTAAAACATGCAAGGATGCTATTTTCCTGGACTTTTGGAGATTTTCTTATGATTCTTGTCTGTAAGTATTAGCATAGTTTTAGGAGTAAACGGTATCACGACAACGGTTAACTCGTACCCAGGTCAACTCGTACCCATACAAAGACAACAAAAGACTTTTTACACAAAGTGTGTTGTACATTAAAGTATGATTGTTTCAAGTTCTTCACAAGTTAACAAACTTACAAGTTCCTATTGCTACACATAGAATAACCGTTTATATACCTTACATCATAGAAAGCAAAAACGCAAATATTTTTTGAATTTTCAACGGGACCGATATAAATCAATAATTCATTTACTTACAGCTAAGGAAAGTTTTGTCCAATTCTTTACAGACAAAAATATCAGATGAGTTTTTAAAATGGTTAATTTTTGAAATTTGTTTCAGGCATGTTTCCGGTTTTGGCTCGTGTTTTCAAATATCTGCGTCTTGATTTCACCCCAAAAGCCATGCTTACATTTTTTGGAGATGTTACATCTAAAGCAATAGAAATGAGAAAGACTTCCAATGGCGTAAGTCAAGCTGGTTTATTTATTTATTTATTCATTTATTTGTTTTTTATTGTAACTGCGAAAAAGATTTTTCTAATGGTTACGAAAAATCAGGAAAATGGCATCTTACAGGTAACATCTGAAATGTACATTAAGGTGTCGATTTCGTCTCTTTTAAATTTTCAAAATAGCTCACTGAAGCACCCATCTACTTAGCAGCATCAGTAATGATGGCTGAATATCTGCGGTCTTACAAGTTTGATTGACAGTTGAGTAAGATATGTCGATTTCCTTCAATAATAATAGTAATAATTCGGTATTGGGCTCGGATTTGATATTTTAACGTTCTGTGCGATTGTAAGTGTGATAAGTTGTTAAATTTATCATTTAAGCCACGCTTAATTAAATTCAATTGTATAAAATTATGTTCAATGCTGGAGTACACACAGGAGTGCCGCAATATGAGATCACAGCTTGCTTCATTGCTACAACTACGGCGACCCTCCATATATAACTGCTATCAGTTCATTTTTGACTTCATTTCAATATAGTCTTCGATGAAATCAAACTCTTTGGAGATATTATTTATATTGAGACAGTTTATACCAAAGCGTTAGGCTGCGGATGAAGACACGGAACATAACTTAGTGGTTTTAATGACAGTTACGAGGTCAAATCTTAGATATTTGCATTAAAATCAGTGTGTTTTGGTCAAACAAATACATACGAACGTGATACAACGCGTCCCGTGTAAGAGAAAAGTCAAGGTCACGACGTTAATTCTTAGATTTATCATTAAAATATGTGTCTGTTCAAATCGTCTGCGTATTGAATGGATTTTAGTCAAACTTAAAACAAGTGTGTACCAACATGAGACGATTAGTCGCTTCAACAAATAATCATTTTGGCGACAATATGGACAAAGGTTTCTTGTCTCTAAAAGTTCTAGTTTCAGTAATATTTATTTATTTAATTACAATAGTTATTAAAACCATTTTATTTTGCAGTTGTTATTTGAGTTTCTGTAAACATATACGAGTACATGTATTCAAAAAATCTTGTTATACGATTTTTATGAAAAGAATGCATTGAAACACATACTGGACTCAGGAGTCTATTCAGAACACGTAAACAATTATTTTTAGCCTTTTCATTTTATGAATTGATCATAGGTTAACAGAGATTTCCTGCAGTTAATGTTGAATGCACACAAAGAGAGAACGGACACGAATGGTCTGCCGACAAGAGGTAAATTTTAATTGGAGACTTTTTAAGGAAATCATAATTTTACAGATTTACAATAACAAGTCAGTGTATTTTAAACATTATAGCAACCAAACACATGGAAAAACAAAAGGAATGAGATAAATCATTGCTACGCACATGATGAACACATATATTAAGAAAAGTGTAGAGTCGATTAGTAGTGTTTAAAGTCCAAGTTAAGATGATCCATTTGAAATTCGGCGATCGGTTCAAGGATGGCGGAGAATATAGACAATGGGAGGTGGGGGTGCTGCGCCGACGATTGGTAATCTGACAACATTTCTTACATGTTTCCTGTCCAAGTGAGATTCTAATGTAGACACACGGTCCTGTGATCAGTAGCCAGCACTTTGGATCCCTTGGTCTTCGATGACCCAAAATATTAATTTAGCCACAGATTATACACTTGGCTTATTTCACAACATTACACATGTATAAACTGAGCAATTACAAATGTCATTAGTTTAACACTCGTTAATATTCAGATATTTAAAGTAACGTGTTTAGTTTGTTTTCAAAAGTTAAATATCTTAGAAAAATTAAGTATTCTCGCATGCTTATTTGCTTCAAGCTACATATTATACCAGTTTTATTTTTACAGCACTAGACGGGCGTTTCAGAATACAATTCCTCATCAGTAGTGCTTGAACCAAAATTATGAAACCAAAATTGTTTTCAAGATGTTGAAAAGATATCCAAAAGGACCAGAATATATTTTACCAGATTAAGCTAGGGAAATGCTTTGCAGAAGGGGATATCGCATCCCTACCTTATCAGTAAATTATGGACCGATCCTATATTCAGCTCACCTGACCAATAGACTCAGATGAGCTATTGCGATCTACCACGTCTGTCATGCTTGATGTGTACACCTTTTCGCATTTTGTTTTCATTCTTCTCTTTCAAAACTACTGTTGGGCCACATTTATACTATTTGAAATATCTCGATCAAGATCAAGAGATTTGCACAAATATATAGAGAGGTACAATAGCTAGAATTTAGATATTTTAGATGTAGAAATATGTAATATGCAAATTATCGGATGTTCCGTCACATTGGAAACGTTAGACTGGTTCCTATAATTTATTTAAGAATTATAAACGACCAATATACAATAGCTACCCATAGGTATTTGGATGTAGCATTCTTATCAAAAGTTGTATTCAGCTAGTACAAATGTAGGTTTTGGAGTTCAGAATGTGGAAATTGTAAAAGGGCTTCTATGAATTATTATAAAAAATAAGCTTAACCACTCGTGCACAATAGCAAGGCCGGTAAATGTAGGTATTATAATAATATTTATCACTAATCTAACGTCAATCTAACTTTAATTAATTATGTTTATAAAAAATTAATTAAAGTCTACAAGATACGCCATAAGCGATAAGTCTCATGGATCTTTTGTTTTTCTACATTTTGACAAATTATCTTTTTTTCTATAGGTTTAACAGATATGGAACTCCACGGGAATACTATGTTATTTATGGTTGCTGGATATGAAACTACAACGATCACACTCACGTTTGCTGCATATTGCTTGGCTACTAATCAAGACGTTCAAGAGAAGCTTATTAAAGAAATCGACACAGAACTAGCCGGTGTAGGTTTTTGTTGATAGGATATAGGCAGAGAAATGTCCTAGTCCTACTAGAACTCTCGCTTGAGAGCCAAATACAGTCAAACCTGTCTATAAAGGCCACCAAAGGGAATCAGTAAAATGGCCTTTATGGGCAGGTGGCCTTTATATACAGGTTCAAATAAAATAAATAAAGAACAATTGGGTAAAAATTTCACTGGCCTTTATAAGCAGGTGACCCTTATATAGAAGTGGCCTTTAAGGCAGGTTGGACTGTACCCCAGCCCCAACATCTACAAGTGTTTAATGTTTTCCCGCGACCTTGACCTTTCCTATATGACATTGGTTCAAGTTTTATGACAGTAGTCCAAAGCAGCTATAAGATATGGCTCGGACACGATTTTACAGGACAGACCGACAGACAGTCATGGTTTTTTATGTACCTCCTAGTTGGGGGTGTATAAAAACTGTTTTAATTGAATCTGAACTTATGGATTATGTAGTTTGTTGGTTTATTGGGTATACGGTCCAGTAAAATGGCATATATAATAATTATATTATAATTTTTTTCCAAAAACAATTTTGTTGGAATTAATTTCAAGTGAAATTTTACAAAAAACTTCAAATATTTCAAAAACTAGCCAAAATTTTTTTTTTAATTTTTTTGTAATTTTTTTTTTTATTTAAGAAAGGTACTTTAATGTTACATAATAATTTTCTTCATCAGAAGTCTCTTTGGGGTGGCGCAACTATGGGAAATATTCATTCCATAGTTGTCCGATCGCATGTTATTTTATTATATATCTTTTTCGACGGTAGCTTTGTTAGCTTTTAATCGGTCTGCACATTGGCCTACAGACATTTAACTACTGTTGGATTTTTGGAAGATAGAGGAAACTAGAAGACACAGAAAAACACCTACCATTAACAAAGCCATTAGAGAAACCGCTTCGCTCTACAATCTGAGTATAAAAAATTCAAAACAGATTCTAAGCCATATTTCCGTGTTTTATACCAATCGGTTAGCTAAGGTGCTTACTCTTCCGGAGCACTCTGTATCATTAACCTCGTAGAAGTTTTCGCGTTCAACCTAAATTGTCAGTTTTTACAGTTTTAACTTCTGCTTGTCGGATTATGATTTGAAACGGACCATTATGTTTGTGTTTGATGTAGGCTAAGGCTACTACTTTTGGGTTGACAAAATTTACAAAAGAATTATTCATCTCAGAAATATTGAGAAAATATTCATTCAATTTATTTTGCTTTTCAATTTCAGCAAGAACTGGGATATGAAAATGTAATGAACCTTGAATACCTTGACATGTTTTTATCGGAAGTTCTTAGATTATGGGGTCCAGCTCCAAGGTGAGTTTTAAGTTAGGGGACCGAATTACTGGGTTCTCAAATAGATCAGAAGTTCTTAGATTATGGAGTCCAGCTCCAAGGTGAGTTTTAAGTTAGGGAACCGAGTTACTTGGTTCTCAAATAGATTTAAGTTAGGTTCGTAATTATTTTTACAGAATATAAAATCTTACAGTCTTTGAATACTTGAATATTTTTATCAGAAGATTGTGGGATCTAGCACCAAGATGAGTATTTAGTTTGGGAAACTGGGTCACTGTGGAGAACTTTATATATTCAAAGAGAAATAAAATGATTTAAGTTATGCAAGTAAATATTTTCTATATGATAAAAATGTATAAGCCCTTGAATACATTTATTTGTTTTATCAGAATTCCTTAGATCGTTGCTTCAACCTCTAAAGTAAGTGTTAAGGTTGGGAAACTAGGTAACTAGTAGAAACTTGAAAAAATGGTCAAATGTTTAATATCTAAGGCTATTAAATAAATCTTAATGTGAAAGCATACTTCAATATACATTTTCAATAAATCCTTTCGGATTGCATACTATTATCACAGATTGAAATTTTAATATTTGTTAGAAACATAGATTGCAGTTTTTTTAATTATCAAAATCATTTGTTAAGTACTTCATAGATTCAAATGGTGGCAAATTTGCTAGCTAAACAGTTGCTGCTTATCCTTACGGACCAGCCCACGTCCCTTCCTTGGCGGAACTTCACGTGTGTAAGTTACATAATCAGTCATTTTTTAGTTTTTACTTTGCTTTTGAATTGTAATTCAGACGTTGATTAGTATACTTGTATTTGGTTTCAGTTATAATTATGATTCTTATTATTTTTTTTTCTTGTGTAATACAGGTTCAACAGGGTGGCAGCTAACGACATTACATTGAATGGTATACGTATACCAAAAGGCGCCGATGTATCCATGTCCCCGGTGGTTTTACATCGTGACCCGGAGTATTGGCCTAATCCGAATAAATTTGATCCAGAAAGTTAAGTAACTACTCCATATACATGCATATAGTAATCATTTACCTGGTGGTAAACCGGATCACCCAGCCTCAATTCTCTGTTGGAAGTTCTCGTGTTTCACTTAAAATGCCAGTTTTCAAAATTTTCACTTTGCATTTGGATTGTAATTTGAACATGGATTGGTATACGTTATTTTTATACAAAAAGTATTTTAATATGCAAAAACCAATCCATATCAGATCATTGATATGGATACCTGTGTAACATTTCATCGTACATATCCCATCTCCCAATATCGCATCCCTTCAAATCCCATTGGTTATTAAAAAAACCCTATCGTCAGTACAATTAAAGGGACGGTTTAGGATGCTTTCGTCACTTGTGGTGTGAAAAAACACCTGAAACTTGTCAATCACTACGGTAACTTAGTTGGTATTCACTTAGTATGTGTGAGGTCGTGAGTTCGACTTCCGGCTACATTTGAACAAGGGATTTGAAAATAAGTAGTGACTGTTCTTTTGCCAAGCACCCGGGAAGAAAGAAACAAAAAGCCGCAGTGTCCTTCGGAAAAGGCCTTAAAACCCGATGCTACGTGTCACAGAAGCTAGTGACGTCTTAGTATAGGTGAAATAATCTTGATTCGGAAGAAAAGCATCATTCAATTAATCTATCAATTTGTAACTTGTTAAAGTTATACAGGCGCTAATAATGACTGTGTTGTTTAGCTTGGCAGTATATTTGATAAAATGATTAGTCTACAGAAATACAATTTCTCATCGGTAGTGCTTGAACCAAAATTGTGAAACTAAACTTTTTCAAGGGGTTAAAAAAATATCCAAAGTACCAACATATGTAATTTATTGATATTCTACATTAGGTATATGTTTAAAAGGTTGTAATATATTTTCCCATATCATCCACCATATACTGGTATAGGCCCAAAATATTTTTTTAGAAAAGCATACTTAAAATTTCCTTGGATTTGCTCGAACCCACTAACCAACGGAAAAAGCGAATTAAACATTTTAAGTCATTTTGTTTATAGGTTCTCAAAAGAAAATAAAGAAAAAAGAAGTCCATATGTTTTCCTACCATTTGGAGTTGGACCAAGGCATTGCATTGGAATGAGATTGGCTTTGCTGGAGTCTAAGCTTGCGATTGTGGCAATATTGCAAAAATACAAGTTCGAGACAACCCCTGAAACGGAGGTAAGAAGAAGACAGTACACTCAACAGAAACAGATCAATAGCAGCTGAAATAACATTTTAGAGCAACAAAAAATAAATAAATAAAGAAGGAAAAGAAAAAAGAAACTTTTCAGGCTTTTTAAAAATATTAACAGAATGAAAAATGTAAATGCCTGTATGGGTTGCAATGATTATTGCATTTGTTTTATGTTTCTAGACCACTGGTTCTCTATGGTAGGTGGGATATTAAACTACCTCTTTTGTATATTGTACTTTTTTTCGTAATATTTAAGTAATATTTTTATTTTTTATCATTACATCATTTTCTTGCTTAATTATGGTTCTTATATCGTGTTCTTGGGTTCAATCGATGTTGCCTAGAACACAAGTACAAATTTATTGTCGCTTCTCATTAGTTCAGCGTATCTTTTTAATGCTATTTTTATTCTAAAAATGTGAACATACATGTGCAGTACATGCCCATGGGAAGATTGACTGCGAGAAAACGAAAAGGTGTAAAATGTTATTTGACCGAAAACTAAATAATAGTTGCCGAAAAACTATAAAGTAAACGAGGGTTGAGACAAGCTGATGATTCGGCACTAATTCGTTTGCTTAGTGTATAACTGTCTAAAGGCATGTGCTCTACTTGAAGGATGCATAAAAAGTAATAGGTGGTGCATTGGAGCCATTACAAATGGGAAGAATTCATAACTGAAATCGTCATTGTTTTTATTTTTATTCTTTCTGACAAAAGTGAAATTCTTTTTGACAGAAGTGATTAAGAATGACTTTCAAATTTCAAATTAGGTTAATACTTTTACATATATCTGCATTGAATTTTTAGTGAGTGGCTGAAAAATAATCATTTGACTACCTTTGTATTAAATTTTTTTCTTGATTTCTTGTAGATTCCACCGAAGATAAAGAATGCGGTACTATTGAAAGCAGAGAATGATGTCATTTTAAAACTGAAAGCAAGATAAATGCTACAACTTAATCCGTCAAGGATGGCTCTTGTTTCTTTTTATCGAATACTTTGTATGCTGCTTCTTGATAAGTTGTTTCACATGCTTACAATATTTACCTTCTGTGTGGACTTCATTTGAAGCTTTTAATTGGAAATTGTTTTGGAAGTAGCTTTACAACAAGGGTTTTTTCATTATACTGAATGATGTAACAAGTTCATTGCTTAGTCCTTTGTCTGTTTTTATTGAATATTGCTTTCGGGTATATATTGCAATGAATTTAATTAACAAACACAAAACACTTAAATAACGTGCTAGCTGAAGTTGCTTAAATGGATGTGTATTGAAATTGATTTTTAACTGTTTCTGACATAATTTTTGATAGAGTTGCCTCCCTTTGGACGATTCTATCTCGACGAACTAATGTTTTTATGTCAATATGGTGATAATTTCAATTATAATTTTTTATAGACACCGCTGATAAATGTGTAATTAAATACACTAGGAAATTACAACAAATGGTTCAAGTTTTAAATTAGAATTTTCCTTGGTGTGCTTCATCAAACTAGATTTGCCAATTATCTTATGGAATCGTTTTCAACTCAAAATTAGTTTGTTTGCGGCACACCGGATAAAATTTACTTCCAAACAGATTGTTGTCAAGTGAATAGCTTACCCTTGAGATGGCATAGATAGATGACTTGCCACATTGTCAAAGAACTCTAGATCCTGTCTGTTGGAACTATTTTTTTTTTCATAGGAAGTACATTCATTAATGGTTGTAATTTTAGAATACATACCGGATAACACAATCTATCATGGTAAAATCTAGCTGATATGGATGGAAGCCAGACAACAAATAACATCATTTTACCTATTTTACATTTTTTAATAATTGCTGCTAGCTTAAATCTGAATTTCATTAAAAAACTAAAGTATACTCCATGCAAAGTATTTCTTTAGCTAAATTTGGTTAAACACATTTTTCGACCCTAACACTTTTGGTTTCACAATTTTGGTCCTAGCACTACTGATCATGATGAGGAATTGTATTATAAAAGGACTTCCTAGTGTTGTGAAATGAACACTGGTAAAATGTGCAATGCAAACCCCTACAAACATACTGATCAATGTCCGAAACACGTTCTAGAAACACAGTAAAAACTTTGAAACTGACAATTTAGGTTAAACACGTGAACTTCTACGTCAGGCTGGTTGCTTCGGAAGGGTAATCACCCCCTGTTTAGCTAGTTACACCTGTCACGTGTTTAATCAAAATTGAGTGAAAGGTACATGGAACTATGAGACGTCAAATATATCCAGGGCAATCCTGGACACAGACATCAAACGTTCCACAATACTATGATGGCGAGCATAAAACCTTTAGAGGGCCCTAACAAACCTAGGCTTGCAATATCCCTGGGTCAACAATCAGCTTGCTTCGTTGTGTAAAGTTCCCCTTAGTTTGAACAAGTCATAGCGTATAAATAGAAAAACAAATATACCATAAGCAGGAAAACCAGATATTTTGCTGCAAAGAAAAGGACAATTGACAATAGAAAAATTGATGTCATCACGTTTATAGTACAGTTGCAAACGTAGCCTTTCGTAGGCGTCATAATTGAGACAAAACATGTTTACTATGAAAGTGATTTAATCAAAAATGTTATTTTTTGTATTATTTTGCCAGATTTAAAGTTTTTCTTTGCTTTTCGAATTGTTTTTTTTAAGTTCGACTTTCTTATCGTTTTTCTTCTTTTTCATAGAATGCAGTTGACTAATATTAGTTTAGGAGCCTTTTAGACATGTTCATTATGTTACCAGACGTTGTATGAATAATTTAGCTTAAACTATTAAAATCAACTGCAAATTGGTATTGATACACATATTTCAAATTACAATACCTCATATGTTTCAAAAACATTATTACTGTTATTAGAAAGCAGACAGTTTTGATTTTGTGTAATTTAATAGAAGTATATCAACTACAATGATTAATGAGACGGCGGATATTTCCCAGTACTTACCAATGGAACGTGTAGTTTAAAATCCATTATATTACCATATAATTTATAAAACTATTTGTTTGTCCATATAAAACAAATTAAATTGTTAAGGATACAAAAATCGTATGATGTCTCACTTATCAGAAAATATGTGTTCAAATACGATCAAAAAACCAAACATACTTATTGATGATCGAAACACAATCAAGAAGCAAAGTAAAACAAATTAGAACTGACAAGTAAGGTTAGACACGTGAGCTTCCACTAGGGAAGTGAAACAATTTTTCAATTGTACAAATTTGTACTTGGAGAAAACCGACTTTAGAGATATTTGTGCATTTTTGTAGATGTCTTCCGTGACCCAGTACTTTAAAATTGCAGAACAAAACCGACACTTGATGTAGCTAAAACAGTAAAAACTTGTTGCATTTCACAAAAGACAAAATTTCATGCTTTAGAGTTTCCATTGCGTTTTCTTCATCTTGTAATATCCCATGTTTGTATTGTTGCGATTTCCGGAGTTAAACAGAATTTTACATTGTTAAATAGCCATTTTATTTCTTCTACCTTACTAATAACAACGGTGTGTCTAGCTAAATAGGAGGTGTTCAACCTTATGAAACACTAACATTCATGGTTGAAGTATTTAACTAACTTTTCAAAGTATTTACTTTGCATTTTCAATTGTCCTTTGGCCAATAATCGGTATGTTTGGTTTTTTTTATTTGATACTTGGCATATAATAAATATTAAAATCGTTGATTGTTTAAACTATGTAAAGTTTTAAAGATTTAAAATTATAATCAGACATTTTTATTACATAAGTTTTAGCTAGACGGCAATTTTAATTGATCTTAGATCAAACATAAAGATACTAGTCTATTTCCTCAATCCCAAAGGCAAATTTTAGTAAAAAGGAAAAAAATGGCAAATAAAGTCAAACAATTGAATTTCCCGAGTGGGAACCAGCACGTACGCCATATGTCTTTTTCATATACTTCTAAAAGTGCTATTAACCCTAGGCCTGCAGTTAGTCGTTATATATAGAAACTTCAGGAATACTCAAAATTGACAGGCAGAAATGAACAACTGACCTGCTTATATGCTTTTCACCATTCATTTTCATTTTCTCTAATTTTATAATAACACAACGAACACTAAAGCATTTAAAAGTTAATATACTGTGTACAATCATTATAACTCGTTTAGTGTTTGTTCACATTTTCAGAAGAATAAACTTCACATGATCACCAATACTATGTGCACCTGCTCCTCTTAAATAATTTAATTAAACACACTAGAAAAATAAAAATGGTAGAAATTGTTAAACTGTGCATGTTACAATATTGTTTGCTTTGGATGCTTCAAGAAAAGACATTTTAATCGAATCAAGCGTAGACAGAAATGTTTGACAAAACCATTTTAAGTTTCTTGAAACGTATAATTTTGGTTGACTAAATCGGTCTCAAGTAAAGGCTAAAGTAGACTTTTGTCGCTTGCTTATTTAGGTTTAAGACCTTGCAAAATACATCAATGCAGATTTTAACTTCTGTCTAAGTTTTGCTAACAGCTCCTAAAAAGATAAATAAACTTACATTAAGAAACAATAGAATTTCAAAGTATTAATACAAAAAATTGATAACATAAAACTTAAATTACAGTGCAACGGTTTAAGATGAAAAGGCTTTAATATTTTATCAAAGCTGTCATTTATAAATCATCCTGTTCCAGCATTTTTGTCATAAATATACGCTATAATCATGTTTTCGGCGATAAAAATTCCAAAACAAAAAGCCATTACATATTACTTAGGTATTGACGGATTTAAATTGATTGTCCAGAAAAATATCTACAATAAAACTCGACTTGAAGTGTTCGGTTAATGTGATCGTCTCTCTAATCCATCAATATAAAATCATTTTTCAAAACCTATTTGTTTTATCATTAATGTGTTTTATCATTGATAATGTGTTCCGTAAAGTAATATTTTTTTATCTTTAATAAGATTTTCCGTGAAAGATATAATTTGTTCCGTAAACAAATATGTTTCATTATAATATGTTCCGTAATCAAAAGTAAAGTAAAGTAAAAACTTTGAAACTTGCAATTCATATAAAACACGTGAACTTCCACTAGAGAAATGAGAAGTAAACGAACATAATGTGTTCCGTTAATGAATATGTTTTATATATCAGTTCTTTAACGACTTTCTTCCGTGATCTTCATACATGTCTGTGTTGCTGTTCTAAGAATTGCTGGTTTTAAAATGTCATTATAGAAAGTAAATAAAACAATAAAGAACACACTATGTTACTCCAAACTTTTTAACTCAAAAAGATGATTAATGTCGACTTCATATAACAGACATGTGTTTTTTAAACACAAACATACTGATCTATTTCCAAATTACAATTCACAGCAAAGTATAACCTTTAAAACTGACAAATAAGGTTAAACACATGAACTTCCACCAGGGAACAAAGGCTTGGAGCTTCATAAAGATAAGCTCCCATTTACATTGTTCAGAAGAAAAATCGCTTTGAAACACATTTTATATGTACTAGTCTAGTATTTCGTTTCTTGTCTACATAGTAAAACTTACTTAATAATGAAGAGATTTGTTGTGATATATTTATTTTTCTAATACATCTCATAATCAATCGGCATAAAGAAGATCATCAAAGGACATTATAGACCTTACAAAATGCATTATGAAAGATATATATATATATAAAACATAATGTAAACAAACACAATCATACCGGTCCTTGTTCAAATCACAATCTAAAAACAAAGTAAAAACATTGAAAACTGGCAAAACATATCCCTCAGGAAAGTGCACTGAAAGAGTATAATCTTGAGTCTAGCTAGCTATCCACCACGTGTAAAATAAAAACTTGATTATAAAAGAAACGTGAAACAATGGTACGTCAAATATATCCAGGATACTTTTGGACAGAGACATCTTACAACATGCATAAAATGACCTTGATAAACCTTAATAAACGTTAACATTTTAAAAGAGTAAGAGAGGAGGAGGAGGGAGAACATATTTTAAACTTATAGTAACAGAAAACGTATAACTGAAAACACGTACTTTATAGAAGCCAATCGAATAAGAAAACGTAGCAGAAACTGCAAAGTACAAGGCAAGGCAAAGCAAACATAACTGGACAACTACTGTTGAGGAATTGTATTTCGAAACGGCCGTCTAGTGCTGTAAAATTAAAACTGGTAAAATATGTAATTTGCAATCAATTTGTTCCCTGTGTGTTTATTTGGTTTTTATGTACATTTGATTAAATTAATGTAAATCTAAGACTCCCGGCTCTCGCTTTTTAAAAAAAAAATACGAATTGAATTGAAATGAAAAAAAAAACAGTGGACTTTTTAAATGTACATTGCAGTGCTATAGCTAGTATACAACCGTAAACATGTACTTTGGATGGTTAATACTGTGTTTTAACATTGAAGTATCAATTGGTTTTTTTTTCAGTTTGAATGTCCTTGTGTGTGTAACTCCTCTTACATCACACGACAGATTGCTTTGATATTCTGTGAATTGCTGTAATGTGTAGATGTGCATGAACTTACTATACCGTGTTTTGATTGGTCGAGTTTTGAAGTGGCTTAGACCATATTTTGTATTATTGAACATTGACAGGTCTTGTTGATTTGATTTTACGATTTGTAGAAGTTTCGTTGACTTAAAATCTGTCAACATAAACATTCGAGTTTTACAGCAATATTTCTGATCCACAATTATACCTGAACATTTTACTTATGATTTCAAATTATTACTTAACTATTTCCAGTTTTACAGTAAGTTATCTTTAGTTATCCTTTGTTCAACAAGTTTGTCATGACAAGGACATGCATGTATATTGCTTTGTGAAGCTCTTTGGTAAAGATATACAGTAAAACACAGTATATAACAAAACACTTACAACAAATACATAGATATAAATAATAGTAAGAAGCTAAAATATTGGGACCATTCCCCTCCTCTATATAAGTCCAGGGCTTCGTTATAAACGTGTTTTACTGTACACCATATATACACATTAATATGTAAATTAAGAATCATGTCAAAGATGGTTGTCAACTGAAGACAAAGTCTGACTATCAGTTTCAAGAAATATTTGTTAAACCACATCATTAACTCTGCATTAATTTAATTCTACAGAAAAACTTTGGTATATGATTGACCATTTCGAATCAGTCTATACAGAAGGCAGGAAGTCTTTGCTTCAGAGATAAACTTATTATCGGCCAATATGGCGCCAATAAAACTGACTGATTTTGTACATACATATAGGTGTACATCCTTATCACATGATTGTCTCTCTATTAAACGAATATCATTTCAAGATAGCTACGGTACAGTAATAACGGTTTTGTCTAGTTGAAATATTCCTGAATATCGGATTGTCTTACTGATCTGGTTATCTGTAACGAAGTTTGTTAGAAAAATAATAGAGTAACATTATATAGGCTCCACTTAGGGATAACACAATGGTCTTTGAATGTCAAAATGATCATGGTTTCGTTTTATAATATAATGATGCAATAACTACTGCTTCTATAAAGCTCCTAGGTTTGATAAATAATATTCTTTATGTTATATGTAGTTTTAAAAATATTAAAACAAATAATATTTTACAAAATGTATATTTTATTCAAAATGATTGATGTATGAAAATTAAACAGAAAAAAAAGAAATACATTATGGCACACAATTGATAGACATAGAATTTTTTAAAAATCGGAATAAGAATAGAAACAGAGAGAATAACGGTCCATGTACCAATCCTAATCACCAAGGCATATTGGAAACTGGCAAAACAAGTTAAACATCTGAGGGTGAGTGTGCATCGAAATGTAAGCAATTCCTATCTAGTTACCTTCTTTCGCCAGTGTGTGAAATCTAAACTGAGAATAAATCACGGTAACCTAAGACTTTACTTACTTACTTAATCCTCTGCACCCCTGGAAGGGAATAGGGCCTCAACAATAGCTCTCCATCTGTCCCGGTCATGTACAGCTCGTTTGGCCTCTTTCCATGACATCTGGATCAACCTCAGATCGCTGTCTAGTGTTCTTCGCCACGTTGTTACAGGGCACCCCCTCTTCCTCTTTCCTTGTGGGTTCCAGTCCAGAGCATGTTTCGTGATGTTTCCCTGTTCTCGCCTTAGGATGTGGCCAATCCATCGCCATTTTCTTTTTTTTTATTGTCTCTGATAATTGTTTTTGATGTGTCTTTCTCTATAGGTCCTGGTTTGATATTTTTGCAGGTCATCTGATTTTAAGAGCTGTTTGAGACATTTGTTAGCAAAAACTTGGAGGTCATGTTCGTTCTTTTTTGTTTGTTTCCATGTCTCAGATCGACTTAACATTTGTTAAAAAAATCTAGTCTTTGTCTTGAGTCTGACGTTACTGCTCTTCCAGATTGGTCGTAATGTAACAATGGGACTATGGGACATTGAATATATCCAGGGAAATATTGGATACAGAGACATCACACCTATGAACAAAAGTCTGTTGACAGTCATTAAACATTTTAAGGACTTTGATAATTCTAGTTGAGTCGACAATTCAATTATAAGCAGCAGAATGCTTCGTTATTGTAGAAGAAACAAAATATTTCGATTTATAAAGTTTTTGCATTTAAATCTGTTTGAGAGAAAATGTAATAAAATTATATTATAAGTTCCATTGCTCAAATAACGTCACTCATTTGGTGTTTATGCATAAACGCGTGACATCATTGATTGGCTGTTCCAGTGATTGGAAATGTATGTTGTACACGATAGTGTTTTTTTATTTGAGTGTTAAATAAATATTAAGTTTTTTCAGTTTATTTTCAATGGTAATTAGAGTTATAACACTATAAACCCAATTTGTAGAAATATATCTTTAACTTAATATCTTTTATTACGAGGTAACTACACAACAAATCTGCCTTAAATGTCACCTCTATATAAGGGTCATCTGCCTATAAAGGCCAGTAGAATTATATCCAAATTGTTCTTTATTCAAAATATTTGAACTTGTATATAAGGGGCACCTGCCCATAAAAGCCAATTTTACTGGTTGCTTTGGGTGACCTTTATAGACAGGTTTGACTGTACCTTAAATACACTTTTACCATCGTCTAGCTTCATACATACTGCATTTAAAGGTAATGTAAAACGCACGTAAGCAGTAATATAATATTTAAATTTTAACACGATCTATATATTTCTTTTTCATTTCATTGGTTATTGCCCTAGTTCCGAAACAGCGGTTGCCTTTTTGCACCGTATGTCGTGCGATACGAACGTTGGCCGCTGTTTGGAGTCTAGCTATTGCCCTTCTTGCAATTCATATTCACTTAATTTATTGCAGTTCGTTGATTTTGCTATTCACATCAGGGAGAAATTCAATATTAAAGTATCCAAAAATCCATAAAGACCATTTAAAGTAACATGCTTTAGTTAATTTCATGAAATAAAGCCCATTACCTACACTCGCATTAAAAGAGTTAAGAACATCAAAGAAGACGCAATCATGTTGTATTTAGTAATAGTCTGATTCTCAAGTTTACCACACACACACACACACACACACACACACACACCTTAAACACATTTATAGAGTAATGTTACTTTGAATTAAATCTTATTAATTCATATTACTCTTATCTAGTGGAAAGCGTCCTTAAATCATGGTATTGGTCATCTTATTGTATTTCAGAAGAACATGCTCATCATTTATAACTACTTCCATGTATCATGATTAATTCTTTTGGGCTGTAGTTTAATAAAAGCCAGTTCAGATATTGTCGCAGGGACTGTCAAAGCAATTTGTCTTAATTAACTACATGTATATTATTATAGACGTTGTCATTGCGATGTTCTTCAATATGATAGAGTTGAGAGTTGAGAAATGGTGTTTAACGTCCCAGGCAAGAATATTTCACTTATATCGAGACGTCGCCAGTTATAGGCCAAAGTGCAGAAATTTTACCTGTGCGTTGCGCTAATGGCCTTAAACAGCAGGGTTCTTTCGCGTGCCAAGCCCACCGTGACAAGGACCTCGTTAATTTTAAGTTCCTATCCGAAAGAACCGTGACTTTCATTTCGTAATGCCGAGTGCTTGGCGAAAGAACAGTCTACCCACTTTCAAGTCTTTGGTCAGACTCGGCCGGGGAACCCACGACCTCCCACTTACGGCGCGAGCACTCTACCAACTGAGCTACTGCGGTGGTCTTCAATATAATAGAAAATATGCTATAATCAAGTACATGTACATTAAATGGGACCATATTTTACATTCATACATCATCATTTCATTTTTTTCTGTTCCTTGTTAAATGTTTGTGCTTAAGAATTGAAAGGGTTCTTTATGGTGACACAGTTAAATATAACATTTTTACCCCCCCCCCTCTTGAGAAAGAAAAAATGCGGTATTAAATTCGAATTTCTTCCCTTAATTCTCCAAAACTATGAAACACTATTTTACGAAATTTGCTGCAGAACATCAGAATCATAAACAAGCATATCATTAACTCAGTTGGATTGCTCGTTTTACTGGGAGTTATTGATTTGCCCATCATAAAAATGCTTACTGGCAGGAAATTCTAATTCATCGAATTTGCTACCTATTGTAAAAATGTCTTGAATTTCAATTGATCATTTCCTCTCTTTCATATATCTAGATATTAGTCATCTCATTATTTGCTATGCAAAAAACATAAACTTTTCCCGGGCTTAATTCAATACCAAATTTAATATACCCGGGTCAATGTCTAAGGTAATGACAAAATAATATCATTACATTAATAAAATAATTTTTCAATTCGAGATAGTCGGTGAATACGCAATAAATGTATTTTTTAGAAATATAAACTCGATTCAGAATCTGACAACAGTAGAGATTGAATTTAAATCAATCATTCAAACATGTTTTACCCTTACCAATAATGTTACTAAGCTTGCTACTAATCTGCGTGTTTACGTCCGTTTCTACGTAGAAACGGGGGCCGTATTATGGTAATAGATTAAGGTATTGTTGGTCCGTTTCAATAGTTTATCCCGTCTACTTCTCAACTATGGAAATATTCTTGTTTTTACTAAACTTTGCATACTTGATTACCAGGATAAGAATCTGTGTCGCTCCAGAATAGGAGGCAACACAATGTAAAATTCCTGATTTGTACCCAATTGAAATTTTATGCGTGTTTTTCCGGCCTACGTCGACCATACATGCCTATACATGTACAAAAAGTTGATAGTTTTTGAGATAATTAACCATTTTAATATTCGTTTGCATCTATGACCTTGACCTTTGAACCTATGACCTTCATTCATATATCAAAATGATCGTTAGTCCAATACCTACAATATTCCAATATACATGTATACTGTACAAAACGTAACATATTATGGACTAGAACCTAAGTTTTTGTTTCCTGTTCACATTTTTGTTTTAAATTCTTTCTATATAAATATTTTATAATCAACATCTATGTCACTTATGATTTGTTTTACATACTCGCTCAAGCATGGACTATTGACACATATATTTTATCTGGGAATAATATCACGGGAATCTATTTATACTGTCAAAATTCCAATGTGTTAAAAAGGCTGTGAGGATTCGTCTCAAACGTTATCTCAGGTTTTTGATATATGACATTCATTGACAAAGGAGCAGAAACTTTCCGGTATGTGATCTCATTTGAACAGTCTTGTGTATCGTAACTGGATGGTTAAAATCGTCATTTTGGTTCATATCCCCGTTAAGAGTCATATAACCCAACAGGCGATTTTGGGCGATATTTTTCATAAACTTTATTGAGGTCAATGCAACCTATTTGAGGTCATTGGATAGAATGATAGATAAAATATTTCACGAAAATATAACTTGATGAATGTTTATTGGACAAAGAATCTAGGATTTACATTAAAGCAACTTACAACTAGAACAGACAAAATACCTTCCATGTACATGTTCCTTACACTCTCATAACTAATTTTGGTTTTTCACATGATGAGTGTGCCAACCCATTCAGGGCGCCCAATAGCTATCTCGCTTCCAGGGCATTTCGCTTTATTTGCCAGTTTTCTGTTTTTTTGCTCTGCTGAAGCGATTGTAATTTAGACATGACCCGGTATGTTTGTGGTTGATTTTTACTTTTGGTTTATATGTATCGGTAATAAAATATATGCTGAGCATCTTTTCGCTAACATCACTGCCAGACCAAAACATTTTGTTTTCAAAGAACCAGAAAATTAACAGTAAGCAAAAAATAGGTGTCCACCTGGCAGCTCAGTTAGCTATGTTCCGGTAGCTACTATCTGCCACTCTGCAGTTTTTCGATCACTGACTACTTTGGTCGATCACAGGTATGAGGATGTCTATTCTTTGCCGTAGAATTTTACTGAAAGATTCCATACTGGTATAATGGCCTGTCTATTAGATTTATATTTATATCGCGCCATTTCGCCATTTATAGAGGTGTTCAAATACATTGGTGCTTCCAATGCATCTGCTGTTAAATTTGAACATGAGCAAACACAATGGACATCTTAAATTGAAGTAAATAAAAGATGACAATTTTTATTACATATTTCATATTAAAGTTGTATATTTTAAATAGTACACCGATCATTTTATTCGGGAAAATTACACTTTTGTTAATAATGTTTATACTAAATAAACTATTTTCTTTCTATATAAGTGTTTTATTGACATCCACTTATTTACAAGTGCGACGGCCGGAGGGCAAATTAAAATCCGGTACACTTCAACAACCTGCTTTGTTTACAGGCCTGTAATTTTAGTGAATTCGTTTTCATTTTATATTTAAATATTAAATTAAAAATACACATCATTTTCAACAATTCAAACGCAATCTTTACAAAATATTGCACATCAAAACATAAAGGTCAATCAACCTTGTTAAACATGCCAAACCACTGTGCATTGTCAGGCTTGAGTTGATGTGCAATCTGCCGTATTATACAATCCTCTATTTTGAACTTTCAAACGATTTTTCATTGGTATATTATTTTTGAAGTATGGTGATGAAGTCTTCATCCGTGACAGCATAGAGTAACTTAAAACGGAGCACACTGTCAATCAACACGGAGTTTTAAAGTTTGTTGTTGTTATCGTATGTAAGTATATAAATCTTATAGAGAAGGGGGGGGGGGATGAAGTTTTATGCCAACCGCGTCTGTCAGTGAAGGTGGAGGAGGGAACAGCGGTGCATAGAGAAAACTCAATCCCAGTCAAGATTCTTTCTTTTTAATCGAGCCAGTCTGTGGTGGTAGAGAAATCTGTGTCAGTGCACACGAGAAAACCAACCGACCCACGGAAGAGAGTGATCGAAGTATTACAGAACAGTGAATGTTACGATATGGAGCCGGCCTGTGTAGAAAACCGCGATACAGATAACCAACGAACTATATATAGCTTGAGCAGGGGGCATCTCCCACGTATAACAAGGTCAAATAGTAGTGGTCGGTTTGCATGGAGAGAGAGAAAAATAGAGAGAGAGAGAGAGAGAGAGAGATGGGGGATTTCAAGTATATTATATTAGACATTGACTCGAGTCCAATAATTCAATAACCGACATCATGTTTTTGATACCATCACTTCTCTCGACTCCACACCCAAATTTTACCAAAATATTGACACACGTCTTATTGTCAACGTACATGTTAGTAATATTTATATTGCAGCGTGCATTATTTAATTTTAACAATTATTGCATAATTTATATCATTATTTATATTATACAAATAATAACCGAAACCGGATATAGATGTCTCACTCACTTGTTGTCGCCGACAGTGTTAAAATTTTTCAAAAGATTTCATACAAACACATTGACGAGTACATCGCGTGAAGAAACTCTACCTTGCACAATTAGGGTTTGTTGTGTGTTTAATGCGTTCGAGCTTTTAAGTGACATAACCTCGTTTTAACTGACATTACCTCGTTAAAACCAAAGGTAAGTAAATAATGCTCATTTTGATATAAAGTTATGATATTTTTTCTTCTGAAAATTTTTGTACTGGCGCTGTTATCAGAGGAGATTTTCTGGAATCGGCTTGTACCAGCCAGAACCATTCAAATCATTTTTGTTGCACTTATTTGACAAGTGTTTTACAAAAGCTGTAAATTTAAATTGTGGAGAGAAATTGAAGTAAATTTGCAAGGGGTTTGACGTGTATCAAGTTGTTGTATTTTTGGTGATTACTCTTGGTGTACCCTAAGAAACAAAGTTAAATTAATAATGGTTTAGCAGATATTCACAAATGTACAATAGTATTACCCTGATATCCGATTGCGATTAAAACGTAGTTAGTAAGAGGCGAGTTGAGTTGAGTAATGGTGTTTAACGCCCCGGTCGAGGCATCGCCAGCTATAGGCCAAGGTGCAGAAATTTTGCCTGCGCGTTGCGTTGATGCCATTATACAGCAGGGCTCTTTATCGTGCCAAGCCTGTCGTGACACAGGACCTCTTTTATTTTAAGGTCCTATCCGAAAGAGCCGTGACTTTGGTAAAATAACAACCACTACCCACCTTCAAGTCTTGGTTCAGACCCGGTCGGGGTTCAAACCCACGGTCACCCACTTACGGAGCAAGCACTCTACCAACTGAGCTACCGTAGTGGTCTGAAGCTGGCGAGAGGCGTTTTATCCTCGCGGCTTGAAGCGGAATCTGTAGTGCACAGCATTCTAGCGACTAGAGAAATTAACGTCCTACGTGTTGTTGAAATGTCATCCCAGTTACAATGCTACTTTCATTTCATTAGTTCGAATGCAATACTGTCAAAATCAAAGATAGGGGGTACAAATGCAAATCCCCCAGATAGCACTAATTTCTACCAAGAAGGGAATGGGATACCGACCTTTACAAAGTGAATGGACGCCTACTAACTGAAACAATTCGGGAAATTTTCGCGTTCCTTCTATTTTGGCATAAATTCGCCGAGTAACAGGACACGAAAATAACTTACTGGAGTATTTTATTTTGATAAAATTCATTTGGACTTGCACTGACAATCAATCGAAATGAAGACGAGAAATTGAAAGTACGTGAATGTTTTGAAGAGGCAATTATTTCGCGGAAATCAAGTGACAGGCGAAAATCTAACGACTTACAGTAATGACAAATTTAGTTTATTAATACACATTTTTTTTCTTTCAGGTTGGGTATATCGATTACGTCATGAAGGAGGTGGTTCTCTTCGTATTGACCACAATTACTGTCATTGTGGGTCAGGAAATCACCATACAAACAAATCTCGGTCAGATCAGAGGTTTGGTAATACAAAATGGCACACAGAAAGTTCACAAGTTCTTTAAGATACCTTTTGCAAAACCTCCTTTAGGTGCTTTAAGATTCAAAAAACCGGAACCATATGGAGCATTTAATGGTGTATTAGACGGAACAAAACCATCTCCAGCATGTATGCAGAATATGTTGCAGAATGTACAAGGAACCGAGGATTGTTTATACCTAAATATATTCATACCAAATGACATATCTGTGACAAATAATAAATCCGTGATGATTTGGATTCATGGAGGCGCATTTGTAACAGGAACTGGAGGTTCCTTTGACGGCTCAGAATTAGCGACTTCCGGTGACGTAATTGTCGTTACTATCAATTATCGACTTAATATTTTCGGATTTATTTCCACTGGAGATTCAAACTTTCCTGGTAACTATGGGTTATGGGACCAGAGATTGGCGATTCAATGGGTTAAAAATAACATCAGAGATTATGGCGGGAACCCGTCATCAATTACGCTATTTGGGGAATCCGCGGGAGCTATAAGTGTTGGATTTCACTCTTTGAACCCCTTAAATACAGGCCTATTCCAACGTGCCATCTTACAGAGCGGATCCCCTTCGTCTAAAAGACTTGCTGCTGAATCGGGAAATTTCGACCTATTTGCAAAACATGCTGGGTGTGATAGTAAAGACACGATGAATGCTATACAGTGCTTGCAGCAGAAATCGGCGTTATATCTTATGGATGTCTATGTGAATGCTTCAATGCAAAGTACCAGCATAAAACCCATTCTTGGTTGTATTGTTGATGGCGATATCATACCAGCTAAACCAGAAACCCTTCTTAACGATAAAACAAGTTTGTCATATAAATTTTTCCGTTCTTTGGACATAATTGTTGGCTCAGTTTCTGTAGAAGGGACAGTATTATTGTTATCTCTAGGTAGAAAAGGCATAGACATTTCTAAGGGATTGACCACGACATTGTTGTGTAATGTATTAAGCCCAGCTATTTCTGCAGAATTTTTCCAATACATTTCAACTGTATCAAAAGCAATTTGCGACCGTTATAAAGTCTCAAACGGAGATACATCAATGATGTCTGAACAAGGACGACAACTCCTTAATATGTATGGTGATTTATTGTTTCTAAGTCCAGCTGTGGAGTTATTACAAATTCATTCGAAAGATAACTTACTAAGGAAAACTTATCAATTCTTACTAAGTCACGATTTACATAGAATATTTCCAACACCAGACTGGGTAAAAGGAGCTCACCATGGCTCTATAAGCGCCTTTTTATTCAAATTCAAACAGATTGCAGCAAGTAAAACGTTAAGTATTGAAGAATACAACCTGGCAGAAGCTATGTTGAAGTATTGGACAAACTTTGCGAAAACAGGGTGAGTTATTTATAAATGCATTGTATGTATAATATATATATATTATCTACTTTTATGCTATCGGTCAATTGATTGATTGGTGCACTCATTTATTGAATGAGTGGGTTATACGTCCCAGTCAAGAATATTTCACTTGCATCGGGACGTCATGAAATATTTATAAAGTGATAGAAATTTTACCTTTGAAGTGTGCTTTAGGAGAGAGAGAGAGAGAGAGAGAGAGAGAGAGAGAGAGAGAGAGAGAGATGTGATCAATGACATTAGTATCGAATTAATAAAAGTAAGAAGCTTCTCTGATTACTGTAGTCAATATAGGCTATAATTTAAAGAGAATAACTGTGTATTGTATAAAAATTTACATAGGAAAGTATTGTTGTTTTGACATTCTTCTCAAAGAGTGTTTTATTAATTTTTACAGAAATCCTAACGACGCCTCATCCAATGTTCCTGACTGGCCAGTCTACAACGTGTCAAAAGGAAACTACATACAATTAGACACAAGTATACAAACCAAATCGCATCTCTTTGATGAACGTGTTCGGTTCTGGAATGTTGATATACCACAGATAATAAACCCAGTCGTGCAAAGTAATTCTGGTCAAATCAAAGGTATCACCGTTCAGTCAGGCAGCAGTGTCGTAACAGAATTCCGTAGTATACCTTACGCACAACCACCTATTGGAAAACTTCGTTTTACAAGGCCCCGACCGGTACAGGCGTGGTCCGGCGTATATGAGGCACTGCGGTTCCCACCTTCTTGCATTCAAAAAGCAAATCCAAGTCAGATACAGTATTTACAAAATAAAACTTTCAGTGAAGATTGTTTGTATTTAAATTTATACGTCCCTGGGAAGGTTTCCAGTGTAAATAAAAAATCTGTTATGATTTTTATCCATGGTGGTGGTTATATAAATGGCCAAGCCTCTCTTTATTATGGACCTTTTCTGGCAGGTAAAGGTGACGTCATATTAGCTATAATCAATTATAGATTAGGTGTTTTTGGATTTATTTCCAGTAACGATTCCGTTCTTAAAGGTAATTATGGCTTGTGGGATCAGAAATTAGCTATAGAGTGGATCAAAGCCAATATTGGACATTTTGGAGGTGATGCGTCTTCTATCACAATTTTTGGTGAATCAGCTGGAGCATTTAGTGTCTGTCTTCAAGCTTTAAGCCCACTTAACAAAAACTTATTTCGAAGAGTTGTAGCTCAGAGTGGTACATCACTCGTAAATATGGCTGTTTCAAATTCTCCTCCAAACTTAGTGCTTTTATATTCTAATCTCCTCAACTGTACGAATTCCTCAACATTAAACATGGTGGAATGTTTGCGTGAAAAATCGTCTGCCGAATTACAGGATGTTTATGACAAAATGGTAATTGAGTATTGGAAAATGAACGCGTATCACCCCGCTTATCCCGATATTGCTCTTAAACCAACTGTAGATGGCGAACTGATCCCCGACGAGCCTCTCAAGCTTTTAAGTGACACTTCATCTGAGTCGTATAAACTCTTTAGATCCTTAGACTTTATAGTTGGAACTACAAACATGGAAGGTTCTTTGTTGGTGGAAGTATTAAACATTTTGAATATTGACACAACAAATGGAATCTCAACTGACGTATTGTGTGATGTGTTATCACCGGGATTCGCTTATGGTAAAAAGTACAATTTAAACGTAACGTCCCAAAAGATATGTGACCAGTACGCAGTTAAAGACGGAAATACATCAGAACTTGTAGAACAAGGGAAGCAGATATTCAACATGTATGGTGACGATTTATTTGTCTCCCCGGCTATTGCGCTACTGAATATGCATGCCAATCAAAATCAGCTCCGTAGCTCTTACCAGTACCTGTTCTCTAAGCAACTTCCGCCCAGTCTAGAGCTGTTTCCTGTTCCTAAATGGCTTGAAGGATCAGCACATGCTTCAGAACTGTTCTATATGTTCACTGGATATGAGTTGTCTTCTTTACTGCTCGGTATGTCGTGGACTGAAGAAGAAAAACGTTTTGTTGACGCTATGATCCTCTACTGGTCCAATTTTGCCAAAACAGGGTATGTTTCATTTGTTTATTGGGCATTAATACATAACATAATCGTTTCTAAATTTTCACACTTTTTTTAGGAATTTTGGTAATTGATCCACTCAACTAACATCAATAGTCCAGGCCCTTAGGGAAAAAATTGTGCAGATTTGTCTACAAGCATGAAATTTGGTACAGATGTAGTCCAGAACATACTTAACTCATATTTTGAGGGCGCCAAGGTAGGCGCTCATTGGGGGCACCACATTTGCAAATAAAAGATGGCCGCCGTTCGATTTTTGACTTTGTCATAACTTTATAACCAAAAGTCATAGGATCATGGGTGAATACACTTTTTATAGGTTTTTAACCACAAGGATTCCAAATCTGAGCTCTGTTTTGACATATATAAAGTCATTCAGCCATTTTAGTTATAATAATATTACCATATGTGTATTTAAAAGGCAAAAAAGGAAATAATAATATTTCAAGGTATATTACGGCCTTGAGCAACACTTTGTGAACAGTTGTGCAAATTTTAGGCGATGAGTTGTGTTTCAGGTATATTCGTGGGACACTATTGCCATGGTATGGAAAGTATTTTGATTCTATTTCAGAAACCTTCACTTAGATGGCCATATCAACATTTGCCTTTTTGTCATCTTGTCAAGTGACTTTTATTCAGACAATTTATATGATTGGGATTATATCATACATTTCAATCTTTTCAGGTGTGTTTAACTGAGTTAATGAAAGTCAATATATTGAGAATAACGCTGTATATTGGTGATGTTAGTAGAGTTTAGCATGGTGGTGTGACGTATAAACAAGCGAACAATAGATAATATCAAGTCTTTGTCAGTCAGACAAAAATGAACCATTGCAAACACCAGAGGAGGATGGACTTTTATCTCTTGAAAAAGACCTGAATGATTTTAAAGAACTCAACGCTGTTCCATCTGATATTAGTTTCTTTGGATCAACTTAATGATGGATCTGGTATAGCATCGACACTCCGAGCACATAATGCTAGGTATCACAAAAAAAAACTGTAGGAGCTACTGCAGTAGTTCTCGAGTGAAAAGGTTGCGTGAAAAAACAGGAAGCCAGACTCATATACTACCATACATCCAGTTGAGCTGGAAAACAATGCCATGTTTGTCCCTAGGGGCCTCAACAGTCCACTTCGACTCTCTTATAATCTAGTCCAGGGGGCCAAGATGAAGGACGAATCATGGATGGCACATGTCACCAGACAAAGCAGCCTCTCCATCAATGATGAAACATGCAATGCAACTCACTATGCAGTTTACAGCGTTTTTTTAATCCTGACCAGACTCCTGTTCTTGGTGCTGATCAGCCAATTTATGCCATAGCAAAACAACTACAATAGGCATATCCAAATACATTAGGAGAAGATAAATTGGTTTTGATGATGGAAGCATTGCATATTGAAGACAAAGTCCACCAGATGATTGGAAAGTTGTTACGTGATTCAGGATGGACAACAGTTCTTTCTCGGGCACAGGTTCTAACATCTGGTCGAGCTAAGTCAGCTCTTAATGAGCACCATATCAAGCCCACACGCTATGCCCACCAAGTATCTCTAATATCTCTTCATCTACTCAAGCACAAGGCCTACTCTACTTACTGTTCCAATATTCATGGACCATCAGGAGATGTGGGATCAACACTCCAGAACAGAAAATCCACAGTTCAAGTACTTGTCTATCATAATGGAGCTTGAGCTGCTAATGTGCCGTTTCATTCAGTCTCTTCGTGAGGGTGATTTTCTTCTCTATGTTAAAGTTTGTGATGAGCTTTGCCCATGGTTTTATGTGATGGACCACAAACTATGCAAGATGGCTGCCAGTACATGTTCGGGATATGGTCCAACTTTCAGAGAAAAAACCCAGATGAATTTCTTAAAGGGAACTTCGTCGTTCAAAAGTTCAGTCTCATTGGAAAGGATCAGTCACATGAACAGTCCAATAAGAGTCTCCAAGCACATGGTGGAGCTGCTAGACTTCATGAGAATCCTGAATCCTTTATGCTGGCTGGTCCAGACTCCCCTAGATGTGTTGCAGAGTTTGAAGCTGCCCTACATACGCCAAACGCGAGTACTGCTAATCATGAAGAAGCACATAGCTTGCAAGTTAAATATGGAGAGGATGTCCTGTCATTTTTGAGACTGTTGAGCAGCTTGGCAACACGTTTACTCCTGGTCAAGAACTTATCGCACTCGACACACACAATGTTATGGAAATGGAAGTTGTGACATCTCTCTCTCTCACGGGTCCATGAGCTTGGCGAAGAACTTCATGCAAAATACGTTTTACAAACACTCGACGAGGTAAGCGTGACGACGTAATAACATTCTGACATTCGCCAATCGTCCTGATTTGAACATAAAAGGAAGCAAATCTAGTGGCGTACAGAAGAAAAATATGACTCTTTCTGTCACTACAATCACGACCAGATGCAGACATGGCAGAGTTTTTTTGCTTTGAAAATCAAAGGGAACCACCAAGTTTGGCAGATCGTGGTTCAATTCGATCAGGTAGCAAGTCTGGTATTCTGTAATGCATCAAAGCACCAACTGGTATGGCAGCTGTTGTTCATATGGTGCAGCTCACATCAGCAAATACATTTGCAGAGTATGTTCCATGACAATTGATAGCATTTATTAAGTCTCAAATGAGCCCAACAGTTGAACGTATCGATGCCATATGGGATACTTATCCAGAAGATAACCTCAAGTCTCTCATACAACAGCGTCGTGGTACAGGTCCACAAACTAGGATTGGGGATGGGCACACACGGATTCCAAAGCATGACTGGAACAGTGGATTCCTCAAACAAGAAGATAACAAAAAGGAGTCATTCTCTTTTCTCAGTGCAGAGATTGTCAAGAGCCATCTGGGTGGAAAACTTCTTAGTACCAAATTTGAGAGTGTTCTTTCTAACCTACCATGTGATGTATCAGCTCTTGAATCCTGTTACCGCTCTGAATCAGATACAAGGATTTTTGTTCACTTGTCACATCATGCAATACAGGGCCACAAGATAGCTTATGTTCGTACTGTTGATAGTGACGTGGTGGTCATTGCCATACGCTATTTCTCTACACTTGGTCTCTCAGAGCTTTGGATGTGCTTAGGTAGTGGGAAAAAAATCCGTGATATCCCACTCCATGATATTTGCACCCAACTTTGACCTCCTAGATCTCTTGTATTGCCCCCTTCCATGCAATCACAGGTTGCGACACAACATCACAGTTCCTTGAATGTGGCAAGAAAACTGCATGGGCATCTTGGCAAAATACACCAGGGCTCACCGAAACACTGATAGCACTAACGGATGAACCAACAATCTTCAGCCTTGAGTCTCACCACATGCAGAACCTGGAACGCTTTTTGGTTATCATGTATAGTTAGGGATGTGGTTTGTCCAAGGTCAATGAAGCCAGACATCATCTCTTCAAAAATGCTAAAAAAAACTCTAGAGAGTATACCCTTGTTTCAACATATAAATAGGGCACTGCTTCACGAGAGTTTTTATTGGAATCAAGCAACGTCAGTTCGCCAGGAAATCCTCGACTTTAGTGAATGGAGATGGCAAAAGGAAAATAATCGAAATTGGTTGCCATTCTGGACGACACTTAAAGATGCTAGTCAAGCATGTTCCATAATTCTTTTACATTGTGGCTGTGAAAGGTCTTGCACAGGAAACTGTAAGTGCGGTAGAGCTGGAGTCTGCTGTACAGGGTTATGCAAATGTGAATGTGGATGTGTGAACAATGACGATATCTAGATCATAAAGACTAAACCATGCCATACTGATATGTAAACAAACTTTATAATGTTTAAGCTTTTTCTTATTTATGTTATGTTCATGGTTTGAACATTTCCATGATGTCAATTGACCTTTAGAATTGACTTGATTTGTAATTAATATGCTTTCAACCACAAAAATGACTGAGTGACTTAATCTATGTCAAAACAAAGTTGAGATTTGGAATCCTTGGGGCTAAAAACCTATAAAAAGTGTATTCACCCATGATCCTATGACTTTTGGTTATGAAGTTATGACAAAGTCAAAAATCGATGGGCGGCCATCTTGGATTTGCCAATATGGCTGCCCGAATGAACGCCGACCTTGGCGCCCTCAAAAAATGAGTTTAGTATGTTATGAACTACATATGTGCCAAATTTCATGCTTGTAGACAAATCTGCACGATGACCTCCTAATTGATCCCTAAGGGCCTGGACTACAAAAGCAAAACATAGGACTGATCAACGTTTTATGAGCCAGAATAAGTTTAGAATATTAGTGTTTTAGTGACAGAATGGTCCTATGGCGCCTAGATTCAAATTCTCTAAATCGGGTTGATTCTAGTGTGAAAAAATTTCAGTTCGATTGCTGCTGAAGGTGCTTTTTTGAATATCTGGTTTCCTCAACCATCGCTTAATTGACCGTCTCTATATAAGTGAAAGAATCTTAACAGACTTCACTCCAGTCTAGATTAATACAATTTTATTCATAGCTGTAGTAGGGCGGGGACGTGTTTCACAATGAAATTATCCTTCTTTTTTAAAATAAGAGTAAAAAAAAATGCATTTATAATTCCCGCCTTTTTGGCATTTACGAAGGGGGTTAGCGATAAATTGAAAAAGGCTAGAAAAACTATAGAAGAATTAGATTTCTAAAATCTTAAATAATAAATACTAACTAAATTCGAACAAGGTGGGAAAGTTCTCGAGAGACATTATAACGAGTTCCTACTGTATAATATTATTAAATTTTCACATACAGTTATGCGTTGTTTAATGTAAATTTGGTTTTATTGCAGAAATCCAAATGGCAAAGATCTACCAAATTGGCCAAAATATACAAACAAGGAGAAAGAATACCTAGAATTTGGTTCAGATAATAGTTTAAAAAGTAAGAAAATGTTGTGGCCGAACAGAATGAAATTTTGGTTTGATTTAAAAGGATTGGATTATGTAATGAAAGAAACGATAACAACAAAACCGATCGGAATTGCTGCAAAGCCGCAACCGTTTCTCGGTTTGTGCTTTATCTTCACTGCAGTGATATGGTTCTATTGAAACTAAAATTTGAACACCATTAATGTAAATATGATTGTTTTTAATAGATATTGTTTCACTATTTCATAGCCATAACAACTGATGTCTTGTTTTAAACAGATATTTATTTGTATAATTATATGATTTTGTTCGATTTAAATGTATTAAGCTTTTCTATGGCATTTTTGTATGTACAAGAAATGAATGTTTAATAAGCAATGACCTAATGTATTGAATGTTTACAAAATAAAGAGATTACGTAGAATCGCCGCGTGAGAGTGATGTTCAAGTTTTTTATGAACTAGAGAGTAGGCAAATTAAGTTTACCTTCTGAAAGTTTAAACTACTTGTCAAAATGAAAAAAAAGTCCTCTCTTTCTTTCAAAATGTAGCTCTTCATTAGAATAAACTAAATGCTGTAAATACTTCATAAATATATTAATCATAGCTCGCCAATTTTGGGTTTGTTTTGTATTGGGTTTTGTTTGTTTTTTTTTTTTCATTTTCTGGTATTGTGTTTTGTTTATGGTCGCGCCGATCGTTCGAAAGAACATGATAAATGTTACACAGCTACAAATTTCAGAACCTGTGTGTGTGTCTGAACCTTTTTCATTGACTTTTCATACAACGTATTTACCATTCAAAAACAAACATAATAATCCATGTCCGAATCACAATCCAGAGGCAAAGTAAAAACTTTGGAACTGACAAGTTAGGTTAGACACATGAACTTCCACCAGGGAAGTGAGGCCGGGTGCTCCGGAAGGGTAAGCACCTCCTGTTTAGCTAGCTACACCCGCCACGTGTGTAATCAAAATTGTGTGAAAGGAACATGGACCTATGAGATGTCAAATATATCCAGGGCAATCCTGGACACAGAGACATCACATTTATCAACAATACTGTGAAGACAGCCTTTAAACTTTTTGAGGGCCTTGATAAGTCTAGGCATGCAATATCCCTGAGTCAGCAATTTTTTTGCAAGCAGCCTACTTCGTTGTACAAAGTCCCCGTAGTGGGAACAAGCTCTACTATAGTGTATTAATTGGGAAACAAATACACCATAAGCAGGAGAAGCAGGTATATTGCTGCATAAAAAAGGAAAGTTGACAATAGAAAAGTTGAAGTCATCACGTTTGTCATAAAGTTTCAAATGTAGCCTTTCGTGTGCGTCATAATTTAAATGAATGTTAATTTGTCAATGACAACAACAAAATCATTAAGCTTTAGCTACTAATCACTCATTCATTTTTTTGAACATCCTTAATGATATAATCTTATTTCCCGTAATGCGTTATCATTCAGCACTTGCCAATCGTTAATATTAATAGTAACAATCAAAAGACCTTTCGCATAGAGGTTCGCCATGATATAACTTTGTATGCATATTCATCAGTTTGTATCCGGTAAAAACTTTCTATTTCTTTTTATGTTCTATGGATTATAGATTTGCATGTAAAGCTAGTATCCTTTACTACTAGTAATATTTTACATTTGTATTGATTTGTTGCGTAAACCTTTTTTTGAGGGCATTGACATTTACTGTATATGAGCGATAATCCCCATTGTAAATTTCACTATAGTAAATTTTAAACTTCCGTACGAAGAAAATTATTGCTATTAACATGATTATGTTGAAAGGTTTTCTTTGTGAAAAAGATGCTTTAAAATATGAGATTTTGTTTAATTGAAATCTCAAATTGAAAATGCCTGCGTGCATGCAAGGACAGTTTTACCTGCTGATCATTCTAGTGATTTTATTATTATTCATACTATTGTACGTTTTTTATACTAACTAAGATTACTGTATAATCATTTAGTTTTTCATAAAAAAGCAAAATATTTGTGTTTAAAAACAAAAATACTAACAAGGAAAAATACATGAAAATTGTTTATCATTACATTAATTTCTGCATACAGAGAAAATATCTGCAAATTTACAAAATATCGCGACCTAAAACACCCGTTATGGACTCCATGTTCCAAAATATTGATACACACCCGAATCTCGCCTGTATAGTAGACTTAATCAGTTGGTGCACTTTCAAATAAGGTGATTCTATTGCTTTTTCCAATCTAAATACTTCAACATTTTCATAACTGCACCGCGTCATTTGGAATGGATATTTCATCTCTGCCGATGTCAATAACAAGGGTGATAAACGTTATTTGCAATTTAATTGTTGACCTTAGCTGAACCTTTCAATAATAACAAATGGGGTCACCGAGGGGACATACTACAATTGTTTTAGTGAAAATGTAGACTTTTCTCTGCGTAGGAGAATAACGGAAAAACTAAAACAATACTAAAATATTTTTGATACGATTTTATTATCAAAACATAAAACCGGTATAAATGTTAATAAATGGTTTTGAAGTTATTGTTTGAATTTACCGTCTCTAAACATTAAAGTGAGTGAGTGATTAATGGTGTTTAATGTCCCAGTCAAGAATATTTCACTTATATCAAGACGTCGCCAGCTATAGGCGAAAGTGCAGAAATTGTGCCTGTGCGTTGCGCTTATGGAATTATACAGCAGGTTCTTTAGCGTGCCAAGCCCACCGTGACATGGGACCTCGTTTATTTTAAGTTCCCATCCGAAAGAACCGTGACTTTCATTTCGTAATGCCGAGTGCTTGGAGAAAGAACAGTCGCTACCCACCTTCAAGTCTTAGGTCAGACCTGGCTGGGGTTCGAACCCACCACCTTCCACTTACGGAGCGAACACTCTACCAACTGAGCTACCGCAGTGGTGTTTAAACATTAAAGATGAGCAATAACAAATAATATATGCTTGTGTTTGTTTTGTATAGTTATAATCATGTAAGCTTTGCATTGTGATGATGCATCTTTTATATAAACTTTAGTTTCTCTAATAAATACAAATTATATAATTACATAGTTTGTTGTATTGCCGAAACTCAAATACATAAGTTACATAACTAATAATTGTATTCTGCCATGAAAAACAAGTATTGGTAGTTATATTCAAACTCTGGAATTTAATCAAAAGAAGAAGGTGCTCACATTTCTGAAACAATCCGTCCCACGTATTTAACACAATTAGGAAGGTTTTACCTTTGAATTGATATTTGGGCATGCACCGGTGTGTATCTAATGGGTCAATGGGTATATTTGACATCCCATAGTTCCATGTTCCTTTCCTCCTAAATCTGAATTAAAACATTCATTTGGCTGGTGTAGCTAGCTAGACAGGAGCTGTTAACCCTTCTGGAGCATCGGGCCTCACTTCCTGATGAAAATTCTTCATTGCCATTTTAAAGTTGTTATTTTATCGTGAGATTTTGATTTGAACATAGATTAGTACGTGTATGTATGGTTTTTAGGGGACTACGTAATGAAACCATTTTGCAATCAACTTGTTCGCATTGTATCATTCTGGTTGTCTGATCATATTGCCTTTATTATTTGCAACGGGCAAACAAGTGTCGAAATATCTCTGTTCAGAAACTTAATATGCAAATTGTCTCTTGTAGTGAATGTATTAACATTCGTATAGCTAATTTGTCTCTGCCAAAAATAGTTTGATTTATAGCGAAATGATATGATTTGTTTTCAATGAAACATTTCTGATTAACAATTTATCCTGCCATATAGCCAATAACAGGAACTGATTTATGAAGAAATTATACATGTGTAACTCCAACTTCTAATTGTACTCCTAAGTTCAATTATATTACCCAACAGAAATTCACCTTGATGAGTATTAGAAGATTTCAAGTATACTCCGCAAGACTTAAAACATTGTTTCTTAGATGAAAAGCATGGTGCAACTCATGTCAACTTACTGAGATTGTAAATTTGCGTTCTGTTAAAGAATAACCATAGCCTTAATTGAAACATAAACTAAAGAACGGAGCAATAAAATCATAAGCCTCGTGTATATATATATATACTGATCCCAATAAATCTTAAAGTGGTCGATTGAAAGTTGTACAACCTATAGACAAAAATGGTGTAAAACAAGTGCAGTATATATGTTACCATTAGATTTGCATCCTTGAGTACTGGAACAAAAAACGTAATCTGTTAACCCATCAGTGTACATCATTCCAAACTAGAACGGATGAATTTTAGGCGATGTGCAGTTTAGATCTGATATTATAATAGAAGATTAAGACAGTGCAAATTTTTTTCTATACATCAGATTTGCCCGCCTCACTAAAAACTAGACTTTTCCAAATTATTTATATAACGAAGTTAGGACGCTAGACCCTTGTTAAAACCGTGTAAATATTATTAGAAAACTTATCCCCAAATTGTAATACATTTAAATGAAGACAACGATTAAATAAGCATTGTATATGAAGTAGAAGATGATTTATCAGGTGTCTCAATGGATGGTAACATGTCATTTTGATCAGAGGTCGTATTAAGGTATGCAGAAGGCAATGGTGCAAAGGTTCTAGTACTTCATCGAAAAATTCAGTCAGTGGAATGGTTTTTAAAGGTTATTAGGACATTCACAGTTTACCACTCCAGGTTTTTTAATCAGTTTACGGTATATCTGATATCAATTGAAAATATGCCTACATTGTTTCCATATCCTTACAATAAGTACATGTATATTTTCGTGATGGAAGTTCAATTATCTTACAAAACAGCTTATTATGTAAAAGGTTATATATGTCAAATTTGTGTTACAGGCCTCAAAAGGCACTTTGCACATAAATAATTAACAAAAAACTGGTACACACACAATCTATAAATACTCGGACATCTCATGTCACGGCGCTAATCAAAACTGACATAAGAACATAAATCGCAGTATTAACAGTTAATAAAAAAAACCTCTAATTTAATAAGTGACCTGGTTATGTGGTTTGTGCCATTTACTTTCCATTCCCCTAACATGATCATATAGAGAATATTATTAACAATTTAGGTTAAAAATATATTTTGCCCAATTAATATAACACGTTCAGGATCCGTCGTTCTTTTCTTGAAGCTTAAGATTATAAAATACACATGGTTGCCTATTTTAAGTGCACGTACCCTTCTTAAACAATTCGAACAACAATTAGTTTTATAACAAATGAACAAAGAAAAGTTTATTCTATAATTACGGATGATTGCCGATATCTAGCATAGGACAATGCCATAAACAATTTGAAATTCAATGTTCCCACTTGTCTTACAGCTTTAAAAAATTGCAAAACTGTATTTTTATTGTCTTTAACCATGTTAACGTGATATATATTGGTTAATGATATAAATAATACGTTATTTTCTATGAATTATCTTATTCTAATGTGCTCTAGGTATATCGATATGATAAACAAGAGGCCCATGGGCCTGATACGCTCACCTGACAACTAATGGCTAGCTGATAGATTTAAAGAAAACATAAATACTAAACCCCAATGACTTTTTTCTTTAAATCATGATAACTGTTGTATCAATACCTACAACATTCTAATATAAATGCCTATACAAAAAGTTAATAGTTTTCAAGATAGTTAACCATTTCAGTGTTGTTTCACATCTGTGACCTTGACCTTTGAACTCATGACCTTTTTCTATACATCAATATGATCGTTGTATCAATACCTACAACATTCTAATATACATGCCTATACAAAAAGTTTATAGTTTTCGAGATAATTAACCATTTCGGTATTGTTTCGCATATGTGACCTTGACCTTTGAACCCATGACCTTTTTCTATACATCAAAATGATCGTTGTATCAATACTTACAACATTCTAATATACATGCCTATACAAAAAGTTTATAGTTTTTGAGATAATTAACCATTTGGGTATTGTTTTGCATCTGGGACCTTGACCTTTGAACCCATGACCTTTTTCTATACATTAAAATCATTGTTGTATCAATACCTACAACATTCTAATATACATGCCTATACAAAAAATTTATAGTTTTCGAGATAATTAACCATTTTGGTATTGTTTCACATCTGTGACCTTGACCTTTGAACCCATGACCTTTTTCTATACATCAAAATGATCATTGTATCAATACCTACAACATTCTAATATACATGCCTATACAAAATGTTAATAGTTTTCGAGATAATTAACCATTTCTGTATTGTTTCGCATCTGTGACCTTGACCTTTGAACCCATGACCTTTTTCTATACATCAAAATGATCGTTGTATCAATACCTACAACATTCTAATATACATGCCTATACAAAAAGTTTATAGTTTTCGAGATAATTAACCATTTTGGTATTGTTTCGCATCTGTGACCTTGACCTTTGAACCCATGACCTTTTTCTATACATCAAAATGATCGTTGTATCAATACCTACAACATTCTAATATACATCCCTATACAAAATGTTTATAGTTTTCGAGATAATTAACCATTTGGGTATTGTTTCACATCTGTGACCTTGACCTTTAAACCCATGACCTTTTTCTATACATCAAAATGATCGTTGTATCAATACCTACAACATTCTAATATACATGCCTATACAAAAAGTTTATAGTTTTCAAGATAATTAACCATTTCGGTATTGTTTCACATCTGTGACCTTGACCTTTGAACCCATGACCTTTTTCTATACATCAAAATGATCGTTGTATCAATACCTACAACATTCTAATATATATGCCTATACAAAAAGTTTATAGTTTTCAAGATAATTAACCATTTCGGTATTGTTTCACATCTGTGACCTTGACCTTTGAACCCATGACCTTTTTCTATACATCAAAATGATCGTTGTATCAATACCTACAACATTCTAATATACATGCCTATACAAAAAGTTTATAGTTTTCGAGATAATAATTATAATCAGAGGTAAAAAAAATTAGGTCACGACCTTCACAATTGACCTTGACCTCAATTTGAAGATACTAACAAGAAGATGTCAAAACTGAAAACCCCATGTCATTATCTGGTCAAATAGTCAAGTTATAACAATTTGAAGCTATTTTACGATTTTTTCAAAATTAAACGCAAAAACGCGTAACCTATTTTTTATCCGAATTTCACAAAATGAACAAACTATAGGCTTAAGACCCTAGAGAAGCCAAATATCACATCAGATTTTTTCTCCAATCAGTACTTTCGGAGAAGAAGATTTTTTAAGATTTTTGCACCCCTAGGTCACCTTGACCTAGTTATGGTAGCCATGGCAACGCCACGAACAAATCTGAATTGCACCGGCCCATATATACTTCTGACAAAGTTTCATTAAAAACTGTCCAGTAGTTTCAGAGGAGAAGTCGAAAATAGGTGTTAACGACGCACACACGCACACACGCACACACGCACATACACACGCTGCGCTATGCCATAAGCTCACATGACCTTCGGTCAGGTGAGCTAAAAAATAAATTATATCCTTGTACTAATACCTCATTCACAAATACTGACAAAATTTTGGATAATCACAATTACATAGACAGAATAAAAAATATAATATTTCCCTCACATGATCGAGTTTCCCTCTTTCAGAATACACCATAATGTCATCATGATAAAATAACGTCATTGATAGACAATACGTCTAAACACTTAAGCGTTTGCCCCCGATTAGTTCCGGAGGAGAGTTTGGTAGTTATCCCAAACGATGACAGAAACTGTCCGCCTTTGTTTCTTACGATATGTCTTATCTACTTCGATGTAATTATTATATTTATTTATTTATTGAGGTTGAGGTCAGATCATCATTTACTATCAAATAAAACATACAAGAAACATTTTCTTAAATCTTTGACACATGTCTATGGGATCGTAGATTTTTAACACCCTAACACCTCCTAAATCTTCAATTGAAATTCCAAATGCAATTTTATTTAATGGAGTGCATTGTAATATTGTGCACTAGTAGTAACTTACTGCCACCGGAGTATTGCGTCGTAGACACACACACACACACGCAACACCCACGAAAGTTACATTATACTAACTAGGTAATCCAGTGAGGGCCAGATAAAGGAAACTTATGACCTGAACGGGATTCCAACGCACAGAGGAAAGAGACCATAGATTTGCAGACTAGCGTCTAAACCATATGCCACCGCGGTCCCTCGATATGATGTAAAATATATAGAACTTGTTTTGTGTTGTGGAATATATCAGAAAGAAGCTTAAGTTTACAGCCAGACAATTTGATAAGATTGATGCCTGTGTGTTTTATATGATTTTAAAAAGTTTATGTTTAAAATAACCCCGCATCAACAGTTCGTTTTTGACCCGCTAGGTCCCTAGACATCATGTTCTACATGTATATCAGTGATGGCGTTTGCATTGCATAACAACTCCTATAAATCAAAAACAGTCATACGAATCCATGTCAAATCACAATTCCAAGGCAAAGTAAAAACTTTGAAAATAGACTTTAAAAACATATACACTCATTTTGGCATGTGTACCAAAGTATTATAAAGTTTTCATTGGATATTCCAATAAAATTCAAACAAAGGACAACAAGAACTTCAATTAATGTTGGTGAGATTTTCCTGAATAAGTTCGCATCTCTTATCTTGCATGCGATACACATTCTGTATCTAATGTGGTAAATTTCTCTATCCATTTTTATGGCCAGGGTAAGTCCAAATGCACATGTTAGTTTTGCTATATAAACAGAGCTTAAATGTTTATTGAAGTTATTTTTCGAAAAACAAACAACTATCAATGAGGTTCTTTTAGGCAAAGTTTTGAAATCTGAAGCTACCAAAACATTTTCCCCCAAACATCTATATGTTAACCAAATAGGGTTCTAATACAAACGTCCCTAAGAAGCATGAATATCCATGAGTAATACAAAGGAATTTAATGCATATCCATTACCATTTGCAATATGCAAATGGGAGGTCGTGGGTTTGAACCCCGGCCGGGTCTGACCCAAGACTTAAAAGTGGGTAGTGACTCACGGCTCTTTCGCCAAGCACTCGGCATTACGAAATAAAAGGCACGGTTCTTTTGGATGGGAACTTAAGATAAACGAGGTCCCGTGTCTTGGTAGGCTTGGCACGATAAAGAATCCTGATGTATAATGCCATCAGCACAACGCACAGGCAAAATTTCTGCACCTTCGCCTATAGCTGCCGACGTCTCGATATAAGTGAAATATTCTTGACTGAGACGTTAAACACAATTACTCAACTCAACTTTTATTACAAATATCCCTAAGAAGCATGAATATCCATAAGTAATATAAAGGAATTTGATGCATATCCATTACCGTTTGCAATATGCATGTAGAAAAAGAAAAAAAATAATGATATCAATTTATCGTTGCTTCATTAACTGTCCTTTGACAACATTTCAAATTTATTTAGAAACAGTTTGTAGATATTACCCAGTTGTCGTTCATGGTTTAGAAAGGTATTATGTCACAGGCTTCGGAAAGGACCTACATGTATTTCGTGAGTATATAAAGCTACTGTTAGCGAGATTTTCAGAAACCCGGTAACTTAATTGAAACCGTTGTTTCAGGAAAAACATAGTGTTTAATATTTGAAAAGCACATCACAACTAATTAGAAGACCTTTACGTTTAAATTTGTACACAATTATTCTTTGTAACCACTTGTGACTCTTTTTGAAGAAGTGAGTCAAAATAAAGACTTTTATTTATTTATCGGTTTTGTCGTTTCCTTCATCAGGTCTTATTACAAAACACATGTTCTTTGATAAATGCTTTTTCATATCATTCGTGAAATTAATTAAAACAAAGTGCGATGTAATTTTTTTTAATAAAAGTAAATTAAATTGCCGTTGGAAGTCCATTTCTTTGAATATGAGCAAGTGTTCATACAACAAACAAAACAATGACCATATATCATAATTATGTAATTTGTTGTTTAAAAATTAAAAACCAACAACAACATTAATTACGTTTAATATATTGTTTCAGTATCGAAATCAATTTATATTAATTTTTGAAAGACTTTTATGCTTCTGTTCAAACATTGTGTAAATTAGATAATATATGGAATTCATCATAGTATAATTATTATTTGTTTTATACGATAGTGATAACACTGTGATTTTCCCAAATTCAATCTGCCACACATTAAATTAGACAACATCAAAATTTGCCAATTTACTGATAAAGTGAAGATGCTGATAGTTTATCGTACTTCAATAAAATACAAACATAGTGGTCCATGTTCAATTCACATTCCACAAACACATGAACCTAAATGTTTTTAGCTACAAATTTCATCCGTCTATTTTGAAAATTAAAAATATTTCTAGTTTTCTGTCGCTTTTTTACATGAGACTTATTGTGGACAAGTACATCTAATTAGCCAATCGAATATATATTCTTTATCTGGTCTTAGTTGATCGAAGCTTGATTAGTTTTAATTAATTGATTAGTCAAAATTGTTTTTGAATAGAATATCATTAAATTGAAACAAAATGTTTTCAAACCGTTGATTCAATAATGGTGTGTTAATTTTTATTGGTGTTTTAAATTCGCGCTTGTCATTAATTAAATTAATCAAGTTTCTAAAAACTAGGCTAAGTTAAACTAAGTTAAAAACTCTCAAAGAAAAACGAATAAAAAATAAAAGCAGTTTCTTATAAATCTTTCTTAAAAGATATTTTTCACAAATCTGATGTCGACCTTGAAATCATTTCTTACAAATTATTTTACACAGATCTAATGTCGACCTTGAAATTATAATTAATGTACTTTGAAAATGACAAACAACAGTCTTAAATTTAAATGAAAATAATGCTGTAGAATCTGACATTGATTGACTAACTAGGCCAGGTAATCACTAATTTTAATAGTTTAAGATTGTATGATAACTAAATTCCTTTTAAATAAAGTAATGTGCATAAAATACTTCTGCCATCCATAAATAACTTTACAAATTTATGTTTACCATAGGTTTACATTATAATCATCACATCAAATTTTGTTCATTTAATTTGAATATTGAAGTTTTTCCTGTATTTGAAAGTGATATCTCAATTTTTTAATGATCTAAATGTATGTAATTAAGTTGTTATTCTAGAAATTCTGTTTTCTTGGAATTTTCTGAAATTTTGAGGAAAAAATGAAAATTAAATTTATCAAGATAAAAACACTATTTTAGCTAAGAAACACGCAGCTTGGGCATAATGATGTTGTCAATAATTTAATTTTTTGAAGGTTTTGAGTCTGTTATGAAAGGACCGGTTTTAAACATGGATGATAATTTAATGGGGACAGTGTATTTTGTCATAAGAACATTCTCTTGTATGTCCATTTCTTTCACTATAAATTCTTTTATGACCTCTTCAGTGTCCTCATACTCTCTACCATCTTCACTACATTTTAAACGTCCAGTAATACCCCCAAAGAGTAAATTGTCCCTCATTGAGCGTGTTTACACTTCAAGTATATCTTCTTTTAATTGTCTACTGATTCTAAATAATTCTTGCTTGTCTTGATGCAAGAAGTTAACATCGTCTTGTAGTTCTGCATCATTGTATTCCAACCGTTCTATACGTTCTCTATTTTTATCGACTTTTATCTTCATTTTGTTTAATTCTGAATGAATAACTTCGCACCTATTTTCAATAGCCGTCAACCTATTGCAGATGTCATCTAATAATGTAAGTTTATCAAGTCTTTTATATATATCCATAATAATAGGTTCCAAGTTTTGATGTGCGTTTTGTGACTGGTATACATCGTTCGCACTGTTCATACATTCTGTATTGTTATATCCCAATAAGTCACTTGATTATCATACTGCTGACCCGACTTGATTAAGAGACATAGTAACAAGTAACTGAAAACTACTCACTTAGGGAACAAAGAATTTTCAAATTTCAGTCAATAAAACATTGAATTTAAATCCAATCGTAAAAATTTCACTAAATCATACCTTAAAACATCAGGTTAATATTTAATGCTATTCATATGTAATATGCAAGAATTATGATCAAAATTTGAAAAAAAACAAATACTTAATTGAAGTGGAGATCTGAAGTACTTTTTCTTAGCACCATCCCAAGCCAAATATTTCACCAGTGTGCACAAACATAGATGTTGTTGTCATTTACCATGATCAAGCAATATATTCATCATTAAACAAAGTAGGATGTACATCCAGTCCCAGAGCATCTTGTCTCACTTCCCGGATTGAAGTTCACTGATTTTACGGATTTCATTTTTACTTTGTTTTTGGGATCTTTGTTTAATTTAAAAGTGGACCTTGAAAAATTTGTGTGTGATAAAACGTCCGGAAAATAAAGAACAACAAAATTAACACTATGTGTAATTTCTAAATATAAGATAATATTCATATTTTTTTTAAAAATAAAAATAAATAATTCTGGAGAGAAACAAATATCTTAGAAATAAGATCACTTAAGATTTATTCCTATTTTGGGTTAGATTAAGATTGGGTCAATTAAACAATCATTCAAAATAATTCCCGTATAGTTTCTAGCCCAAAGTAAGGTCACAAAAAGATTGTAAAAAACCTTTCAGTAACCAACTTCTCTTTCTTTTGATGCCAAAACATAAGTGGGTTAATTGAATCTAAATCTTGACATTTTCTATACGTGATAAAAGGAAATACAGGAGGAACAGTGCGCGCACGAACTTTCTGATATTGAGGACCAACTAATACAACAGCAAACGTAATGCAGAGTACAATTAATATACATTGTCTTGAAACCTCTATGAAGACGTGTTCTAGAATTGTGAAATATCTTGAAGTTAATAATATTTTACACGAGGAGCAAAATGGTTTTAGGAAACGTAGATCTTGTCTCGATCATATCTTCAGCCTGTGTACAATTCAAAGGAATCGAAAAATGATGAATAAAGATACGTACATCTGTTACATCGATTTCACAAAGGCCTTTGGTTCAATCAATCAAGATTTGTTATTTAATAAGTTGTTGTGTGCCGGTATATCAGGGAATATTTTCAGATCTGTTAAATCTATGTATTGTAATCTTAAAAGTTCTGTACGTGTAAACAATTCTCTCACAGATTGGTTCACGATTGACTCGGGAGTTCGACAGGGTGACAATCTAGCCCCAACGTTATTTGGATTATATATCAACGATCTTATCCCGGAGATTAACTCGACGCAAACAGGTGTCCCGATCGATGGAGAATTAATTTGTTCACTACTTTACGCAGACGACTTAGTGCTCATCTCGGACACATGTGAAGGGCTACAAAAACAACTGGATGCGTTACACAACTGGTCGAATCATTGGCGTCTAAGTGTTAATATCGATAAATCTAAAGTAATGCACATACGAAAACCGACAAAATCGCGTTCAGACTATCACTTCAACATCGGTAACTGTCAACTGGATTATGCTGATAAATACCATTATTTAGGACTAACAATTTCCGATACCTTGTATTTTAGCGTAGGGGTGGATGAACTATACAAAGCAAGCAGCAGAGCTTGGGATCACTAACGTCAAAATTTACATGATTGACGGAATGGACTTCAAAACATATAAAAAACTGTTTGACATGACTGTAAGTCCCATAATGCAGTACGCGTCAGGTGTCTGGGGTCATAGAAAATATGACGCTATGGAACGGCTCCAATATCGTGCTATGAGGACATTTTTAGGAGTAGGGAAAAGTACTCCCATTCCCGCAATAACTGGGGATCTAGGATGATTTCCAGCACATATAAGCTACACTTTAAATATGACAAAACTATACTGCAGAATAATGGATATGCCAAATAACAGAATCACGAAAAAGGTTTTAGATTGGGACCGTAAACTTTCCATAACATATGAAAACACTTGGACAAACTGTGTAAAAAAGTTTTAAATCAGTGCGGTTTTTCGGATATTGTACAGAAACCTTTTATTGGACGATCAAAAAATCAAATATTGAGTAAAACCAAAGAAACATTGAAAAAACAACATATTGAGAAATGGAAATCTGACGTACAGGAAATGTCAAAATTACGAATTTACAAAGACATCAAGTTCGATTATAATACGGAACAATATGTGACAGAGAATATAACGCGAAAACAGCGTTCAGCTATCGCGCGTATGCGCACCGGAACATTCCCTCTCGAACTGGAGAAAGGGCGATATAGAAATACCAATGGACAATAGACTTTGTAAGTTTTGTGACAATAAATCAATCGAGGACGAGAAACATTTTATTTTAAACTGCAGCAATTACAATAAATTACGGACTGATTTCATCGCTAAACTAAATATTGATACTGCTTTACCAGATGAGGACCTTGTGAAGAATATACTATGCCTTTCTTCTTCAAAAATCAAACACGTGGCAAACTTTTTCATAAATAGTTTAATTAAACGTAATAGTTCTCGCTCTACATATGGACATTAAAGGTAGTGCATCATAAGCCTACTTAGGCTGGCGGATACTGTGTATTTGGTAATATTACTAGAAATAATGTATAAATCAGGTTGCACTTTAAAATAAAAATTATTGTTATTATTATTATTATCTAGCGGAAAATTTAAATACTTATGGTTACCCTTCCAGATTACCCACCTCACTTTGCTGGTAAAAGATAACCCGTATAACTTACCCTTCAATTTTTTAAAAGTTTTTTACTTTGCTCCTGGCATTGGTTTTAGGACATGGACCATTATGTTTGTGTTTGATGATTATGATCACGAATTAGTTTCTAAGTTTTTGAAATGATAAAGTACTTAAATCAATAACGAAATAACGAAATAACAGCGTATAGCATGGTAGTAAGCGACTTAAGCGACTAAATAGCATAAAGGCTTTGCATATCGAACATTTTTGCCTCTTAGATTTTAAAATTCATCCTAAAAACTAAGCTTTTCTTAATCGTTTAAAGTTTTACCTGAGGTGAATTTGGTGAAATTTTTTTGTCCTTCTATTTTTCTAATTCCAACTTAAAATAGTTGAGATTCCACAATTTTGGTCCGAGCACTACTCTACACAACTAAATCCCGATACGGCTGTTTAGCGCTGCAAAATTAAAACAAATTCAGTAATAATTACTGTCAGACCTTATTATTGACAATGTAATTTACTTTTTCATGAAGTAGAAAATTATAGCTTATTTTCTACCAAAAATGATGACGATGATTGATTTTGTACCTTATATCTAAACAACATTATGACACGTTTTCCTTTCTTTATTTTTTTATGAGAAGAAGAAGAAGAGGTGACCTTCTTCAAACCAATCTTTCTTTGTAATTTAGGCTGCCACATTTACAAAATTCTGTAAACGTTTACATGGGTGTGCCATTAAACCAAACGAAAAGTTTCCGTTTTTGTAAATTGTAATATTATCAAAGGGCAAATGTTGGTTATAAACCACTTTACATAACACGGATAAATAAAAAAGATGGAGCAAACAAAACAATAACACAACTTATATATTGATATGATATAAAACCATATATTTTATATACTTCTATGTTAAAAAATGAACACCTAAAGACGAATATAACCATATCTAATATATTGTTTTAGTATAGCGTGATTTTCTTTTAGATTTCAGTGCATGTGAACAACATAATGGTACATACATCAGGATTGGTCTTATTCCTAATTCCTAATTCATTATGATAGGAAAATATCCAGTTTTAAATGTCAAATAGATAAGGTTTTCCCATTAAGCCTAGCGGTCAGACAATAAAATAGATCTAAAATTGAACCAACAGGTCTATTGTCAAGAAATAAAACATGCAGAGGCGGAGTATTTTCTAATAGGACATCAAACCTCAAATTGTACTTTTTGAATTCTGGATTTCCAGATTCAGTTCATGTCCCTCTCATTTTCAATTTTGATATCACACGAGACTTGTGTGACTAGCTGGACAGTAGGGGCTTACCCTTCTGGAGCATCAAGACTCGGTTCCGAGGTTTGCACGCGTTTTACTTAATCTTTGCTTTCAAAATTGTACTTTGATTATTGTTTAATTTTTATTCATCCAAAAACACCTAAAACATAATTCTCACTGTGACCTTCCAGTCCAATACAATTGAAATGGGATTGGTCATGCTCGTACATAAATAAAGTCATTCATTACTGTAAACGTATTTATGTTTGCGGTGTACTGATTTTCTTTTGTTTCGCGGTCGGTTGTTTTGCGTGATAATTAATACAAAGCGAAAATTATATTATCTTTATTGTGTTATAGTGCATATTTCAAAACTCTTTAATTTAACTCCGCGGATATGTCTAAATTTTTTAACCTCGGAAATACATACACGCGAAATTAAATACTTTTACAGTATCCCAAACAGTAAGCCTTTGTAAGAAGGTTAATCATCTGAAACGTAGATAAATTTAGAATTAGTGGATGTAGGAATTGGAATTTTAACTTTTAAGTTACAGCTTGTAATGGTAAAAAGTTACCTTATGCCTAACTTGAACGCACTTTAACGTCTAAATTTCGTGCAAAAGTACTTCCCCAACATCTTGACAATTACATAGTAATAGACATTGAAAAAATTAGCCTTCAGCATCCTGTTCCTCTTGTGGATTCGTCACTGGATTATGTTAGCTCGTGAATGCAGTGTCTGGTAGACACTATTGCTGGAAATTTTTCAATTGCGAAGCATCAACATCAGCATTGCATAAAAAGGCAGTTTCTTTTTTTCTTCTTTTTTGGATGCATTTTATATGCATGCATTTCATATGCAATGACCCATCTGCTGTACTTTTATATTGAAGTCGTTTTGTGATAAAACACATGGGTTCATTTACAGGAATTTATTCAACTTAAATATTGAAAAATTAAATGTAATGATAACCTGTACCATTTTTAAAAGTCAGTAATTTAATCAAAGTCTAACTTGCCGTAGCATTTGCACTTAAATTGAAGACTGTTTATTGTCATTTTCTTATTTAATATATTCTGAACTCCACGTTAACAGTAAATTGAATTCTATTTAAGCCATTTCTAAATATGTGTTGAATACCATTAAAACGTTTGTTTCATTAAGCCGTACTTATCAACAATTCTTGAATACAAACGGGAAATTAAAAACGATATTCAAAATCGAAGAATAAGTATATGAAAATATGTAAGCCAAGGTAGTGGACACTGGTTGTCTATCTGTTTGTAAAACAACAGAATGCACATGAATTACAACCAATCACACCACAGCATATTTACTCAAGTTAATTCCGCTGAAAGTCGGGAATTTTATAATCCTTTGTTCCAATATGTGGTTTTCTTTTCTTTGTATTGTCTTGTTTTGTTGTGTTAAATTGTATTGTACCGTCTGTCTTTTGACGTTTGCTATTTTGTCAATTGCTTGTTTTAGATACAAATGTTTTCTTCTATATCAACAGAAACATCATAACACAGACAGTATAAAAATTTGAATTAATGTGTTAGGTTTGGCTAAGTGCAAAGAAGTTGAGTGTTGAGTTGAGTAATGGTGTTTAACGTCACAGTCAAGAATATTTCAATTTTCAGCAGACGTCGCCAGTTATAGACGAAGGTGCAGACATTTTGCCTGGGTGTTGCACTGATGATATTATACAGCAGGGTTCTTTATCATGTCAAACTTACCATGACACTGGACCTCGTTTATTTTAAGTTCCTATCCGAAAAAATGGACTTGTTATCGATTAGACTTATAACTTAAAACTATTGTCACAAGAAGATTTATTTTTGCTGAACGAACTTAAATATGATGGTAATACGATTAAAATTAGAATTATTCACAACCATTGTCTTAAGATGTATTGTAACTGAACGAACTTCAGTGTCATAATGCGATTAAAATGTGATGCTCTTATAACTTTAAACAGATAAACTTGTCACAATGATAGAACAAAGAGCTTAATTCTGAGACCTCTTATGTAACAACAATAATCTTTTAAAACAAAATTCCATCAATCAAAGTCGCGGCAGTTAAATCTTTTAATCCCATCATGTTTAACAATAAAATTTAACCATTGAACTGTCTAGAAATGGCGTTTATAGTGCTATAACTTCCATTGCCGTGCAAAGCAAACTAATCATAACGCGCGCTATATATTTTCATTTCGGAATTTTTAATAATCTTATTTTTGTTTTTGAATCCTGAAATAAATTTAAAACACCGTCATGTACGGCATGTAATTTCAATTGCTAAGAACAGTCAATCAATGACATCACGGCTATAGGCGTAAGCAAGAGTCACATTAGCCAATGTAATTATAGTTCTTTAACTCCATTTAGTCTCAAACAGAGAACATCATAAATGTAAATAGTGTTTCATAAACTTCAACACCCCCGATATCCGATATTACATGTCTTAGAGACCTTTGGTACTTTGCATGCTTCAGTAGACCCTTGGTACTTAGCATGCTTCAGTAGACCTTTGGTACTTTGCATGCTCCAGTAGATCTTTTGGTACTTTGCATGCTTCAGTAGACCTTTGGTACTTTGCATGCTTCAGTAGACCTTTGGTACTTTGCATGCTTCAGTAGATCTTTGGTACTTTGCATGCTCCAGTAGATCTTTGGTACTTTGCATGCTTCAGTAGACCTTTTGTTCTTTGCATGCTTCAGTAGATCTTTGTTACTTTGCATCCTTCAGTTTATACAACAAGTCTGTCCAGATAATAATTCTTAAAAAGCAAAGTAAAAAAAAAAACTTAGAAGAGTGGTAAATTAAGTTAACCACAAAGGAAGTTAGATCGAGTACTCCGGAAGTTAAGACGCTTACAATATCCATGAATCAATAAAAATTGCTGCAGATAAATCTTTTATCCCTTCATTGTAAATACATGTAATAATCTTGTGTCATCAAACTTAACATCTCCGATATTACATTTATATGAGATTTTGATGCATTTTATAATTAATGTAAATTCGCCTTTACCAACATCAATGGAATAAATAAATAAATACTTTATATTTCCCGTAAAGGATATCGGAAATAATAATAGAATAATGACAAAGAGAGTTGTTCAAGTGCTTTAATCTGCATTCACTTATAATAAATTCTGCACTGACTCCAGGATAGAATCTTCATAATATTTATATGCATCATTAAAGTCCGAATAAATTTATAAACATCTCATTAGCTCTGAAATAACACCTTGCATATCATTTTTGTCGATACGTTGTGGGTTTTAAGCTAATACGAGTATCAGAGTGGATTTAGTAATACATAATGTCATATACCATTTTTGAGACAACATACTGATTTTTAATGTATTTTATGATTATTTTTTAAATGGTATATGACACATATAACATATAAACTGATAATATCACAATCTTAAACGCATACGTGTAGTAAAATCTTTTCAAACTGGCAAATAATTTCAACAAGTAAGTAAGGCCGGTCGCTACGGAAGAGTAAGAACATCCTGTCACGCTAACAAAAACCTCAATCTGTGTACCCAAAATTGAGATTGAAAGGAAAATAGAACTATGGAACGTCAAAGGTTTTTTTTAAAGTAATGTAAACTGTTTTACCGACCAGTTAACAGTTTATTAAGATTTTATTTAAATCCCATAGAATATTCAACTGATAATAAAAACATGTTTTTCAAATACTACACATATTTTTGTGGGAGGTTGGGGTACAAACTTTTCGGTATCTGATCAAGACTTTAAAACAAGTAGTGACTTTTCTTTCGACAAGAACCCAGCATCGAAAGTGAAAGTCCAGGTCCTTCGGAAAAGACTTGAAAAACACAATGCCCGGTGTTGTTAAAAGAATACTCCCCGCACATTTCCATAAGCGTACAACGTACTGCATAGGTATTTTACCTATACATTTTGATTGTGGTACAATAAGTGAAATATTCTTGAATTTGGCGTTTGTCTTATTCAATCAATCTATTAATGATAAAAAAATATTTTGATACTGGCTTTAATAAAAACGATTTCGGTATTTAGTTAGGTTATTGTACCATTGCATTCTCCAAACCATTTTTGCGCATCAAAATCTATATTTCCTTACATCAAGTTAATAACGGATCATACTTCAAACACATCTGTTTATTTCATCCTGTGTTGGAGTAATAATTTTGACAAGGTATAAATTGAACAAAGATAAACAGATAAATGTAAAACCATTTTTCTTATATATTATATATAACAGTTTTAATGTTTCAAACATTACGCAATATCTATAGCCAGATAAACCCTATATTCCATACATCATGGTGTAACAATTGGTTCAAGAATTGTCAGCGGGAAAGATGGTTTGATCAAAATTCCTAATCTCATAGAAAAACGACATTTTCCATATGTTATAATATTAAAAACTGCAAACTCCCGGCGTCATCTCGACGTTAATAGCCGACAATATATAAAGCTAATCAAAAAATTGTAAAATTGTCTAAAATCCAGATTTTATTATGTTTTTCATCAAAAGAAGCTAGAAGCATAAGATAACCGCAATGTTACAATGGCGTCATTTTAGATGTGTTAAATTTAATTTAAAAGTCTATTTTTTAAAATAAAAGTTATTATTTATTCGTCGGTATAGGAAAAAACATAATTTTATACGCCCGTTTCCAGAAGCGGGGCGGTTGGATTTTTTACTAAACCTCGTATGTACACAATTACAGGTTTATTGCACCAGAAGAGGAAGTTACTATGTGCCAATTTCAAATTGCAAATCCTGTTATTGCACATTTGCGCCATCATGTTTTTGCGATCTTTACCAACAGCCTACTGGCAAAAGGGGAACGGGTCAGCAACGTGTCTTGCTCAGTCTAGGGGCGCTCTAGTGCTTTCTTTGTATCCACTGCTACCTATACTACTAGTAGCTGTTTATTGTAACTTTGCAGTCCCGCATTCACTTGATTACAAGAGTAAACAAAAACTAGAACTGTCAGTGAGGCTGTCTTATACCCCTCCCGGCCTCGGAAAATTTTATTTAGGTCTTGAACCTTGCCTTATGTACCTAAATTTGCTATTTAACACATCGTATAAGTTGGTTTACATTTGTGCCAAGTTTGAGAAAAATCCATGCATAGATCTAGACATGACGGATATGGAGCGGACACGATATTTTGACGTACGGCCAGACAGACGGACTGGGTAATTTCTATATACCTCTTAACGTTTGCTGGTAATTTAGGGGAATAAAACGCCTACTACAAACGGGTCTTTGGGAACTTTATAATGATAAATTATGAGATATCTATATTTGTTTCAAATAATTCATTCTTGTAAAAGTCAGTACTAGGTGCTCATTATACAAGATGTTTAAATGGCATTATTTCAAAATGACAAAGTTGTTATCTTCAGCTGGCAAAATATGGATGAAATTGACATTTGATTGAGTTGTTTTTCAGGAAAAATAACTTCATCGTGGAAAGAATGTATTTAAATTTAAGTATGATGTACAACAAGAGATAAACTATTTGTTTTTAAGTAATTTTGACATTTTATCAAGCTGAATGAATATGTTCTTCCTAAAAAAATATTTAAAAGAACTAAACACATATTTATCATAAATGGATGTTCTGCTAAAATAGTTCATTTGAGCTTTAAATGATGAATTATCAGTGGAATTGAGTAAAGTAACTATGTTTTACGCGCCAGTCAAGATCCTTTCTCTTGCATCGAGGCGATCATGCATATATCACTTGAAGGGGATTTTACCTGAATAAATGCGAAATTCCGGAATAGTTAGACACTTTCCGTAATCTTGCCGAAAAACCGGAATGTTAATTCCAAATCTGGAATAATAATCTAAAATCCGGAATATTTAGACCAAATCCTAAATTATCAGACAAAATCCGGAAGAATCGGTCAAAATCCGAAATAATTAGAATATTCTTACGGTTAATTTTACGGAGTCTAAAAAATCCGGTAAGTGTCTGATTATTCCGGCAAGTGTCTGATTATTCCGGTCAAAGACTGATTATTCCGGCAAATGTCCAGTTATGAAATGTCCAGTTTTCTAAGGCTTTTTTTTTTAATTTAAACACGTTAAATTAAGTTAAACGCTGAAATTTCCACTAGGATAGTAAGGTCGGGCGGTTGCTCTTGCAGTGCATACGTATGCACCACCTCACATGTACAAACCACGTGTAGTTAATAAATCAAAATTTAAAACAAAAGAAACATGGGACTAAAACACGACTATATGCTTATTTTTAATGTTGTATAATATAAGATTTTTTTGGGGGGATTGTGATTTGTATTTTTATGTTTAATAACTGACACATCTTTGAAAAATCAAAGATGAAATATTTTAATACACTATTTACATGCACTCACCTAGTACCACAAGGGAAATAACTGCTTATACCATGGTTTGTAGTACCACAAGGGAAATAAATCCGAGTTACATGGTTTGTAATGAAAATAATAGTCATGGAAAAAGTATTCTAAATATTCTCTTTTTTTCACAATTATAACTAAAAAGACATTTCTTATCCTTGTAATCTATTCCATTCCATACAGCAAATGAAATATAAAAGCATATTAATTTTTTGTATTAATCAAATTTTGTTTTTTCTATATGTGTAACACAACTATATTTTATAAGAAATAAGAGATAAATCCTATTGTATTTCATAATACAGTACATATCTGTCAAAAGTTGTAACACTGGTCAGCTATATAAGTCGAAGCTCGGCTGCCGATATGGATCGCTACGTACTGAGAGAACAGTTGCTGAGATTTAAGTACCAAAGGACAGAGATGAGATATAGACCACTGCGGTAGCTCAGTTGGTAGAGTGCTCGCTCCGTAACTGGTCGTCGGTTCGATCCCCGGCCGGGTCTGACCCAAGACTTAAAAGTGGGTAGTGACTGTTCTTTCGCCAAGCACTCGGCATTACGAAATGAAAGTCACGGTTCTTTCGGATGGTAACTTAAAATAAACGAGGTCTCGTGTCACGTTGGGCTTGGCACGCTAAAGAACCCTGCTGTATAATGCCATCAGCGCAACGCACAGGCAAAATTTCTGCGCCGTCGCCTATAGCTAGCGACGTCTCGATATAAGTGAAATATTCTTGACTGGGGCGTTAAACATCAGTACTCACTCACTCACAGAGATGAGCTAACTATCAGTGATTATTTGGATAATTGTTACCTTATAATGTTAAACTTTAGACAGGACTGTACTGAATATATAGAGATTTGTGTGCTAAATTGTCTATGCTCAAACAGTATGCAAGAGATAATTTGACTACAGTCCTGTTAAAAGTTTAACAATAACTAACAAATTATTGCCGAATAAGAAGCTCAACTCTACCTATCATTTACTATATCTCGAAAGCTTTAATTTTTCGGTAGCTGATATCTATCTCTGTAGCTTTTCCGCTAAAAGCTATCCATAACTCAAGACCCTCCGTAGCCAAACTTCGATTCCTTTTTGTTAGCTTAGTGTTAATTTCGACAGGTCTGTACTGTACATGATAAATCTTATATTTAATACATCATAGCGTTATACAATTGGTCTAGAATTGTCAGCGAAAGATCAGATAGCAACATCAAAATTCTTAACTTAATAAAGAAACGCAGATTTTCTATGTCACAGGATCAAACAATACAATATAACGGCGTCATGTTGACGTCAGTGTCTAGCTGTTCATATAAAGTCAAGAAACTGTGACTGTTGTACCAAATTTAATCATATAGAAAAAAATCAAGAAAAACCCAAAGGCATTATTTTTACTTTTTTATCATTAATTAGCGACAAATGGAATTAAATTGATTGATTTTAATATGACTGAAAGAGTCTTTTTTCATATTCAAAGCAACTCATCAATTTTCTTTTTATTAATAAACGGCAGATTTGAATAAAGTTAATTGTTTTTAATTTGACTGAGAGAACTCGAGTCTTTATTAAATTAAGAATTGAAATTAAATTATCCCAAACTAATCTGTCAAGATCAATGTTACAATTTTAACTATGTGTTAAGATCCGTTTTCTGTAAAGCTTTATTTAATGTACTTTTTGTGTGTATTGATTGTGACCTTTGTGTGTTTGACGTTACGTCAAGTAATTGACGCATCGCTGGCCACGCCCACAATGTTCCGACAAAGACCCGGCATGCTTGATTTACACAAAAAAGAATGTAACTCGACCTGAATTGTGCCATTTAATTACGCCACTGACACTTTTGCCATTAGCTTCCGTGACGGTGCTTTGGTACCGTGCGTGATGGCGGCCGTTGTCGCAACATAAAAGGCAGAGTCGACGAAACGTCAATTCGGTGTTCATGTGCATTTCATTTCATTTCTGTTTGTTATCTACTTTTTATATATTCGATTTTACGTATGTTGCGTGTTGATTTCCACACTTCTTGATTATCCGGGTCATTTCGTTACACGGCTTACAACGCTATTTCGTACCTTTCATCGTACTGCCGTATTATAACTTTTCAAAACTTTTTCCTTCATGAATGTACTTTTGCCAAAAGTATTGTTGTCTTGTAATGATTTTTATCATTTTCTGAGCCAAAAGTTGTGTACCTTTGTCAAAAGTTAGACTTGTCTTGTGTTGATTTTTATAATTTTTTGAAAGACATATTTTACCAATTACTACATAACAAATATTTATATGACCACAAATTTCCCCTGGATACTTCTAATAATCCCATCTAGACCGAGATTCAGTCTAAACAAAAACGAAAGTTTTGTACCTTTGTCAAAAGTTAGACTTGTCTTGTGTTGATTTTTATAATTTTTTGAAAGACATATTTTAATAATAACTACATAACAAATATTTATATGACCACAAATTTCCCCTGGATACTTCTAATAATCCCATCTAGACCGAGATTCAGTCTAAACATTTGTGTGGACAATGCATTCATGTAATAAAGATATCATAGCCAAACATATACATTGTATACCAATCCATATCAAAACCATAATACCAAAGAAAATTAAACAACTTTGAAGCTAGCAAATTCAAGTAAACTTCAACCAGTCCGGATGCCCCGGAAGGGTAAGTTCCTTCTGTTAAGCTAGCTACACCCGCCACGTGTGAAATTAAAATAATGGAATGAAAGTAACATGGATGGAACTCGAGATTCCCCAACTTTACCAACCCCTCTATCGGTCATTGAGACGCCAATGCAGTAGGAACGTCGGGAACCAGAAAAAAAACTTGGCAAAGAGAGATAGAACCCGGTATGTTTAAGCGATAAGCCAACTCTCTGAAACAAGGCTCAATATCCATGTAGACTGTAAATACTAGTACCTGAAACCGTTCTATTATATCACCTACATCTTTATCATACTCGACCACCAATATATACTGTAAACGTATTTTATTTCGCGTGTATTTATTTTCTCTGTATAGGAAATTTAGACATATCCGCGTAGTTAATTTTTCGCGTTTTTTTAAAACATGCACTTTAGCACAAGAAGCATAATTTTCGCTCGGTATTAATTTTCGCGCAAAACAAACGACCGCGAAATAAGCGAAAATGAGTACAGCGCTAAAATAAGTACGTTTACAGTAGCTTATTCGGAGCGAATACAAATGTAGTGCAATGCGGTTACAACATAAACAACTATCTCTTATATTTTCTTTACAACGCATCAATAATGTGTTTATTTTTCTACATTCAGAAATACAAAAAAAAACTTCAATTCCAACATCAACTTGCCTTTATAATATTTTGTACTCTATCTTTGAAATGGTAAATTATGAGACATTTGTATCATAAAAATATACGGTCTTAACGACGATTTATCTGTAGAAGCAAAATAAATGCCAGAGTTGAATGTTCATTTTAACATGTTATTTCTAAAATATCGAAATTATACTCTTCAACTGGCACACAATTGTATTAGTTTGACGTTTGATTGAGTTGTTTTCCAGAAAAATCCTAACTTCATTGTAATGAAATATGATAGATCATGATCGCCTTGTTTGCACACTAAATAGAATTTGTTTTTTTTTTACAATGCGTTCCTTTTAAACCTGTTTTAAAATTCAATAAATTTTGATACGTCTGTTTCAGTGTTAATACATTGCCCATATTAAGGCAATGTCCCTTCCTGTGTCATTCCACATGCCCGTCCGAAATAGTTTGTCCGGCCTACTTCTCCAACCCCGTTGAAGACATTTTACTAAACGTTGTTTGCATGCATGGTTGCAAGTTATTGACATGTATGAAGAGATGATAGCTGTATGTAAATTTACTTTATAAAGTAGAAAATAGAAATACTATTTTAAAGTTATAAAGGCTGCATATACATGCAAGGGGTTTTTGGACAATTGTTTGGCAAAATAGAAATTAATTTTAATATTTATAGGAAGTTGTTGTAAAATAAGTAGAAAGAATGAAAGTCCGTCAATATAATATAACTTTACTCTTCTGCCAATCCATAATCGGGAGTCTTATGATAAGAAGCTCTTTTGTATTCCATTGTTTAGTTGTTATCCCCACCTTTCGAAGAAAGACTGTATATTAAATTCGAGTTTTCTCCCGGTTGTCCGAAATTATTGTCTGCGCCAATTCTTTAAAACTATATAAAGCACTATTTCACGAAATTTGGTGTATGATTCTTGGTTTATCTTGTATCTTGTCGCGTTCATGGTTGTATCTGGTCGCGTTCATGGTTGCGTTGAATGTTTCCAGGTATTTTTAGCTCACCTGAGCTTCATAATTGCTAAAAATAATTGTATGGAGTTTTCACTGTTGATCTTGTCTTGCGATTTTCTTCCGATTGATGTCAAGGTCAAAGGTCAAGGTCATGTCCCAGTTTTTGACCTTTGATAAAAATGCTATTTTTTAAACATTTCTGGTGATAATGACGTAGGATTTTTGGTTAATTGTAGGTATTGGCATGATAATCATTTTGATATATCGATTAAGGTTATGGGTTCAAAGGTCAAGGTCAAGATGTACAAGTTTACCAAAATAGTTAATTATCTGCAAAACTATGGACTTTTTGTACAGGCATGTATATAAGAATATTGTAGGTAATGGCCCAATGGTCATTTTGATATATAAATAAAGGTCATGAGTTTAAATGTCAAGGTCACAGATGTAAACAAGTACTGAAATGATTATTTATCTAAAAAACTATAGACTTTTTGTATAGGCATGTATATTAGAATATTGTAGGTAATGGCCCAATGGTCATTTTGATATATGAATAAAGGTCATGAGTTCAAAGGTCAAGGTCACAGATGTAAACAAGTACTGAAATGATTATTTATCTCAAAAACTATAAACCTTTTGTATAGGCATGTATATTAGAATATTTAGGTATTATCCTAATGATCATTTTGATATATGAATGAAGGTCATGGGTTCAAAGGTCAAGGTCACAGATGCGAATGAATACATAAATGGTTAATTATCTTGAAAACTATTAACTATTTGTATAGGCATGTATATTAGAATATTGTTGGTAAGTACTGAGATGATTATTTATCTCAAAAACTATAAACGTTTTGTATAGGGATGTATATTAGAATATTGGCCTAATTATCATTTTGATATTTGAATGAAGCTCATGGGTTCAAAGGTCACAGGTGAGCGTTAAGGCCCATGGGCCTCTTGTTTTCCTTTTAATTCTGTTTATGGTGTAAGCAGGAGGTGTTAACCCATCCACGGCATCGGTTTTTCTTTCCTGGTGGAATTCTAAATTTCTAAAAGTCATAATTTTGCATTTTGGATCGTGATTTGAACAAGAACCTGTATGTTTGTCTTGGTGATAATGTATAAGAAATGATTGAAAATGCTGTCTCTTTATGACGTATCCCATAATGTAAAGCATGTCATAAATTTGCATGATGATTGTTTTTGTTTACAATTCTTGGCATCCACAGAATCTAACAAAAATGAATTTTCATATCTCATTAAAACTAACATTATCATTTTTGGCGTCATTTTGACGTCAACGTCTGATTAATCTAAACAAAAATTTGTGACTTTATTGAATAGACTTGGCAAATATATAGAAAATTGTTTCATCAATGACTTGTAGACATGGGATTCGAAAATATATTAATTTTATTCAGTTTACATATGTCGGTTTCAAAACTAATCGCTATAAATCTGAGTTTGTCATTATGTATGATGTAATCTTAAAAAAAAATACACAGCAATTTTAACTCCCATTGTCCGTTTAACTGCAAAGCTTATAACAGCATGATATCTAAGAAACTTGGAAATTCAATATTCATATGCTACTTTTGAATGTATTATTTAAAAAAAATCAAAATTAACACATGGCAATACAATGGTATCATACATTTTCGTGGTGTTCCAATGTTCATTGCTTTCTCAGATACACTGGCACTCGGAATTTGCATACCAATGAAATAGGCCCTAAACATGACAAACTTGTCTGAAAGAGAACTGCAGAAAATGAATTTACCACCCTACAAAATAAATGGCATTAGTTATCTTAGAATTCAAAAACAAACAAAGTTCGAGTTTTCTTCCGTCCGTCCGAAATTCTTGTCTGCGCCAATTCTTTAAAACCATGAAGCACTATTTCACGAAATTTGGTGTAAGAGCATCAACATAGATAGGAGATGCCCATATCGATAACCCGAATTGGTTTGCTTATTTTCCTCGGAGTTATGGCCATTTGTGTTGAAGTCTGAATCACAAAAAAGAACCTGCTGGCGAGGGATACTAATTAACTGAATTTGCTTGTTTATCTTGTATCTGACTTGTCACATTCATGGTCGCTTTGATTGTTTCCAAGTATTTTTTTCTCTTTTAATCCTGCTTATGGAGTAAGCAGAAGGTGTCAACCCTTTCGCAGTATCAGTCTCTCTTTCCTTTGCAAAAAATCAGGTGTTAAACTACAACTATATTTTCAATTCTCAAAGTCGTTACTTTGCATTTTGGATCATAATTTTGATAGGAACCTGTTCGTTTGTCTTGATGATGTATAAGAAATAATTGAAAATGCTGTCTCTTTAATTTATGGCGAATCATACGTAACCCATATTGTAAAGCATGTCATAAATTTGCAAATGCATGATGATGATTTTTGTTTACAATTCTTGGCATCCACAGAATATCACAAAAATATATTTTCATATCTCATTAAAACTAACATTATCATTTTTGGCGTCATTTTGACGTCAACGTCTGATTATTAAATCAATTTAAACAAAAATTTGTGACTTTATTGAATAGACTTGGCAAATATATAGAAAATTGTTTCATCAATGACTTGCAAACATGGGATTCGAAAATATATTAATTTTATTCAGTTTACATATGTCGGTTTCAAAACTAATTTCTATAAATCTGAGTTTATCATTATGTATTGATATTATCTTTAAAAAAAGCAATTTAACTCCCATTGTCTATTTAACTGTAAAGCTTATAACAGCATGATATCTAAGAAACTTGGAAATCAAATTGTCATGTGCTACTTTCGAATGCAATTTTTTATTAAAAAAAATCAAAAGTATCACATGACAATATCATGGAATCATAGATTTTCATGTTGTTCCACTTTCCATTGCTTTCGTAAATACACTGCCACGCGAATTTGCATACCAATGGAATAGGCCCTAAACATGACAAACTTGTCTGAAAGAGAACTGCAAAAAATGAATTTACCACCCTACAAAATAAATGGCATTATTTATCTTAGAATTCAAAAACAAACTTATAATCCATGTCCGAAAACCAAGGAAATTGGACAACACTCAACTGCAACTGGAAAACATCACCTTGACAACAAGAACAAGAGCCTCCAACCAAAGTATATGTGATATAAGAACCAATTTTTCTCATGGTATCTATGACAATAAACTCCTCAGTTTTAAGGTTTTTGTTCACTTACTATATATATTTTACTCAATTAAATAGATCAAGATAAGTATTTGATACATCATTGATTTCAATTGATTTAGAATTGTCAGCAAATTATCACGTAATCTTTCTAAAATTAAAATTAAAATTAAAAAAAATTAAAAATAAAGAGAGAGACGGTATTATATTATCTGTAAATGTCAGGAGGCAAATAATTAAAGTCGTCTTCACATCAATAAATTAAATTTTGTAAAGCTTATCAAAAATTCGAAAGTGCGGCTGTCTTGAATTTTACGATTTTAGTATAATTGGCATCATGGTTAGCCAAAAAACAATTTTTGATTGATTTTATGTGGTATCATTAAATATCTAATTGAGCATTCTTGTTGTTTTTATTTCGCTATAAATCAAACCAGCAAACCGGTCTATGTTGAAATTAAACTGTTGGGTTGAACTTGCACTTGTCGGGTGGATAAAACACATATCTAGATAGCTACACTCACCACGTGTCATATCAAAATTTAGATTGAAAAGACAATGGAACAATCGGGCGCCAAATATTTTCAATGTAGGCCAAAACTTTGGAATAGATAGTGGGTGTTTTACTTACTAAGCACTCAGAATTTAGAAATGAAATAACGGGATACTTCAGAAGAGACCTTAAACCGATGTCTTGTATCATAGTATGCTTGGATCGCTAAAGAAAACTCCCTACATATTGTTCTTAGCGCGCTACAAAAACAAATTCTGTCACTTCACTTTAGCTGGTGACGTCTCGATATAAACTGGAGCGACAAACTCCATTCGATCAATAACTCAGTCATTCAACTGTAACATGTCTGTGCATATAGCTATATATAGGAAACAACTATGTATCTTAAAATAATGCAAAAGTCCAAACTTTTGTCACGTCATTTTAGCTGGTGACTTTCCGATATAAATGAAATTGTGTTGACAGGGACGTAAAACTCCATACAATCAATCAATCAATCAATCAATCAATCAAAGAAGCAACTACTTATTCCCAAATATTGATTTTACCAGTGTTGTAGCTCCATTTCAGACCTATAGTTTAATTATATAACAAGTTATCTTCAAATATAAAAAAGTTATTTTCTTCAACTACATCTACGTGTACGAGTAGTAAATAATGGAAAATTTTGGCAATTGATTTAGCTGTTTGACTGGTGAATGTTGGTTCAGTCACGAACATGAACACAAATGTTTAATTTGAGAGTACATGTATGCAAGTATTATTGCGACGTGAGATGAACCCATAAGTTTTGTTATTTTGACAGCTCTTTTAGTTAAATGAATGTTTGTATTTAAATACAATATTTTATCACATTTTAAAACTGAAAACATATCAGTCTGTTTAAGAGTAATTTTAGAATTCAAATGAACATGTAGTTTTAATAGAATATCTGCTAAATTTCGTTAGAAAGTATTGAGATTATAGGATATAATATGGATAAGATATAAAAATGGAACGACTTTGCTCGCATAACCCTGGTCAAAGTGGTGTCATTTGCAAAGAGGTCTAAAGCGCATACTAACAGATCTCAATGCCTCTCACCGCCTGGTTTCGAATCCCATTCGGGACAGACTCTAGTGTTAAACAGATGGCTTGTTCGCTTGCCAAAGATTAGTGGTTTTCTCCAGGTGCTCCGGTTTCTTCAACCATCCCTTACCTGACCGTCTCGATACAAGTAAAAGGATCTTGACTGGGGCGTAACACCCCATTTCTTTACTCCACTACTAGCTCTATATCGACCAAAATACGTAGTTCACATATTCAGAAAAAGCAGCAAAGAAATGTAATTCTGTATTAATTAGAGTTATGTGAAATATACATATTGATAAACAATCAAAAATAAAAATCAATCAATAAACTTATCAACGACAGGTGTCAGTTATAAAGAATTCCTTTTGATCATGATGAGATTTTTCTGCAATGTTCTCCCGATTGGCAGTTCATGGATATTTGTATTCGGTAATGGAGAACACTGTCTGCAACTTTCCCGATATATGTTGCAGTTTATAATTAGATGAAAATCATATCATATATCCACATAATCAATTAAAACATATTTAATTTGAGGTTAGTAAACTGAAATATTTCAAAAATAAACAAATTGATTGAAATATGATGATGTTAAAAAGCTATAAAATAACCAAAATGCCACAGACTTGGACGCGTTGTTAGTTCTTGTGCCATTATTTATCTGAAATTAAATTTAACTGGCATAATTATCTGCGTTTTAAACAGGTTCGTTTAATTAAATTTAATTGGCTAAGGGTCGGATGTGGGTTTCTTTTTCAATATACCGAGTACATTTCTCGTACAGAAAATACTTCCAATCCCCTAGCGCTGTATCGGTTATAAGTGCTTTTGATGCATTGCAGTGTCAGGTTTTGAAAAAAATGAAGCAATCGGTGCAGAGAAAAACTGTGTTGCAAATTTAACATGTTAATTGGGTGCATATTATTAATATTTCACCCCTGTAAAATTAGGAGGAAGACAGAATTTGAAGTTATCAATAACCCGGAAAAAAGAAAGCAATGTTAAAAAAAACAATTTAAAAAAATAACAATTTACACATGTTAATTGGGTGCATATTATTATTATTTCACTCCTTTTAAATTAGGATGGAGATAGAATTTTGAAGATATTAATAACCCGGAAAAACCGAAAGCAATGTTAAAAAAACAATTTAAAAAAATAACAATTTACACATGTTAATTGGGTGCATATTATTAATATTTCACTCCTTTTGAATTAAAATGGAGATAGCATTTGAAGTTATTAATAACCCGCAAAAAAGAAAACGATGCTTAAAAGAAACAATTCGAAACAATAATATAAATAACATTGCATTTTACTGGTCTATGTAAATAATATATTGTACATGTATAAATTTGGAAAATGAACCCCGGCTCTCTCTCTCTCTCTCTCTCTCTCTCAAAAATAAATGTAAATTTAATCTGTTTCCCATCATTGTGGGAGGGAGTTATTTTTGTCTTTTAAATCAATCTGAGTGAAGACAACGCCAAACGCAGAATATAAAATTCGGTATGAGAGCCGGATTTTTTGTTATGTTATCAAACGTCTTACACAAACACATCAACAAAGCCGGTTGTTTTATCTCCCACACACATACAGTTTAATCTATATTGGCAATATATTTATTTAGTTAACACAGATAATCAGCTGATATGTATTTTTGCCATAACTAAGATGCTTACCGCTGCTCATATCAATCAGCAGTTAACAAGGGGTGTGATACATGGTCACGCTTCGTGAACTAACATCAAATAGGAAATATACAACAATACATTATATGATTGGGAAAGCCACTTAAAGGTTCTAAAATCTGATATTCTGTCTCAACATATCTTATCCGATCTTTTGCGAAAATGTATAGAAGTCCGAATCTTTAGAATGATTTGGGTCTAATCCAACAATCTTTAATGTTGACTTTTTACTTAGAACCACTATGGTAGCTCAGTTGGTAGAGTACTCGCTTCGTAAGTGTTAAGTCTAGGGTTCGATCCCCGGCCGGGGTCTGACCCAAGACTTGAAAGTGAGTAGTGACTGTTCTTTCACCAAGCACTCGGCATTACGAAATGAAATGAAAGTCAGTTTTTTCGGGTGGCAACATAAAATAAACGAGCCCCTGTGTAACGGTGGGTTTGGCACGCTTAAGAACGCTGCTGTATAATGCTATCAGCGCAACGCACAGGCAAAATGTTTGCACCTTCGACGTCTTGATATAAGAAAAATATTCTTGACTGGGACGTTAAACACCATTGCTTAACTTAACTCAACTCTATTCACACGTTGCATGTGTAGTTAGCTAAACAGAAGGAGCTTACCTTTATGCAGCACCCAGTCTCACAAGTTTAAGTTATTTTTGCCATTTTCTTAAAATAAACGAGGTCCCATGTCACAGTAGGAGTTGCACGTTAAAGAACCCTGTTGTATAATGCCACCAGCGCAACACACAGACAAAATTTCTGCCCCTTCGCCTATAGCTGGCGACGTCTCGATATAAGTGAAATATTCTTGACTGGGACATTAAACACCAATAATCAACTCAACATATTACTCATTATAATGCTCTTTATTAACTTATTTCCACAGTAAAACCTCATTCAAATTGCATTCCTCTGTGGCTATTTTTATTTCTGTGTCAGAATATTGTACCTTGCTGATTTGTTCATTAAACGTTAAACACCATTACTCAACTCAACTCTGAGAGAGCATGTTTTCATTCTCTTTGACTAATGTGATGATTTTGGAATGATTGATTATAAAACAAAAAGACAGATAGTTTTTTTAATTGGTACAGTGGTCTTGCCATGGTTCATTTCGGTTACAGAAAAAACATGTATAAAAACCGTTCACGTGATAAATAGTTAGCCGACTCATGCACATAAACTACTGATATTCGCTTCAGTTTGTAGCCTCGAATAACTAATGTAAGTTTGTATAGCATCAACTGAATTTCTAAATTTAATATTTATGATTGATTCATAAAGAATGTATCAATATTATTTTTTCAAAGGCAGATAACATTTTCGATTTCTTTTCATATATGCATCTGATTGATTAAAAAGCCAAACTCAACTACAGCCATCAGTGGTTTTTCCCAATTCTTACCAACTAAAATATTTATTTAGGTACATGTTTGTGATAAAATAAAGCTCTACAATTTTTATTTATTTATTTATTTATTTTTTTTTTTTTTTTTGATGAACCAGGATCGCAGCTACATAATGCACCAAACAGCATGCCATCTGCGGTTTGATTGCAAATGTTTATCTAGTCGACCACTATGCACTCTCTAATGCATGCATGTCCAGTTCATAACAAAGACGCTCGACGCACATAGTCAGGTAACATAAGCAACATAATAAACTTAAAAAATAAAAGTTATACATTTTTTGGATCGTTTCTTACCACGAATAACTAATAGTCTGAGTCATGAATCATTTATCCGTTGTTCTGCATGACCATTGCACTTTCATCGAAATCATCTACAATACAGACATGTCGAAAGTTTAACCTTAAGCTAACGAATTATTCACGGAATCCTCAGCAGTTTACTTACCTCTCGTTAGCTTTGTATCTCGACAGTTTTTTTTTTTTTTTTTTTTTTTTTTTTTTTTTTTTTTTTTTCGGCAGCATTTCAACCGCAAGCTATCTATGTCTGGACACTCCAAAGTTGGTCTTTGACTTTATTTCTTTGTTAAACTTTCGACAGGTCTGTACTTTTATAGTTACTCACTTCTGATTCATGGTCCATTTATTCATTTTGATATAACATGTCATTAAATTGTAATTTGTATTTATTATGGATAATTTACCAGTATGTTAGATAAGTTCAATAATGATACGTTATGTAAATTTACTGATAATAATTATCATTACCTAATATTGATCAGGAATCAATTTAGTATTAGTCTAAATCTGATGATGTTTCCAAGCTTTGATAACTAGTTCAATATCATTAAAAAGGATTTTGACGATTCTGAATTCAAATTAAGTACAAGTCTAATACGGTTACTCTTGGGATTTCATGAAATATGATGTAGTTAGTAAATGTTAAGTGAACTTATCTATAAAATATAGAAGGCCAATTGGCATAGATTCCAACCAAAGTAGGCTTGTGTTTGATTATACAGGGTTTTACGCCCAGTTCCCAACTATATATGTGTGTGTTTACAGTCGCAGAAATTTTCACCATTTCAGTGCCCTCAGAGCAATGTGCTAGCGCGCGTTATTCGGTTTGCTTTGCACGGCAATGGAAGTTATAGCACTAAAAACGCCATTTCTAGACAGTTTAATAGTTAATAAGTGATAAAATGAAAAATTGATATTATATAACACTTACCTAGTAACTAATTAAAGACTGGGTCAATTAAACGACGAGCTGGCTTTATTTTTAGACTCAGACAATAAGCTGCCTTAAATATAGGTATTTCCAGGAAAAATCATTCTTACTCAGTGTTTCAAAAGTCATAAAGTCGGATTAGTTATCATTCCGATGCACGAAGCGGAATCACTTTATACAAGTTATGAATGGTTTTATTAATCATTTACACGGGTTTATTATATATGGATTCTCTTCATTATATACTTCTTGTCCATCTTATCCAAGAACAAATATTTATAGACGATTCGTAAACATTTTCTTTTGAGATGCGGTTTATCTTTGACTGAAGCGTCTGTACATTTGGTCTTGGTAGTGCGCTTAGAGCAATCTGTATGGAGGGTTCTTTAACGGGTCACGGCTGGATGTTAGGTTTTAAGGTCTCTAAGTTATAAAAGGTACCGTGACTTACAATTTCTAAATGCCAAGTGTTTGGTGAGAAAACAGTCACTACTTATTTCAAGTTTTGATCAGACTGGATAATATTTCGAACCTCCACCTTCCACAACAACAAATGAAATAAAAAACAAAGTACGCTAAGACCTTACTTCTTACCGGTATTCGATATACAGACAAATGGTTTGATGAAACCCTAACATAGGATTCAGTAAAGACTGGGTCAATAGAACGAGTTAGCTTCATTTTCTAACTAGGAAAAATGGTTGCTATATTATTAGGTAGTTCAGGAAATAAACATTCTTATAACATGTAGTCTGATAAGTTACCATTCCGATGTATGGAGAATCACTTTACACTAGAGCTGTACCGAGGTCCCGTGTCTCAGTCCACGCTAAAGACACCTCTGTAGAGTTCGAAAAGAGTATGCTATCTGTGGTCGCTACAGAAGACCCTCATAACTGCAAGCGATCGAAACAGACTGAGCAAAGTAGAACATGATATAAGTGTTCTATCACTTAATTGAACAAGTTTATTATCTAATATAACCCATATATGGATTTTCTTGATTTTTGTCTTAAGGTAGTTCCATACTTTACAAATCGCCTGAAAACACATATTGAAATTTTGATATGTTGTACATGGGCATAAACCATTCAACATGCCAAAATTTCAGGGCAGGTATTCGACTTCCTTAAGAAGTTCTGAAGCGCCACCTGGTGGCCATTTTCACGACATAAATGTTCAAATTTTAACTACTGTTATCAACAAATAAGCTTTAATATTTTTTTGTCATGCTTAGAAACCAAAAGTGTCTTGCATTCAAATTAACCATTCTGTTATGGAGATTATTTGTACCAATGGAATTTTACTTCCGGTCACGTGGTATTTTTCTACAGCGCCACCTATCAGAGAGAACATTAAATTTCCGGAAAACTAAAAGTAACACCCTTTCGTTAATTTGTAGATTTTAAAAAAACTAAGTCGAATACGACCCCTGATTTTCACATATATTGCACATGAATATATAAGTTTAATTTTCGAAAACAAAAAATAAGGGGTCGTCAAGCTACTTTTTTCATAAAATGGCATCAAAATCCTGAACAAGAAAAAAGCATCACTCCTTACGTAAGAAGCTACTAATAATTTCCTAGTATACTATTATGAACTCAATGTTTTTCGTTTGGTATTAACAAATAAACAAAATCACTGATTGTGAGCTATTTAGTTGTAAAAAAAAACTAATTGAAATATCATATGGTCTGTCATCCATAGAACCCATAGCAACCGTTACCCAACACAGCTCAGTTAAAGTGGAAAGGGATTCGTATACATTGATGAAGCGTTCTTGATTCTAGGCCGCTGAATGAAACGCGCTAATACAAGAGCATAGTCAAACTACTAGATTTGGCACCAAGAAAAAATATTATACAGTATGTTTATTGAAGAATCGCCAGTTTGTATCCCATTATTTGTATTTAAAGTCACCGAAAAAAACAAACCGGCATTTAAAATATCGTCTTCAAAATTTAAACATTGTACTCAAATCTTTCATAATTTAGAATAGTACTCTCAAAAGTATAAATCTACCTAATTTCCGTTATGTACAATATACATTTTCTTCTTAAAAATAGTGCACAGAATTGGTATTGTGAATTCTAATCTTTTGTAAATGCAGAAAATTATTCTACTGAATAATAGCATAACAGCGTTCCCGCCATAATTCTGTAGGCGCCGAAGACCACATATTCGTGACGTCATAGATAAAAAAGACGTCAAATCAGACATTTCGACCGTACGCACAAAACGACGACGTCACTATGGTATGGAACTACCTTAAGCAGTTGTCCATTTTAAAGACCCTATTTCTATGGACTATTCTTAAACAATATCTCTTCAACAAATCGTTTTAAGTTGATTTATTGCTTATCTTAAAGTTAATAGATTTATATTTTCATGCTTTTTTTGAGCTTAATGTTCCCCATATTTCGGATTTATTACAAGGTAATCAACTGTACTGTGCTATTTGCATAATTTTATTATTCTACTTTAGCTAGTTCATAGATTCTTTATATTTCTAATATCCTTTGTATCCATCTTTGGTCCGATTTTATGAGCTGTTCTGATGCAATATATGCTATAGACATTATAGATAAATTGTTTTATTTTTTTCTAGTAATAATAGATTGATGAGCATGGGTTTTTTAACTTAATATTTTCTTTATTTACGAGTTCGGTTGTACTCTCTTCAATAGCAAAGCACCGGCCAACACGAAATCGGTTGAGTAAGTTTGATTAGTTTTCAAACATTAATAGTAATTTTAGAACCCTAAACAAAACTAGGTCAATATTTTGGCGCCCTAACCAATCACAATGCATCAATATGCTATTCGACTAAAATATTAGGTCAAAGAAAGAAGAGATTGCCAAATTGGAAAAAAAACAAGACGTTTTGTGGAAATAGAGTTAAATTTTTTTATTTAGAGTCAATAACCTGTATGTACAATATAGACCTGTCAAAAGTTTAACAATGAGATAACGAAAAGGAGTCCAACCTCGGTTACCGATTGGATAAGACATAGATATCTAGTGGCAAAAATCTGTCAGAGTAGTTGAGAGTAGTTGCCGAAAAAAGCTGTTGATACAAAATTAAGGAGGGAACAAGATGAGATGCTGCTTTGTTAAATTATTCGTTATCATAGTGTTCAACTTTCGACAGGGCTGCACTATACTTGTTTCCAGTTCTCAATGTTATATTCTATTTGACTTATAACTTATTTTATGAAATATGCTCATTTGCAGGCGCAGAGCTGTTGCGAGTATTTGAACAATATAAATTCTAAAATGGCTAAATTGGCATTTAGAATAGTCCTTCAATATTAATTCTTAAATGGTATATACTGTTGGTCATGATCAGTCGAGATTTACTAGCATTTCAATTAAAAAATTCAAGTCGGTAAAATCTATACTTGGCGTGATTGTTTTTATTTCAAACACAATTTTATCCTAAAAAATATTTCGTTTACCTGCGTTTTTGTACTTTGCCATGTTTTGCTGTACAGAACTGTTTAAAATACTTGCTACTGCTAACAAGTACAGAAAGGTTAGTATGTAAGCCGTTTTAAAACAATGTCCATGCCAATTGATAACTTATGTTTTGTAAAACAAATTGGAAAAGAGTTTAACGGACTATCTTGGCGTGCAGCAGGGACTAAGACGTTCTGATAAAAATATCTGTCAATGTTAATGTAGATATACATGTAAATACACAAAACAAACTAGAAGTTATCATTCATTTCATAATACATTTATGTAAACATATTTTTGTTTTGTTACACACATTGGATACGAGTTGCATGCAAAAGTTTCAACGAGTACAACTACAAAGTTTTGATACAAATCTGGCTAGAAAACATGCCAAATTACATGTTAATGAAAACACAAGGAACAAAGCACCAGTTGTCATTCATTCAATAATAAAAAAAAATATTTGAGACAATAATCAAAATAAATTACGCAGACCTTTATTACAAAGGTGAAACGCTTTTGTATAATGTCAGGAATGCAAAATAAGTGGTGATATGTCATTTAAACCACTGTGCCACTTACCAGCAGACTAATAACTTCAAGATCAAATATAATGCGTAGACTGCTCGGTTCGTATGTTGGAGGTAGTTGCTTCGAACCCGGCTGGGGTCTGATCAAGACTTAAAAATAAACTGGGCATTCAGAAATGAAAGTCACGAGGTCCCTAAAAACCGATTACCCGCGTCACGGCAGACGACATAGAACGTAAAAGGTCCTTCTGCAAGTTTGCCCGATCTCAAAGCAAAGGTTTAAAAACATGCCAGGCCACCTATAGTTGGTGACGTATCGATATTGATCTCAGTGAACTATTGTTTAGACTAAGACGAGTACCTCATTCAATAAATTACATCCATTGACCTTTGGTATAGAGTCTTCTTGAATCGCTTTCAACATTCTTTTTTTCAAAAACTATTTTGAAGATCATTATTATGTTTAATATGGGATTTATTACAATATGTTTCATACTTTCGTCATGTGATTTAATTTTATCGTTATTTTATAATGATTGTCTAGTCCTAAGGTCAAAGAAAAAACTCTGCATAAAATGTTCGTATTTTCCTCGTAATCTCGCACAGAACAGACCTGTCGAAAATTTAACATTGAGCCGACTAAAGAAGTCAAAGTTTGGCTGCCGAGTGATAAGGATACATGTAGGTAGTGAGCGAAATGCTTACGAGAAATAAATAAAAGCTTAAGAAAATATCTTAAGCTATAGGTAACGGGGACTGTATTAATTGAGCCGCCGATTCGGAACTAATTCGTCAGTTCGGTGTTAAACTTTCGACCGGTTTGCACTGTATGTATGGGGATGGTCAATAATTCGATTATCTTTTAGTAAAACCATATCAATACACTAAATGACACTTCTTATATAGCATTAATATATCGAGATAAATATTAACAGAAAGAAAAATATTAAAGTACACATATTGATGAAGGCCTGAAACAAAAAACATTAAACTATTATTGATGCTATGGTTTACAAAATAGCCTCTCCTCTTAAACTGTCTTAATTTTAGAAAAGAAATTTTAGTAATTACTAGAAATAACTAAATGCTTGATATTTAGACAGAAGGAGTTTTTACCCCCCCCCCACCCCCCACCCCCGTAATATCCCCGTCTTAGTTCCCTGTAGAAGCTATTTTTTTTACAAATTGCACAATGACGTCTTTGGGAAAATGTACCACACTATCTTTCAAAATCATATGCATAATAGGAATGAAACATAAAAACAATATATTCTATATAACTAGACAATATAAAAAGTTATATTATGACTTGTATTTGTACTTCTTCTTTTTTTCTTATTTTTTTGTAGATGCACCAGATCAGACAAAATCAGTTCAAATTCAAAGAAACAACAGACTATATATTGGAGTATCAGTAACGTGCTGTGATAGTAATATATAACGACACTCTGCTTTGTACTTTATATAATTCGACAGGAGAATCTCATAATTTGCTTTTGTATTTTTATGAAATAATAAATTTTGACTGCATGGTCAATATATTCTCGATACACATCTATACAACGACCGTCCATAGACATTAAGTATATTATATATTCCATAATAACTCAATCCTAGATATCCCAAGTGGACCGTTGCTTGGGTCGTTTGTAAACATTTCAATATCGTTTATTGAGATTATACAAATATTATCTAACAGTGCAGCTACTTCAAACAATGATGAAGAGACACTCAGATGTTTGACAAAAGGATACTTGCAGATCATTAATAGAAAAAAACGGCCAGCCAAGATACAAATATATAGTTCTTAACAGAGATTCCAGTCAGCATGCATAAACTTTAAACAAAATGATACAATTTTATAGACAACATATATTGTGTTTGACTATATATTTTTTCATAGTGACAACCACTTGGTATGTCAATGAGCACAAACTGTGTACCATTGCTTACTGATTAGCTTATTTATTCATATGAAATGCAATTTATGCAGAACCTTGCTAAGTTTTGAGAATACAGAAGATTAAACTCCATATGGAGATATACAGATCACGCTGTATCTTCTAAAAATCTTAAGTTTGGAGTATTTGCCATTGTCATTTAACACAGTGAACTTGAAATAAAAGATAAAAACTGATTCTTCAAGTTTGCTTCATTTTTGGACCCCCCCCACCTCAAACATGATACATTTGAAGCTATACAGTTGTTTGGCCAGTTCCGAATTTTTACTAGTTCTGAATAATCCAAAGTATCAATTCCGTTCAATTAAAGAAATCGAAAAATAACTTTATTGTTTTGTTTTTTCTTGAAAGTGTGGGCATTATTTTTTCAATAATATAAACTTCAACCGCTTCCTAAATATATGTACAGAAAAGGTCGACATATTGTTGGTGACCTAATTTAATGACGTAAACAAATCATGGTCACGGGAATGCTTATTTCAAGAAAACATGAAAACCACGTGTTGTTGATAACAGATTTCAATGCGTGAAAAGTAAATGCTATTAATATATTATTTAAAATGTTGAATTTTTTTCTTTCGATCTATAAATAAACTACTTAATTACTGTAATGATTTTACCGTTTCGAATATGTAAAAAATAACAACATGATAATCTGCTATTATATATGTTGATGGCTTTGGAACCTTGAGACAAACAAGGGATTTTTTGTTTTCCTTTTCCTATGTTTTTTATTTTGTTGTAAAAAAGTGTATTGACATATGTCAAATAATCCATAAACAGAAGGAACGACTTTATACCTTAGCCCTAATATAAAATTTATTAATATGCTAAACTAATGACAGAATAAGCCAAATAATAAAAAAATCAAAAATCATATTGTGAAGAAAAAATAACTTAATATTTTTACATTGGTTTTAATGGATAAGGGTACAAATTAAAGGAAAGTTTTGTTAAACAAAATACTTATTACTTAATTCTCTAGGTGGTTGTACAAATTAAACTTTGAGTTCTTTCTTTTTCTCTATAAAAGTTCTCACAATTATTTCAACAATTCATTCGTTTATGTTTCGAGTAAGACATTTTCAAGAATAAATTTTCCTTTTTTACTACAGAATGGGAAGACCTAGGAAAGCAAAACCAGAAAGTCCAGCAGTATCTGCTGCATGAAAATTCAATAAAGTATAAACGGGGATTTCAAAAGACGCCTACCAAACTTACAAGGGCCAAAAAGCATTGTTTGTTACAAAAACTGCTGAAAAATAGTACTTGTCTTATAGCTACCTTCAACACAGAGAAAGTGGTACAGTTGGTTTACAAAGCAGAAATGGTCTTTCGCCTTATTGGACAAATGATGAAGAAGAAATGATTGCAAATTATTATAAAAATGGCTTTAAGAGAAATGGCACTAGGACCTTCAGACATCATAGATCTGATGCAAGATAGGAAGAAAAGAAAAACTCTTTTAAAAGACGATAGGCCCAGTAATACATGGTATTATGGATTATGGGAAGGCACTTCAACCAACTAGAAGCATCACGTTAAAAAGTAACCCTACAAGCTATGGATAACTGGTTTGATAAGTACAGAAAATTCCTTTCAGACAGAGATATGTTGCCACAGTTGGACATGCCCAAACGAATCTGGAGTGGTGATGAAACAGTTTACTATGGGGAGTAAAGCAGGTACTGTTATTGGTTCTTCAAAAAATGTATATTCAGAAGACATGCCTTACGTTTCAGGGGGTCTTCAAAACAACGATTAACTGTTTTGTACTGTGCAAACGCTGAAGGAAATATGCTACATATCCAGACCCTAAACCTACAGCATATAATACATTGATAGAAGCAGCTAGATGTTTAAGGGTTGAATACACACCCGAAAGAAAGGATGGGTACGATTACATTTTCAAAATTTATAGATCATTTTGATGACAAAAGTTGATAATACTAATAGACCTACATTACTTCCTTTAGATAGTGTCCATATAAATATGGACATATTTACAAATTCTGTTTCTAGAGGAATAGAAATCTATAGACTTGTTCCCAATTAAACACATCTGATGCAGCCTCTTAAAAAAGGTGTGTTCGGGCCACTGAAAAAAGTGGTATAAAACTATCCGCAGAAACACTACAGCAAACCCAGAAAAACCCATTGACAAGATAAATTTTGCATGAAATTTGCAAGAAACATAACTTACTTTCTACAAACCAAGCATATATTTAGTGGTTTCAAAGGATCTGGAACATACCCTGATAATAGAGGAGCTATTTTACAAAACAGGCTTAACCCCTCTGCGGCATTTGGTTAAGGGAATGAAATAAAGAGCTAAAATGTGTGAAAGTCAAAGTAAACCACAGTCTTGAAACGAAAAACCATGTCAGCAGAGAAGGAAGTAATTGAATTATAAAATGCCGCAATAAGAACACCTGCACGACAAAGATATGAAAAAAGACTTGGAGAGAAGTTGGATGTTGAAGGCTGGTCACCTGGTTTTAAGATTTATAAAACATCGAAGAACAAAGCAGGTGTATGGTGTGCTCTGACTCCAAGCACCTCTCAAGTGTCTATTGCTGTTAAAGAGACTCCTAGTATCAGTACATCTGGTTTGAAGTTGTTTGCTACAGCTGCACTAGAGGCAAGCAAGACTGAAAATAACAACACATTGAAATCTACTCCAGAGCAGAGCTCCACAGTGTCACCCATTTTAGCAGAATGAGATGATCTTTTTACAGTTTAACATCAAGTGATTTTATCCGTAAAATAGCATTAGACAAAATAAATTTGGCTAGAAATAAAGCAAAATTAGAGAAAAAAGCAAACACTAGATATTTAAAGAAAAGCAAAACCACATATTCAGAAGCCGCAAAATCATGTATTACCAGGAGGAAATATGTCAGTGCAAAAAGAAGCAAGGCTCTTCCTTTTGTCCAGTCTGTATTAGAGGTTTTGAAGAAGAAAATTCTCTTGAAATTGGAACAGTAATATGGATTGAATGTGACAAATGCCATAAATGCATAAAGATTGCATTCCACTAAATCATGATTTTAATGAAAGTAATGAAGAGTTTGCATGCCACATGTGTGTGATCAAAGATAAATCGCTCTAAAACCAATCATTAATTTTTATGTTTTATATTTATGCATTTTTAACATTTTTATTACACTTAGAATACAGAAACTTTTATTCCAGATTCATCATAATTTGTGGGCAAGTTATCAAGTGTAACATCGTTAATTATGTTCTAAATTTTATAACAATTGTTGTATTTATGTGAATTGTGATTTTATTACTTTCGCAAATTGTGAAATCAAAGACAAATATATTAATTCATGTCCAAATCACAATCCTGAAACAAAGTAAAAAAAAAGTAAAAACTTTGAAACTGACAAGGTTATTTATTAATTTAAATCTGATATTGAAACAGAAATGAGGTAAAGGAGCAACTGAAAATGCAGGAATTGTAATAAAAAATCAGTCATAAATGGATATCATGCTTATAAAATGAAAAACCCACCACTGATTGATTGTGGACTAAGAATAAACAAACATCCATATTTAGGTTCCTAAGTCTTCGCTTCTTGATTATATGCATGCATGACATGGTGACCGATGGTGACAAAAAGATGTTTAAATTTGAGTGATGTTGTTGGTCTTCTTGTATCGAGAGGTCTAAGTGTGGCATTTAGTAAGATCTTTGATATATATATATTCTGTACCAACAAGAGAGACACGCCCAAGCTTTCTTCCATGGCCTCCTTCACATGCAAAAAGTGGTGGTATTGTCATACAATGTGATTATATTAAAACTTTTAATGGGGATGTGGTTTATTTAAACCAAATAATTAGTAAGCACACTGAGAGAAATTATTTACTTTTAATTTAAAATAGTGATAGTTTAAATTGTTTAAAATTTAAAATATTTTTGTCTCAATATTGTTCTTGTTTTCACTTTTGTGTTTTGTATTTTAATCTGGGTGACTTCTCATTTCAAAAATGGATAAAAAGTAGTGTGGATAAAAGGTGTCTAAGAACTTTCATATATTTCAGTTATCGTTTTAACATCATTTTTGTTAGTGCTATAAAATTGAAATACTTTAGTTTAATTTTTAATTTATATATAATTAAGTTTTTTCAATAATTTATGTTGATTTACAATTTGTTGTAAATATTAAATGTTAGGTAAAGATGGTTAATTGTTTTAAAATTAAAAAAATATTTAAATAATGAAAATATATGCGTGTTTCCTTTACTTAGATCATTAACAATATAACCATAGAAAATGTTTTCTGTTAATAAAGTTCGATTTTGTAATCTACATGTAACAAGCAACACTACTTGAAAAATATATGTATATTTGTCACTTTATTTCCCTTGCTCTTCAAAGGAGATCCCTTATTCGAAAGTGGCAATTCCATTTGCAGCTAGTGAAATTGCGACCGAATGAGTCAGCTGAGCTTACTTGCTTCACTTGCAGACTTTAAACAGTAACCTAGCATGACGTGATTACATCATATAAAATTAGTTTTTTCTGCTTATAGTTTACGTCGGCAGTCGCGACAATATGAAACCCTGTTCGGAACTAGTAAACTGCTTTTGGGACTATAATTTTAACATGGACCGATAATTGTGTGTTTAATTAAGCCTTATGCAATTTCAAGTTTTAATGTGCTGTTTGCTGTCTTGGTTTTTACGTTCTTTGTTACTTAAACAAACGTCAACCCATGTCTTAAAAAAAATCTCAGATCAAAGGAAAAACCTTTAAAGCTGGCAAGTCAAGTCAAACACGTGAACTTCCACCAGGAAAGTGAGAACGGGTCATTCGTGGGGTAACCAACTCTTGTGCGTAATCGGGAATGAACAGGACATGGAACTACAGCGCGTCAAATATTTTGGACAAAGAGACATCTTTTTATCAACAATAGTTTGATGAAGGAAGGCCATGCATGAAGTTCAGTCCGTTTGAAAGCTATATATATGTGATGAAAAAATGGCGCATACATATTTTATTAACAAAACACCAACATGCCATGAATGTTTTAAGTTCATAATATATTATTTATCTTTACACAAACGCCTAAAGTATGGTATTGGCATCCATGTCTCGCCGAGACGGACTTGACCACTGGAACATATTGTTGTTTAAATTTGTATCATTAAAAGTGTCTTATAACAATTCTTTAGAAAATATCTGAGACTGTTAAAGTCGATATAATTGATAAACCTTTTTATATCAAAATAGGAAGATAGTAGTCAGGGGTTTCAAAACCATAAATTATTCCAAAGCTATTAGTTAATAATTCAATTCTCATTTGTTAAAAGCATTTTAATCGGTCAAATTTTGTTACGATTTTTTGTTACGTTTGCTACGCGAATCATTCAGTGTGCAAGATGTCCAATTCTTTCATACATCGATAACAAAAAGAAAAAAATTCATTCCTATATTAATGCTATGCTAATAATAAAATATTCAATTTGTCGAAAACACGATGTAAACACTTTTTCTATGTTATTTTTGTATGATAAACAGATATAAAGTATCCTATTACCCCGACGAAGGACTGTGATTAATAATATAAGATGTTTCCTTCATTCGCAAAGGAGAAAAACCGGTGTCATAAAAGAAGCATGCACCTATTATACATGTATATGTAATTTATAATTTGCTTGATTCGTATTTTATCTGTTCTGTGGTTCATTTATCTCATTCCTGATTAATCAAAAGGTGTGAATTTACACATAATACTGGTATGCTGAATATATTGTTTACTAAATTAATAAAGTAAAATGTTGCTATTCAAGGAGATCCCAATTCGCATAAAAATTCGAGGCCAACAATGTTTCTCCATGCACTGTCAATTACAATTTTATCAAATGTCCAATTATGATCGGACGTTTTGTATTTGGCTATAAAACATACACAATACCATAAACAAACATACTAATCCATGTCCGAATCACAATCCAGAAGCAAAGTAAAACTTTGGAATTGACAAGTTAGGCTCAATAAGTGCACTTCGACCAGGGAAATGATGTTGGGTGCTCCAGATGGGTAAGCACCTCCTGTTTAGCTACTTACACCCACGTGTGTAATCAAAATTGGGTGTAAGGAAATGAAACTTTAGGACGTCAAATATATCCAGGGCAATCCTGGACACAGAGGCATCAAACTTTTCAACAATACTGTGATGGCGGCTATAACACTTTTTGAGGGATTAATAGACAATTAACAGCGAGTCAGTTTTATTGAAGGGTACTCTATGCCATTTGAACCATTTGAAGACTTCCTTTTTACTAGATTAATATATCCAATCAAACCGGAAAAACTAAAGTTTTTGACCGAAGTTGTTGTGTCATGTTCAGACAAGTATTTTTTTCTTTTCTTTTCATAATCTGAAAGCTAAGATTTTATTTTTACCTAGTAACTCCCTGATCACCATGCCTGCGCTTATTTCAAAGTAATTTTATAATTTCTCTTATGTATCAAATCATTACCGCTGGTAATAAGCAGAACCATTTATCACTGCTTAATTTGAGCACATTCACTGGTAGAACGTTTCAAATAACTAAAAATATGCAATCAATTTGTAGGTCGTTAGAATTTTGACAAAAAATGATTTAAGAATCTCTAATTATTCTTACTTCTTTTTCAAAGGATAATAGGATAGCAAGAACATAACTAATTTGATTTGCGTTTCCTTCCATTTCGCCTTTTTTATTTTGACTTGACATTTTACAGGGATTTTCTCGTACAAAGGTTAAAGTTAACACAATCTAGCTTTACCTAAGACATTTATTTTTACGAGTTTATTAAGTTTTATTTCTTATCGAGACATGGCTTATCAATCATAATTAGCCTTTATTATATCAAATGTACTGCAATAATCAATAATTCATAATTTAAGCCATTGGTTATGTCATCTGAACACACTTGTTGAACTTAAAAATGCAATATAAAATATCATCTTCTGATTTTGATAAATGGACCTTACACATGAGATTGAAGCACCAGAATTTCCACTGAACTGCCATTTTTGAAGTTCAGCCGGTTGCTCAGAAAGTGTAAGTACCTCCTGTTTGACTATCTATATCCGTCACGTGTGGGATAAGAGGAATATGGAACTACATGTATGTGATGTCAAATATATCCACTTTAATATTAATTTTGTATACAGAGACATCAGGTTTTTCAACAATATTGTGATTACAACCATAAATGTTTTTGAGGGTTTTAATGAGGCTACGCTTGCAATATCGATACATGTGCTTCAACAGTTTATTTGTAAGTGACTTCCTCCGTTGTAAAAATTCCCGTTGTGTGAACCATAGCGTATTAATGTTTGGAGATTAGATTTTTATCGCTGCTGTGCACTGTTTTGTTAATAATTTATTGTAAAAATTTTAAATTCTTCAAAAACTAAGGTATACTACCTCCTGCAATTTATTTCCTTAGCTTAATTTGGTAAAACATATTTTTTACCTTTGGGTATCTTTTCAACATCTTGAACGCAATTTGGTTTCATAGTTTTGGTCAAAAACACTACTGATGAGGAAACGGCTGTTTAGTGCTTTAAAATAAAACTAGTATAACATGTAAAATTAAGTGAAATTCCAGTGATTACGAGAGACTTGCTTACAAATAAGTTGTTGGCTCTTAAACATTGCAAGCTAAGGAAGTCAAAACATTTTTGTTAGTGATAACAATATTATTGAAAATTTATCCTTATTATTCACGCCCTATAACTCCATGTTCTCTTCACTCTAACTGTACATGCTGCGGGTGTAGCTAGCTATAACTAAAAGAAGTCTTACCCTCCAGGTTCACGCAGCCTATCATTTTTGCTGAAAGTTCAAGTGTATTGCTTAATTGTCAGTTTCAAAACAATTTCTTTGCATTTGAGATTGTGATTGAAACAATAATCGGTATATATGTGATTTATACAGTATTAGCGTAAGAGCTTATTCTTGAAGCTTCGTGAAGGATATTTGTTATGGCTCTCTTAAATAGATGTTGATCATATTGGACAAAGCATGTTTATAGTGACGTATTAGTAGACAGTTAGGCGATTTTGAAATTATAGATAGTGAAACTGTTTTGTTGTTTGTATGTATAATTCCACATGAGAACACTATAATTTGATTCTGTATGATTATTTTTATGAAATAACCAATTTTAAGATTGTCAATACAATCTAAGTAGGCATATTTATACAAAAACCGTCTATAGACTTAGAGTAAATATATATTCCTTCTTAATCCAATCAAGGCGATCTCTCGTGGCTTGTTTTTATGCCGTATGTAAACATTGTCATATCATTTATAAAATAACTTTGTGAGTACTACCATTATTCAACTAATGGAGTACTTCGAAATATTTTTATTGGATGAAGTGAAGAATATTGATTTAAAGGAAAAACCGAACTATTCGTCCGTATTAACTTAAAACCGAATCATCGCTTATTATACAAAAAAACTGACAGTTTATAAACATTTGATGCGCTATTTGGTAATTCATTGGACCAACCCATTAGCTGTTTATTATATCATGCAAACCATGGCCATTATAAAAGATATGTGCTCACACATTTTTCAGACCTGAAAGTACCAAATTTATTTATTTACAATTTGTAATACATCTTTATAGAAAATCTTTGTCAATTAGAATAAAATAGAATGCATTTTTAAATAAAACAACTAAAAATATCAATGGTGCTATTATTGATACTTGGGAAGCATTTTATTAATATCTTTTTTCCAGCAACATTGAAATACTAAACAATGCTATACACTTCTTACGTCTCGCTGGCTTTATCCACAACATGTCAAATCAAAATAGCTTACAAGTATTTTTCTATTATGTTATTTATGTGGAATTCTACTATAAGACAATACACGAAGCGTTTTTGAAAACAAAACTAGTGTTCTATTTTGAAATGGCGTCGAAAATTACATATTGGTAATTCAATATTTTACGTCCATATAAGCCTTAAAAATTTTTTAAATAGTACTTTACATAAAAAAACCATCATATTTGAAGCATTAACATTGTTTCTCAGCCTTTGAAGAAAGAAAACTACACAAATTCAAGTGTAATTATGTATGAATTAAAAAAACTGTTCGTAAGCAACTGATTTAAACCAAATTGCACCTAGTTTAATTAGTACCACCTATTTGTAAATATTATAATGATCATTGATTAACTGGTGTCCAGTTATAAGTTAAATTTTAAAAAGCCTATCTTAATTAAAATATTTGTAAATACACGATGCAATCTTTTTTCAAATCTCGTTTTTACGTTTTAAATATCTAAGATTTTCAAGAGGAATTTTATGATTTTGTTCCATAGCTTTCATTAAAAGTATAAACGCTTAATGCATAGTCCTTTAATTCAAAGAAATATATTTTTGTTATTGTCACTATTTAACTCGAACTTTGTACAAGGGAACATCAAAATACATTTAATTCCCAACGTACATATCATTAAGCCAACAAAAATGAATTCAATATAAATTTAACATGGCATACCGCTGGAAAATATATCTAAAAAGATCCATGAAATTAAATATAATTTATATAATTGAAGGTTCATCCAAATCATGCAAAAATACACCAAAGCGGATTTTGCCAATCCCTAAATATTGTTGTTTAAAAAGCATCGTTAAAACTATTTGGCACACGTTGAAGAGAAAATAATTCAGACAGTGCACATCGATATTACGGTTGATGTATAACCGTTTTATCTGCTTGGTGAAAGAATTGCAGTAACATGTTGAGATCAGAAATAATTTGTTTATATTACGGCATTTCTATCGCAAATACGTGTGAGTTATGGTGTATTTCCCGATTTGAAACAAAGGGAAACTGACTAAAGATTTATAGAGCTGTTTGAAATATATATACTAGTCTTTCATTAAAATGACAAATATTTCAAAAACTATCAACCCCAGGTGTTCCTCTATTGCATCGCTAACTTCACCGCTGAATATTCGGTCGTTTGGCTCATACGGTTTATCATCTAAAGTATGAGAGAAGATAATCTATCTGAATATTATAGAACAGACTTTTGAAGTCGAAGGACGTGTATTTTATAATAGCAACGATAATCTCGAAAATGAAATTAAAGAAACTGCGAGATGCACATACGAATACAATTCATTTCAACAGGTTATAAATATTTGTATATAAACAACTTTGTTTCGAACACTACTGACAAGGAATTCTATTCTGGAAGAACCGTCTACTGCTGTAGAATTGAAGCAGGTTTAGTAATGAGATCTCTTTTTCGGCATTTGCACTTGGTAAAATAAAATTAAATAAAGAACGTTAGTTTGTCTATGATCTTAAATTTAGGAATTTATGTAAGAATGTTGCCCTAGGTGGCCGCCATCACGATATTGTTGACATATATGAAGTCTCTCTATCGAGTAAATTTGACGTTTCATGTATCTTTCATTTCCATTTTACTACACGCGAGACGGGTGTAACTAGTTAAACGGGAGGTGCTTACCCTTCCAGACCTTTCGGCCTTACTTCCCTGCTGGAAAGCCGCGTGCTTAACCTAATTTGTAACTTTTTGAGGGTTTAATTTGCATTTTGATTATGGTTTGGTCATGGATTGGTATGTACAAACATACTTATCAAGGTCCGAATCACAATTCAGACGAATATTAGATTAAGGTTTTATATGCAAATTGAAAGATACAATGCACAAACTTCTATGAAACTTTTCCTAAAGTCAGGAAGTGTAATTAGTAAACCATTACCAATGATGTAGTAATTTTGCAGCATTAGACACAGTTGCGGAAAACAAATTGTTTATTAGAAATGCTTGGACAAAAATTATAAAAATCGGAATAATTTTAAAGATGTTTAAAAGAGAAAAACAGAAGGACCTCGATGTTTTTTACGAAATCCACCTCAGACTATTCTTTGAGGGATAAAGCTTAGTTTAGTTATTATGAAGAATTTGAAAATTTATTAAATAGATATTTATAGCTATAGATAATTTTGACTAACATTTTTATGCCTCAGAGGTTAACTCAGCCATCAAAATAATACAAACATAGCTAATCTACTCACTAGCGGTTCAACAGTGGTATAATTCCATTATCCTAATTGATAGAGTATATCATTTATCTTAAATTTATTGGATTTTGTAAACTTCGTACTTGCGTAGTTTAATGTTCAGTAGACAACAAACACACTTAAAAATAATCTGTTTTGGATGAGAGATCGGCAATGACGAAAGCCGAAGACACTATGGTAGATACTTTCCTCTACAAATGTCTAAGAAGAATTTTAAACATCTACTGGCCACAGAAGTTCTTAAACGATGAAGTAGAAACACTAGCTGAAGCAGAAAAGATCAGCATCACAATCAAAAAAGGTGGAAATGGCTGGGCCAAGTTTTGAAAATGGGAAACAAGTACGCAAAACTGGCACTTACTTAGACACCAAGGTAAACGACGACGACCCAAAAAGATTTGGAGAAGAATCATCGAGAGAGAACAAAGAAAGATAGGGTTCAACTCATGGACTGAGGGAACTAAAATGGAGAGGACTTAAAACGACCCGATTTTCCTCGCGACGGACAAAAATAGGTCAATCTAAGTGATTGTAAAAAGAACATACAAAAGACTGGCTGCCTGGAAAAACACGCGGTTTGTAAGAAAATGATTAAAGGGGTATTTATATTCACGGTTTAAATAATTTCGTGATTAATCACCAGACGTAAAATTGTTGCGTTTTAGATAAATAAAATAAAATCAAATAACCCTTTCTCACTGGAACCATAATTTTTATAAATTATCAAAATCTATGCTTTGTTTCACAATATTTTTCATTTTCCAAATTGACATATATAGCATTGTGGTAGGTTTGTATGTGAATTACATTCTGTTTAACAAAAGGAAAATGAATTTAATTAATGCTCAGTTTTGATTATCAATATTGTCATTTACGATTAAAAACTTTTACTACTAACTTTATGAATCGTTATTACAAAAAACGACCTCCCAAAAATACCTAGAAAAAAACGATACCTAAGAGTTAGCCAGACTAAACACATCTTGTTTTGTAGTTTGATTGGTTCAATAAAGGATAAAAATGAAGTTAACAGATATTTAATATTTTTAACACCGCTGTATTATAAACTGTTAGTAAAACTGAAAACATTTTAAGAAGATCAACGCAATAACAGACTGTATCTGCCCTGCTGGATAACTCGTGAAAAGTGCAGTATGCATTTGGTAAATGAAAATTATTATGGTATTAGTGTTTGAAACTGATACAATCTAGAAATTGTAAGCATCCATGCTGACAAGTATGCATTGTCCTAATACTGATTAATAAATAAAAACACGTAACCCGATGAAGAACAAGGACATGATACTTTAAAAGCTAGCCGGGCGTGAATCAAATGTCGCCCGCATTCTTCCATCAACCCAGTGCATGTTAAGAGAAAATTCACAATTATATTTTCAATTATCGCACTTCCCTGTTGGTTTTTCAAAGTTTTTTGGGGGATGTACTTTAGACATAACCCAGTATGTTTGTTGATAGACTTTTATTGATCTTTGTACTTCGAATCTGTATTTGATAATTAAATCTGGATCGCTACACCTAAAAAGTAGATTTTAACGTATTATGCCCGTTATAAAAACCACTCATATTAACATCCATATCACCGATACCCGCAAGCAAAGATTTCACTTCCAAACAAATTTAAAGGTTTCTTAATTTATGAATTCGTTACACATCTGAGTAGTTTCTCAAAAAACGTTTCCGGGTTTTCCCCAATAGTTTCTCACTTCTGTTATTCAAGAGCATAACCAAATTCAATTTATCCTTCACTGAGTTTAGTTTTAGGTTTTTCTCTTCTAGATGTTAAAATTCACAAAACTTCTTGCGACTCCGTCAAACAACGTTTAACATTCCTGTTAGTAAAATTATAACGTGTACTTATTATTACGGAAGTGGATAATGATTCAATTATCCGTAGGTTATACAATATGAATACCTTTGTTAACTTTTAATGAAGTCTTATTAATCGGAACAAAAGACAATTCAGAAGTATACGATTGACTGTAATAACCTAGAAGACTGATATTTTTGTTTAGCCCAATGAATTGTAATTGAAGAAGAATGTAGGCTTTTAGAGTGCAAACCAAAAGAATCGTATATGATAAAGTCTAACTCTGACAATACTAATGCTACACTACAGTTTTCTTTGATTTTCATTTAAAAACATAAATGGCAATACTATAATTAAAATTGAAAGCACTTGATTGATCTGTTTATAAATTGATGTATGCACCAAGTTTAATTGTCTACCAGCAACATGGCTAGGATACTCAATTAGTGATAGAAGTAAACTATATAAAATAAAGGCATCTAGAAGATATTATTCTTTACATAATTTCAACAATGAAAAGACATCTAGAAGACATTATCCCGAAATTATCTTTAACATTAATTCAACAATGAAATCTAAACATCACAAAATTTCTTTAACATATCGAATAATTTCTTTCTTTTTGCATTATGCAATTTTAATTAATATAAGAGTACAACATGACATGTGGTATGTGTTTTAAATAGACAAACAGAAAAACGACTTTCCAGTATCATAGTATTTAATACTTTTGAGTACAACCAAAATAATTCAGTTTTGAATAGTTCTCCGATTGTCATCTTTTTCATTGACACAAAACAGACAATTTAATTTTCCTTCGGTTTTATCTCTAAGTAGCAGTTTTGGGCAGAGACTATAGAAGAATACCAGCATATAAGATAGATAAAACATATTTCAATTAATTATAATCTATATCAGTAGGTAATAAAACGAGAAATGTCATACTCCTATTGCCCTGACAGTTATATTCACAAGAATCCAACATATGAATACACCTAAACGCGAAAAAAAGTTATTTATAACCCAGCTTACTTAGCTGTTATATTTTACTTTGATAGAACCAGCTAGGTGTGATGACATACCAATGCGTTATTATTGAACTGAATAACACCATTCACAATTGATAAAGAATATAATGATATACTGTGACTTTGGAATTTGAATGAAAGAGAAAAGCAAAAGTCTTGATGTCAGTCTTTACTTGTGAGGAAAGGTAATTAAGTAATTAAATACCTTTCAATCAAAAACGTCTAAAAGACAATCTCCATAGCTTTAGGAATGTAATGCCATTTGAGACTTTTATCATTAAACATCTTTAATATGCGATAGCGTCTTTTGCAATTTAAAGGATGTTTTATTTTCAACAATTAGATATTAACAAAATGTTGCTTATATTTTCATTCACTTGACGCTGATAGAATTGGACATTATAGATAACTAAATGATTTTTGACATTTGTATAATGCTAATATTTAAAGAACTTTTATATTAATTAATTGGACTTCAAAACAACATTCTTCATCTTTTCGAAAAAAGTAACAAACACAAATATATCGGCCCATGTTTAAATGACAATCAAAGGGAAAAGTAAGAACTGAGAAAAGTGGTAAATTAGGTTAAACACTTGCATTTTCACCTTCCACCAGAAATATCTAAATATGTAGGCAAATGATCGTCTGTTATAAACTGAAAACAAATATATGATCTTGATTCATTTAATCCTGTTTTTATATCATGAATAATCATTTTCATTGGTCAAATTATTACAGTGATAATATAATCTAACAATATACACGTAAGTACTTTCGGATTTCATGGAATTACGTTGCAGACGATATGATTGATTAAAAAAGGCAAAATATACAGTCTACAACATGTAAAGTTCATCATGGTACCACTGCGGTAGCTCAGTTGGTAGAGTGCTCGCTCCGTAGATGGAAGGTCGTGGGTTCGAACCCCGGCCGGGTCTGACCCAAGACTTGAAAGTGGGTAGTGACTGTTCTTTCGCCAAGCACTCGGCATTACGAAATGAAAGCCACGGTTCTTTCGGATGGGAAATTAAAATAAACGAGGTCCCGTGTCACGGTGGGCTTGGCACGCTAAAGAACCCTGCTGTATAATGCCATAAGCGCAACGCACAGGCAAAATTTCTGCACCTTCGCCTATAGCTGGCGACATCTCGATATAAGTGAAATATTCTTGACTGTGACGTTAAACACCATTACTCACTCACTCTAGACGACATGGCTAATAGTGAAATATCCCTTCCGCTGTCTTGATTCTACATCTCTATGATTTGGTATGCAAACCGTTCCAACTGCAAATTTTCTACTGTTATTAATTATTAAATATCTAAACTTTCATTTTTTGAAATGTATTATTGCATAGCTAGTCAAATATCATGGAATCAAATGCATTTCATGTGTGGTTTCATTATCATGATAAATAGAATACATTGATGCAAACAATTTACAAACAAAATTTAGATATATGTCAAAAACACAAGTACCCTTAGAGTCTTTATGTCGAATGCCTCAACTTTGGAAATTGTCTTTTGTTGTTGTATGAAGTTTATAATCGATATTTTCAAAATAATTTTACGAATGATATTTAGAAAAAAATAAAAATTGTACATTTTTAATATAAAATTATTTACAATCTTCGAGATATTTCGTCTTATCTGTTTGTAGAGATTGCAGCATGATATCAGAAGTAATGCATTTACATTTCGACAACGGTATCAATATTAAAGTGTTTCCGTTAGTTATGGTGTATTTACCTTATGAAACAAGGGAATCTGGAAGAAGTGTTTTAAATATATAAGCACAATTTTTTTTAAAAATGGAGAAAAATAATTGAAACATTATCATGTATTTTGGTTGTTTATTCTATAACACTTCCTTCTTTGCACTGTCAAATTTATACAGTCACTAAAAGAAGAAAGAAAAATTCTGATACACTGATGAAGCTCTTTCCAAAATAAATATACAATTATGTCATGGATCACAAAGGTCAATTCCAAGCATATTGTCAGAATCAACTGTCTTAAGCTTAATTTACCATAACCCAGTTAAAAAAGATTTTCCAGTCGGTTCTCTTTTAGATTGGTTTTGATTAAAGAAGAGTTCGTTTCAAAACCTAAAAATCACTCAGGAGTTTGTATTTACACAAGTTTAGTTAGATTTTACATACAGAAATGGATTCCGGGGGCGAAAATTCCAGACAAATCTATCTGTCAAGTTCAAGTGTACTAGGAAATCTATCTGTCAAGTTCAAGTGTACTAGGAAATCTATCTGTCAAGTTCAAGTGTACTTAGTGTACTTAAATCGCGTCTTCAATCAGTGAAGGTTTTGTAGTTTATTAGACTTAACTCATGTAAATTTATGATCATGGTTTTTCTAATTTAGTGTATTCCGATTTAGAGTTCTTAACACAAACTCTGTTGTCCTACGTTCAGTAAATAAAAAGTCGAAAACAGCATGACATTGTCTGAACGAGTATGCTTCGTTTCCCAGAGATTATTGAATCTAAACTATTAAATTAAGTCACTAGTGTGTTGTTTTAACCAATCATGTTGCTTTAATATTTAACTTGCTATATGCGATTATTAAAGCAAAAAACCGAAGAAATTGTTGATTTATGATCTATTTGGAAATATATTAGATGATTTAGCGCAATATATCATATATTACTGTTTTGAAGATTGGCTGTTACACTGTCTAGTCATAATAAACGAATTGCGTGAATTATCCTATGACGTGAAGCTGTTCCGTGTTACAACAAATGCTAAAATTGTTATTAATGTTTTAGTCTAGATGTCATCACTTGGAAATATTAAATATTATCAAATGATGTATGGTAAGTTATGTCGCTCGATGTATATATAAAAACATGAGAACCGTATTTCTATTTACAAACGGCAAGGAATTCCATAGCTTTTTATATATTGTCCGTAATCTATTCATGTTAAAAATCTATTCACAACTATACCACTCCATGTCAAAATCCATAAAGCAAAGAAAAGACTTGCAAATTCAATAAAACATGCGAACTTCCACCAGGGAAGAACAACAGGGTGTTCTTGAACTGTAGGTACCCCCCGTCTTGCTAGTTTCACCAGCCACTTGAAAAATCAAAATGAAGAATGAGAGGAAGATGGGAAAAAATTTCTGAAACAAGTAACATATTCCAATTTTCGTCTTTATCAAATTATGAAGAAAAGTGTCTGAAGTGACATAGGTTTAAAGTTTTAGCTATACTTAATAAAGCTGGTTTGTCTACATTTTTATATTATTCTTAGTGTGTGTTACTATATCCGTTTTCTTTACTTATTCTTTTGTATAATATTTTGGGCAGTACTTGTCAGTGTTGAAGTACATGCGCACCAGATATATTTAAAACAAGTATATTTGACTTAATATATATTTCAAATACCAAAATCGTCATATATGACATTTTATTGAATGTTATCTTAGAACCCAAAGAAAACCACTCATTCAAACAATCGAATTTATAACTTTTACGTATCGTGCCAGAAAAGAAAACGAATAACATTAACAATAATCTCTAACCACGCATTCGAACTCACCACCTGAGCATGCTATTAGTAAATTTGAAATTTGTAACGAAATAAAAAGAAACGTAATTGATTTAAAATCCCGTCTTAAATCTTTACAAATTTTCTTTTTTTACATGCTCTTTTTTCAGAGCATAACCAATTTAATATTGACTTTGTCATTGTAGTACAGACCTGTCAAAAGTTACAGAAGAAGCTGCAGAGATACATCTAGCAAAAGGTCGCGATAAACAGTCGATTCGTTAGCTTATTGTTAAACTTTCGACAGGTCTGCACTGTACGTTACATTCTTATTCATACCGTCGCCTTGTTGCTTATCGTTATCAAGGATTTGATAATGATTGTCTCCGGTAGAGGTTTAAGTTCACAAGAACTAGCTCCGTCTCAGACATTCATGTATCGCGTTATATTTATTATCAAGATATAACTTTCCACTCAATATCATCTCTCATTATCTCAAATATACTGAAATTATCAATAATTCAATTATCCCTTGGTTAAATCATCTGAATACACTCGCTGAACCTACTAATACAGTCTTAAAACATCCAATCTTAATTCGAAAGACATCTCGAAGATAATTTATAAGAACTCATAGTACATACATTGTTTGTAGTAGATGTACTCAATACAAAAGAAACATTTAGATAAGCCAATAGTTTCCTATCTGTATATGTGTTCTTCATGACTATTAATTTTAATCAAACAAAACATACCAATCCATGTCCGAATCACAATCCCAAATGCGAAAACTTTGAAAACTTCAAACTAAGTTAAATACGTAAATTTCCACCAAAGAATTGAGATGGAATGATCCGTTTGCATAATATAATTGGAAATTAAGTACCGACTACAAATAAGTATAAAAAAGTTTGAATCTATTCGAAACAACTGTATAAACTAAGATTTAATGACCAAGGTTCTACTTTAATGAACAATATGCTTATTGACAAAATATATATTCTTTTTTGTATTTGCGTTTTTGTATTGAATGCAAATAACAATGATAGTACATACATGTATATCATTGGTGTAATTGTATCATCTATGATAGAAGATTCTAGGAAATACTAGTAACAAACAACCAAGACAAAAAAGGACAAATACATATTTGACCACTTATATAATACTCCTGACTTTGGACTGATACTGGAGTACAGTTTAGAGGGTCACCAATTATCCAGCAGTAGTCCCTGAATATAAACCTTTTACTTTGAACCTAAACATTTCCAAGGTGTACTCTAACATATCATGATCAAACACCAACATATCGATCCGTATTTCAATAAACATTTAAAATGCAAAGTAATTTTTTTTAAACATGACATATTAAATTAAACACATGGACTTTTCAAAGGAAACTAAAATTGGTAAGCACATCATATTTTGCTAACCACAATCAATTTATGTTGAAGTAAAATTATGTAATTTTTGGTACAACCCAACATAATTTTATTTCCCAAATATTCCTTGTGGTCATTCCATTGCCAAAACAATGCAAAAACTTATTTTTCATCTTTCATCGACGTTATCTTAATGCACCACATAGTTATGGGCAGAGGTTCCTGACCATTGATAATTATCACAATATTTAGTATAAATCAAGACGATATAATCTATAATAAGGGGGTAATAAAAACGAAATCTTCATAAACCTATTGTCTGACATTTACCTTTATCCTTGATTACCGGTATACACCTAAATGTGAAGAAATATTTGTGTACGTATAATGATTGCTGACTCCTGTTTTAACATTTTACCTAGACGTGATGATATATCGATACAATATTGTAAGATGATGTACATTTGTTTAAATTAGTCACAATTCAAAATAAATCAGTACGCATAAAATCGATATGGAAAGAGAGATAAAGAGAGAGACCTATTATGCCCGTTTGATTCTCTCATAAAAATTGCATACTGTTAACTGCTTTCTGTTGGTACATATTAACTGTACAGATTTTACTTAATGGAAGGAATAAGCGCAGTTTTGTTTTAGCAAAAAGTCAGACCGCGAATATCTCTAAAATGTCTCGGTTTAAAGTATTCTGAACATTGCAAAAATAGAAAGTCAATAACATTTGTTATAACCTTAGCTTTAGTATTTTTACTTATATAAATTGATATCATGATGAAACACATTTGTTTAATACACATTTGTTAAAAGTTAATTAAACAAATGAACACTTTAAGAAATAGCGGTTGTTTTATGGAGTCTTTATTAAAATTTTCATGGTAATGGTCAATTTTTTTTTATTTTCCCAATATAAAATCTCAAACTCATACAGAGTCGTTTTCAAATGTTATAATTTTATCTTTGAAAGTTATTGTCTGATCTCATAATCACTATTCCACATCGACATCCACATCCACTAGTCGACATTCACATATAACATTTTATACAGAGTAAGAGTATTTCTTCCTTATGTATTTCCGTCTTACTTGAATTTTATCATTTCTTTACAGGACGATTATCCGTTTACATTTATCAGATTTGATAAACAAAAACAAACATACTTATCCATGTCCGAATCACAATCCAGAAGCAAAGTAAAAACCTTGGAACTGACAAGTCAGGCTAGACACGTGAACTTCCACCAGGGAAGTGATGCCGGGTGCTCTGGAAGGGAAAGCACCTCCTGTTTAGCTAGCTACACCCGCCACGTGTGTAATCAAAATTGTGTGACAAGAACATGGAACTATAGGACGTCAAATATATCAAGAGCAATCCTGGACACAGAGACATCAAACTTATCAACAATACTGTAAAAAATGTTCATGTACCAATGGATATAAGTTACTTGCCTTTACAACGTGATAAATTGTGTTTTAGCCGCTATGAAGGAAATATCAGTTCGTCAAGAAGTGATTAATATGCTTTAGTTTACTTTTAAATAGTTATTATTAGCCTGTTTTAATTTTACAGAACTGGATGGTCGTTTTAAAATATAGTTCCTCATCAGTAGTGGTCGGGCCAAAATTATGGAAATCGAAATATTTTTAAGATGTCGAAATGAGAAAAAAACATAAGGACAAAAAACTAAACATTGCAGCCTGTCAATGTTATCCAGATAAATGTCTAAATAAGTATATTTTTATATTTAAACAAATACTGTCTATGGATTTGATGTAAATATATCAATAGATTATATAAATTGTTACTTATTTAATCACGGAAATCTTTGGTGGCTCTTTTTTATCGTGTAATAGTGTATCAGAATTTCCATAATATTTATCAACTTACTATATTGGTGTTTTTATTTTATCACATTTCTAGTACCTCAAGGATTTGAACGGAATAATTAGGCATTTACTTTAACCAATATCGTCTAGATATTTACTGATTTTTTTCGATGGATAATTTGTTCCTTTATTTTTAATACACTGATTGTAAATCCATTGCATTGTGCTATTGCTCTTTCTTTATCGTTTACATCTAATGATTGTAATTGCAAAGAGTATATATGAACGTGAATAACATGTTATATTGAAGTATTATGCCATTTACGTGTTACCTAATGAACGATTTACCCATTTTGGGTTTGGCCATGATCAACAGAACATTTTTAAAACAGTATTTTTGAGGACTGTTTGGACAGTACATATAATATTTTTTTAGGTTTTATACTGTTTGGGCAGTACATATATTTTTTGGCCTTACGGATAATCATACATTCCTTATCTTATCGGTTTGATGAAAGGGCTTGATATAAAAGAGTTTACAGAAATAATGTGTTTATACATTGCGGCATTTATATCACTGATAATACAAGTTTTAAGAACATTTCTAGAAACAAAACGAAGGAAGATTGACAAATATTTACATTAATTTTGAGATATATGAACCAACCTTGAAAAGAAATGACAAAAAAAAAATGAAAATTATCACCACCAGGTGGTCTTGCTTGGATTTACACCAGGAAAGAAAAAAAACGCATTCTGGTTTGTCCGGCAAATGAAGCAAATTACATTGTCAGCGGAATCATTACCATCTCCATTTTTGTTGGGCGTGGCAGTGTTAGTTTACGGTCATCTTTCATTATGTAAGGTCGTGGTCAGTATTATTATTTTCCTAGTCCTTAGTCACGTTCAAGTTCGTGCATGCGTACCTTGTGTGCAGCTTGTCTGCATTTGCGATAAGTACTATAATGGCTAAACTTTTTTGGAAAATTAAAATTACTTCTATTAAAAGCAGCATTGTTTGTTTTTTCTAAATGAAAACTATCAAAATAAGTCGAATATAACGAGAGTGGTGATAATAATCCATTTCGTATTGCTAACTGTTCTATGGCCATGATTAGTTAGTTCTTAATGTTTCGTCAGTACAGTTTAAGGAAATCGATGGAAACTGAATGAAACTCGTTAGCTGGTGTTTCGTTTATAATTAAGTATGAGAACTTGTTGAGTTTCATATTTCACCGACGAAAGAAGATGAGCCGACACTAATATAAAGATTTCACGTCTATATGTATTACTCAAGCGCAAAATGTTTTGGTTATATAATTATGTACCATCTATTAATCCTGTACGTAATTCATTTGGTTTGTACAATACAGTATGTCGAAAGTTTAACACTGAAATAACGACAAGAAATCGAAACTCGGTTGCGCGGCCGACATATGAAGAGCTAGTGAACAAAGGGCTACCTAGACATACATCGCAACTACCGAAAAACTTAGAAACCAAGCTTGACTGCGGAGTGGTCAAGATATGCATAGCTTGTGACCAAAAAGCTGCCGAGAGATACATGTATATATAGCAATACAGAAAAGCTGTTGAGATTTAGAGCTAACGGGAGATCAAGATGAAGTCCCGTTTCGACAATTATTACTTAGATTAATGTGTTAAACGGTCGACAGGCCTACATCGTACTTTAAATATTGTACTCAAAAGATACAGACATTTTGGTTATATAATTGTTATATTAGCATTCGTTTTTACTGCATGTAATTCATTTGTTATGTATATGTATATATTTCTCTGAATCTAATAACCAGTAAAAAAAAGATGCGCTTTTGAACATAGCATGTCCATTTCAACATGTTCAAAGAATGGGTGTTTTCTCAGATATTCACATGTTATATATCAATTTCTTTAATCATTTTAGATTCACTTTGTTAATGTTGTCTTTATACTTCTATCTTATAACGAGATGTAATGTGTAACAATTAATAAAGAGGTTGTTGCTCCCTTTGTGAGTGACATAACAACAGTTGTACATGCAATAGTTATACTTGTCATAAATAAAAACTAACATATGAGAATCAAAAACAAACATATTCATCCATGTTCGAATCACAATCCAGAAGCAAAGTAAAAACTTTGAAATTGACAAGTCAGGTTAGACAAGTGAACTTCCACCAGGGAAATGACCCCGGGCGCTCAGGAAGAAATTTTAGGAATACATTAAAAAGAATATATGAGGTGCGCCAAGCGAAAACCAGGCTTATCGTCTATGACGTAATAATAAGAAAAATGACGTCAAAAGATCCCGCATTTTCCATGCCGTAATTTTAGACACGGAGCGCACTAAAATGATAACGTCGTTCACGTTTGTAGATTCTTTACGGTCTAAAGTCTAAGTTTGTTTCTGGTGAAAGCAATAGCCAATCTAGCAAAATTAATAGTTAAAATATTTACAGAATTTGAATAATCGGGTATTAAACCAAAATAGACATCTGCGTACAATACATAGCCGACACGACTCTAAGTTTATGCATTAAAATGTTATAACAATACCAATAACTAAAATATTCGGGATTTCCAAATGAACAGCTCTGTATTAGACTATCGGCGAAAATTCATAAATAAATAAATAAATAAATAAATAAATAAATAAATAAATAAATAAATAAAATTGAAATACCATTGAATGTAAAGTAAAGCCGGACCAAGATGAAAAAGTCGACTACAAATACCGGTATAGGGTTAATATTTCATTTATTCCAAAAGAATTTCCGTCTATCGTTACTTAGTTTTTTTAATTTAATTTCTGTTTATTTCATTTTTTGGTTTTGATGATTTTATATATTTAAACGAAAGTAAAACACAATCGACTCAGATCTAAAGAAGATGCGCCTATTACCAAAAACCTAAGCCACTGTTCATACTGTTCGGAATTCTGAGCAGTTTTAGGTTGAAGAGAGACAACCCCTGGCAAAAGGCGTTTCATAACAAGAAATTTTAGTGCCGAACTAATGCAGTGTATTTAAAGTGTAAAAAATATGAATAAGAAACATGTTCGGAATTAAATGCACCCTCTCTATAAAATAGATTGGTCCGATTATCTAACAAGAAGTCAGTTTGTAAACAAATTGGTCCCGTTTTGCAATGGTTATGCATCATCTGTTTAGTTGCTATCGAATAGTTTAATTTCATACCATGCCAGAATGTTGGTTTACAGTTAAGTTGAACTTGGTTGTAAAATATACCCATCAAAAAAATTAGGGACCATTGTAAAGAAATAAAAATCCAAAAACTAAAAATTGTAAAATCCATCTGTATTTTCTTGTTTCAAATGATGTAATGAAGAAAATTTTATGTGCATGAAATTAAATCTCCTTAATGCAATTACATGATTCTGAGAAGTGTGAAGATGAAATGATATGATTTACGTTCTACAAAATTAAATCGTGTTTTTGATGTGGTCCTTTACTTTGTTTTTTCTGGTCTATCTATGAAAATGACGAATTTTACCGTAATTTAAAAGATCAAAGAATGGCTTACCAAAGAACATGTTTCTAATTGAAAGCAAACGGCAACAGGAATATTTCCCCTGTTAATACGAATACTTCAACAAATTAGATTTTGTGTAGTTTGGGTATTTAACTATTAAACTATTTTCAAGCTTTGACGTGTAAGTGACCTTATACGTTACATTTTACGAAAATCATTGCTAAAGTAATCATAGTCTGAGCTAATCAAAAACAAACATACATATCCATTTCCGAATCACAATCCAGAAGCAAAGTAAAAACTTTGGAACTGACAAGTTAGGCTAGACACGTGAACTTCCACCAGGGAAGTGAGGCCGGGTGCTCCGGAAGGGTAAGCACCTCCTGTTTAGCTAGCTACACCCGTCACGTGTGTAATCAAAATTGTGTGCATAAACGCATTCCTTTATTCAATCTGATATTAGCTATCACTTACCGTGTCACAATGATGCAAATTGCTCTTAGACAACTAATATTGCTGTGAACATTGACCAGGTTCTCCAATTTTACTTAACAAATATTTCGAGTCATAAAATGGTTAACTTTCATAATTATTCCACATGGGGACTACATCATACAGTAAAATACATTTTACGGTTCTTGAATTTCATGACCATAGACTTGTTTGGGTTTTTTTTTTCTAAGCAAGTCACAACCTTGTTAGGTTATATTGTAAGGAAATATTGAAATATTTAAACAATACATTACAATCATACTCTCCATTTTCTGAAGGCGGTCGTGCAGCAAATAACCTGTTTCATTTTAAAAAAATTCTTTCAGAGTGCTGGACGTTTCGCCCCATTACTTCTCCACCCCTTGTCGTTGCCCTAACATGTCTTTCCGTCCCGAAACTTTCCGCCCCAATTTATTTTTTTATTTAATAAAAAAAAACAAAATAAGTGAAATAATCTTGATATACGGAAAATTAATTTGACAATTAAGTTTATTAATTTTGGCTTTTAAATCTCTTATTATTGATTAAAATCATTGGAACTTTCGTAGCATTAGGACCTGAGAAATTTTAGTCGAAAATTTTAGATGGGGCGGAAAATTTTGTTGGGGCGGAAAATAAAAATATTGGGGCGGAAACGTTTTGGGGCGAACATCTGTAATTCATTTTTCATTTTGATTACTATTTTTCTCTCTCTCAATAATATTATTCCAGAAAATCATTATTAATATAGCTTTCAATAAATAATTTTATTTAAACTGTATTAAAAGGTATTCATCTCAATAAAAATACTGAATTGTTTTAGAAGTTTATAATTTTCATGATAAATAAAGATGGATTTGATTAATTGCGTTAACGCCCTTATCAAGATTGGCTCTCTTATATATATCGAGGTGGTCAGTTCTGGGACAATGTAGAAAACCACTGACCTTTTGCAAGCGAGCTGACAATATTCCTCACACTAGTATCTGCCAGAGTTGAATTCAAACCTAGGATGTCTGTAGAAACCACTATAGGCTTTTCGCCTCTCTGGTCCATTTTAATGAAGTACTTTAAACTAGTTTCTGTTCTATCCGGTTCGTAAATGGTCGGGTGGAATTTTAAATTTACGTTTGTCCAATGCTTGTTAATGGCACTTTTAAAGCTATTTAGAGATGGTTTGTTGACGAGTTCCGCTGGTAGGGAATTCCATATATTTGTCACACGTTGACTAAAAGTTGCTTTCCTCATATTAGTTCTACTGAATTCTTTATGGAGTTTGAAATTGTGCCCCAGTTTGAAATTGTGCCCCGTGTTAAACGGCGTAATAGCGCGATCTGGATCAATGGGTCAATGCTACAATATTAATTGATCTTTTGAATTTGTGTAAAACATTGATTAAACTATTTAAGATTGAACTCTGGTTTCCTCCAAACACTATGGTATTTAGATGAACTGACCGCTTCGGTTTAAGTGAAATAATCTTCACTGAAATGTTAAACATTGCATTACTCAACAATTGTCTTTTTGTTGTTGCCTAAACACCCTTTCCTAAATTGTCGTGCTTACTTTTTCCAAGGTTAATAGAAAACTTTTAAATGTTCTCACGGTAATTTTGAATTAGCAATCCAATTATGATTGTGTATTACCATGTAATTGGGAAATTACATGCAAATGCATAAAAGTTTTATTTCTTCAAAAAATCGTTTTCACATGTTTCAATTGATTCAGAAAATTGAAGTTTGTTAGAGAATTTTTAAGTTTATTTATTATTTTTATTTGTTAATTTATTTTGCCTATGCTCTACAAGAATGCTATAGTCTTGTATAGCCGAGTTTGTCCTGCGGTGTAGTTAAATTGCAACATATCAAAGCTATTACTTCAAAAGTCAAAAGTCATCTTTGATCTTAAAGTTGAATTTATTTGAATGTTTGGTAGGAATTAGCTTATTGCATGTAATCAATGATTAAGTAAGGCGTTTTTGAAAAAAAATGTTTGATGAATAACTATAACCAATAGGTTATCAGACATACCAAGCGGCCATTAAACAAATATTCAACAATGGTTATCATGTGTTACCTCTTGTACCACCCCCGGTGGACTTAGAGTGAATAAAAAGTTGCCAGACGCCAATTAACATGTTTGACAATGCCATGGACATGCAAGTAAAACATTTGTCGAATGCAATTTTAATATTGTACTTTTTTGCTTATTCAACTACTGTTATGATTAAATATATTTGATCATTCACAAATAGACTCGATAAATGTAATTCACTACACTTTTTTTCTGAATATAGAGTTTTTGGCTTTAATATCCATTCATTTTGGTAATTTCAACTTATGATGTACATCAGGCCCCGGTTTCACAATCATTCCTTAACTAAGATTTTCCTTAACTTAAATTTAGCAAAATTTGGTAATCTGTTTTAGGAACTACTGATGAATATTTTTGTCAAAACTAAATGCAAATGTTTTAATCTAGAAGTGATCTTAAAAATGGCACCTTAAATTCCTTAATATCTTATAAATTAACAGAATTATAGAGATTGAAACTTTTGCTAGATTTAGGTTAAGGGAAATCTTAGCTAAGGAAAAATTGTGAAACTGAAGCCTGCAAGTTAAATTCCAGAACAATCCTGGTGACTCATAAGATAAATACCTCGGTTAGAGGAGGAAGTTCCAAACAAAGAAGAAGAAGAAGAATTGGTTTAAGGTTGTTGAACTCTTCTGTTGTTTCAGACATTTCAGAATCCTTTCAGCATTGGCTTGGAAGAGTTGTTTATCTTTCAAATGTAACTAGTTCTAGTTTTCACTTAACAAGTTTTTTTTTTAAAAAATAAACATTTCATTTACAAAGTCCCTAATACAGTTAACCATAATGAACCCAGTCTCTGGGAGATAATTTTATAGCGTTTAATCACGTTTTCTCAAAACAAACATATGTTGTCTTATATATATATTTGCTTTTAAGGAATCGATGATATTTTTTATTTCTGTGTTTGAAAAATTAAATTTTGTGCTACAGACACGGCGGTTAGAAAACTAAGATAAATCGACAACAAACAAAACAGAATCGACTCATTAGATGGTGTAAAGTCTTCTCATTGATTTAAGCTACAGTACAGGCCTGTCAAAAAATTTACACTTAGCTAACGATTAAGTGTTGATTTGGCAGCTGATCTCATCATCTCGAGCGGCTAAATCTCAGCACCCTTTCGGTAGCCGATATCAATCTCTCAGCAAAGTGGCGTTTTGAGACTAGCTTGATCTCATGAGCCGACTTTAGACTCCTTTTCATTAGCTTAGTGTTAAATTTTTCACAGGACTGTACTGCTCAGTCAATTACAGACCAGACCGTAATGTTGATAAATTAGTATTTAATTTACCCCACAAGAAACAAGAATTGGACATGTATTATATGTATTACATAATGTCAAATGGTAAAAATTGGCTCGATAATAGTTTAATTAGAGTGGAGTTCAACGTTTTCAGTTAAAAATATTTCACTTTAATATAAGAGTCATCAGCTGTTGAGTTGTTACAGAAATAAGAATGGTCGGGAAAAAACACCTAAATCTACATGTACCTCCGAGAAGTACATCACCAATCTTTCACCAATTTTAAGGTTTTTTCATATCTCACAATGCAATCAAATATAAATCGCGATCATATATCTACCTAAATATAACAAATAATTACTGTGGCTTATTTGCGCCATTTCGAATTTTTCACCTTCAAAAAACGCGAAAAATGCTAAAGCGAAACTCAAAGCAAATAGTTATAAACGCAAAAGAAATGCGGAAACGCAATAAAAGCATACTTTTGGTGCGATGTTGAATTTGCACATTGGTGCGTAGTTTCGCGTTGGTGCTTTTTTCGCCAGCCATCTGCGTTAGCTTAGTGTTAAACCTTCGACACATCTGTACTGTTATCGCATATTCTTGATTGGATAACGTCATTTTAATTATATAAATATAATAGCAATAAATTAATCCTAAAACGAATTGAAAAAAATCGCTGTTGGAGACGACCTCTAGATCTGAGATTATGAAGCCGATTTACCAGAAATTTTAAAAATCAAAGACTGAACAGAAAATTTTCGAAATAACGCCAAACAATACGTAATACACCTACACTGCACCTATCTTTAATCAAGTGTTATCTAAAATATCACTTATACAAAGACCGAAAACACAATTTCCGGCTTGTTATCACCACATACAATTTTACTGAAAGGAAAGGATTTCAATTTTTCCTAAGATATAAATACTGTACAGGCCTGTCAAAAGTTTAATACTAAACTAACAAAAAAGGGGGTAGAAGCAGAATCGGCTACCGAGTGGCCAAAAACAGGTATTTGTAACGACCGGGATATAGTACAGACCTGTCAGAAGTTTAACACCGACCTAACGAAGAGAGTCGAAACTCGGCTGCCGAGAGGCCTTCCGGATATGGACATCCAATGACAGAAAAGCTGCTAGGAGTTGTTGAGATATTGTTAAAACATGGAACCAAGAAAAGCTGTCGATTCGGCACTTTTTATATAATATGTAATTCGTTAGATATAAGTGTTTAACTTTCGACAGGTCTGTACTGTAGAGGAGCCGAAAAGATGTCAAGATATAACCTAATGAGGTGCCGAGATGAGCTGTCCAATCGGTATTTATTAATTTGTTAAACTTCAGACAGGTCTTTACTTTACATTCACAATTGTAATGAATTAAGACATTAATCCAATCAAATAAATGTTTATTCTTATTTCATGGTAGCTTTGTGTCTTTGTAACTGTATCAAATGTGATTAAAATTGTAAATGATCTTAATAAAATTCTTGTAAAAAGACAAAAACAGCCAATCCCAAATCTACCAATCTACAGTACAATCCTGTCGAAAATTTAACATTAGGCTAGAAATAGTTGCCGATTTAACAGTCCATCTCTGACCCTCGTTAGCTATTTGGCAGCTACTATCTACATCTATCTCTTGTCAGGTTTTCAGCCACTAAATATTAATATGTCGGTCACTCGGCAACTGATTAGTTTATACTCTCCACTTTTAGCTCACCACTGCGGTAGCTCCGCTGTTAGAAGTGGAAGGTCGTTGGGTTCAAACCCCGACCGGGTCTGACCTAAGAATTTAAACTGGTATGTGACTGTTCTTTCGTCAAGCACTCAGCATTACGAAAACGGTTCTTTCGGATGGGAACGTAAAATAAATGAGGTCCCGTTTCACGGTTGGATACGCATGTTAAAGAACCCTGCTGTATAATGCCATCAGCGCAACCCAAAGTCAAAATTCTGCACCTTTGCATATAGCTGGCGACGTCTCGATATAAGTGAAATATTCTTGACTAGGGCGTTAAACGCCATTACTCAACTCAACTCCACTGTTAGCTCAGTGTTAAATTTTCACAATTTCTGTACTGTTTTACTGAACCAACCCTATTACAAATCTTCCATTCTATCCACTGATTTCCAATTTAGATCAAAGGTTCATACATTTTGTATTTAACTTTTGACAGACAAATGGGATTGGATTGTTAACTTTTTACACTGGTTTTTCTTATTAGAATATAAAACATTGTTGTTATCATCAGTAGTGTATAATCCAAACTAGAATAATGAAGTATTAACTAACATCACGCTTCACTAAAAAATTATAACTTTAGTTATTTGTACAGTGGTCAGTTTTAGTTTTCCATTATTTTCAAAAATTGACCATTTTCTCCTGAGAGGACCAATTTTCCGAAAAATCATTAAGATTCCGTTTTGAAAATAGTTTCAGAAACAATAACGTTTAAGCTGGTCCTCTGAGGAGAACAATTTGAAAATAATTATGAAAAACGGGAAAACTCCTCGTTTATGAAATTCTAGCATATGAGAGCATAAAGATAAGCTTGCTAAAAATTGCGAGTAAAAGAGACCTTTGCATTTGCCAAAATCTGAAAATTCACATATAATACTGTTACTTTTATTTAAGTTCAACAGTATTTAGACTTTAGTTTCGAACACCAAGACGGTTATTTAGGACAAAACCCTATCAAATCCGCCATACCACTTTAGTTTTTTTCCATGGGTAATACATAATTTTAATGTCAACGATACATTTCACTTTCAAATTGGATTTATTTTCACGAAACTGTGCACTCACGAAATAAAATCACAATAACAACATGTACTTTAGACCATTATGTAATCTTATTTTATCCATAGCTGGTGATGTATCGATATAAATGAACTATTTTTGACTTGGACGTTCAACCCCATTCCATTAATTTCCAAAGTTTTTACTTTGCTTCTGGATTGTAATTCGAACATGGATAAGAATGTTTGTTTTTTTATTGTTTCTCACTTTACAGAAAAAATTATTGCAAGATGGACGAAATCATGCACTGAGCAAATTAAACGATAAAAAGATTTTGAAGAATTTTAGATGTTCCGAGAGACCTTTAAAAACTATCAAATTAAAAAAAATTAATAATAAATAGATAAATAAATAAATAATAAAATAAAATAAAATAAAATAAAGTTATCTGCTGCCCACTAAGACGTTTAAAGTAAAAAGTTATATGATTCTGACTAAATAATGAACTTATTGCGTAACAAACTTGAGTTCCTTAACGGTCTTATAGAAAATTCCATTATCTCTTCTGAAAATGATGAAAGTGTTCTATCAGACGGCAAGTTTTCTTCAAGTTTTGTTTAAACTGGTTTTAGAGAAAACAACAAAATCTGTTTGAACTGTAAATGAAATATACCAAGGAAAAATAAACGAGTAATGTTTGATTTTTGATTAAAAATTCGGTTAAAGTTTAGCTGTTACACCTAACCCACAGACTGCAACTCTAACAAACTTAGTTCTGAAAACAGAGATAGACTAACTGTAAGTTTTGTTATTACAGTAGAACCTGCTATATCAGTATAGAAGTCACCTTCTATATAAACACCACCTGGCCATGTTAACAAGTGGTCAATGTCCCTTTCATTTTGCTTCATATTTCAACTAAAATCTTCTATAACAAGATCACTACAGTGTCGACGTCCTTGGTATTTTGGCTGTTGACTGGTTTATTTCTTTTGTCGTTTTCTTATTTGATTGGCTACCGTCTTGTTTATTTCATTTATTTGTTGTAGGTTACACTGGTTATTGAATTACATTTCCTTTTCAGCTACAAATCGCTATATTTCATATTAAGACAAACCCAATAATGGCTTAGTTTATCTTATTGCGGAAAAAATTAAAACAAACATCATTAGGATTATGTTTTAAAACGGTTGTTGTCATTGACATTAAGTTAATTTGCCATTTTTCCAAGAGAAAGATTTATACCCAGGAGTCTTAAATAATTCTAAAGCGGTGATAATAGAGATTCTGTCTGTGTTTATTTATCAAAAATCAGGGTATTGTTTGAATACATCAGGAGCAACAGACGTTCAATAAACTCCTTAACTGCTTATATTAAAAACCGATTCGTTATGTGGAGAGATTTAAGAAAAAATACTTCGATCGCGAAACACGTTACATATAAAAATATACCTTTTACGTTCAATATGAATTTGGTGCATTTAATTCGGTTTGAACACTTCATATTAACATTGGACATATATTGTGCTCCGCCTGAAACATTCGTCAATTAAGTTTTCGAATCTTCCACAGCTCACAACATGCAAGACACGATGTCGTCAGTGGTGTTGGCCTTTTATGGTTGTCTTGTCGAGTTGACAAACTATATACCTATTAACAAACCGTGCACCAAAGACATGTTTATGAAGAGTGCTTGGTTGTCTCCCCCTTGTGCTGAAAACCCAAGGACCAAATCCCTCCTACATGAAAGATTTTGTAAATATTGTGATTTTAATGAAGTTAAAACAACATTTTTAATTGATCGTAAGTTTTATATTAATCTGAGAAATAATCTGTTTATTTTATGCAGAACAATTGTATTTAATTTTTTTTAAAATAGCAATGAGAAGTGTTTAGAGAGTCAGATGATGGATCACAGACTCTTTTAACGAAATCACTTACTTTTATTTTTAAAAGGCGTAAAATGTGTAGTTTTTATTTTTTTTTTCTTTTATTTTAGTGTTTGTATTTAAATCGATAATCATTCTTTTACTTGTGTCGCGTATGTCTTTAAGCAGCCAGGATATCAAACTTATTTTAATATATTTATTTGTAAATATTGTTAAATATTATAGAACTGTGATATGTGACAGATTGATAAAATATTTACCACTTATGAAAGAAATTGATCATCAAGACATGAAATGGCAAAAGTTCGAGTCCGGTTTTAAAGAAAAAAGATATTGTAAGCTCCTTATTTACAGTATTTTTGTTTTTAATTTTAGGTTTTGTAAAGTGGTTAACAACTTCGTGTCCAGTGTAACTTGTTTTACTGTTGTATATTTCGTAAAGAAACACCCCGACTCACACTTTTGGACCTAATTTTACCTGTTTGTATTTCATATGCCAGTTTTATTTTTACAACACTCGACTGTCGTTTCATAATACAATTCCTCATCAGTAGTGCTTGTATCAAAATTGTGAAACCAAAGTTTATATCATACTGTTGAAAAGACACCCATAGGACCAAAAATATATTTTACCAAATTTAGCTAAGGAAATACTTTGCATGAGGGAGTATACATTAGTTTTTCAGGAATTTCATATTTTAAATAGCAGCAAATTTAGTATATTTCTGACAATAATACACAAGTTTGTGATATCGTCGGGTAAACATTCACCGGCAGAGATACCGACTCAGTGGTTCAAATTACATTATTATTATACCAGTTTTAATTTCACAACACTAGACGGCTGTTTCGGAATTCAATTCCTCATCACATGTTTTGAATTTTGTTACTTTATCTTTCATTATACAGTTCCAAAAAAACCAACATTGAATGTCATGAAAACGCAATAAACCCAAAATGTGTTTTGTTGCTTTAGATTGCTTAAGTAAATATACAGTGGTTTGAAAAAAAGGCATTGTTCTTTGCTTATAGTCAAACTTGATGTTTGATTTCAAAGCCAGTATGCGTTATATGATTAAGTTCCTTAATAAATATAACGATATAATATATATTTACAAATGTGCATTTTAAAAAACTAAATCACATTATTTCATGAATACAGATTATAGAAAAACGCGATTTACGATTTACTGATGTAATTCGAAGTTATTCATTTTTACTATTCCACACAAAAGAAGTAAATTGATATTGGAATGACTTTGGATGTTTGTTTACGGAAGTTCATCATCTCATCACCCTTGATTAATAAATTGTCTGCGTCTAGTGCTAATGTATAAAAGTACATCTTATTATACTTAGCGTTGGCTTTATGGTGTCTCATTATCTGATAAGATTTATATAATATTGAGACAGTCTTCTGATAATAGAATACGAGGTTCAGTTTTGATTGCGTGGTGAAAATGCTCTTTTGGACCTTTGCGCATTGATTCACTTTTAATCGATTTCACTTCCGCCAAAAAGGTCGAGAACTTCAGTATACGAGTTGAGATGCTCCTTGGACCTTTGTGCATTGATTTACCTTTAAGCGATTTCACTTCCGTCTTAAAGGTCGAAAACTTCAGTACAGACCTGTTGAAAGTTTAACACTAAGATAACGAAAAAATCGAAGCTTGGTTGCAAAGTTTCAAGAGATAGATATCAGCTGCAAAAAAACTGTCTAGATATAGTTAATATGAGATCGAGATGAGTTGTCTGTCAATTCGGCACTAATTCGTTAGCTAGTGTTAAACTTTCGTCAGGCTGGTACTCCACGTACACTGTTAAGTCAATGGCTTATTCCTCACATTGACAAAATTGAAAAAAGGTCTACGTAAAATGAAATCTGATAAATTACTGATGTGATATAAATAGCAACATTCAACCAACCAGCCAACCATAATTACCAAACAGATGACTATGCTTAATGACATCAAACTGTCAGTTTTGTGGTATAAATACAACTAGACATACTTGTTCTTTTGGTTTATCAACCACTGCAGTTGCTCAGTTGGTAGAGTGCTCGCTCTGTAAGTGGGAGGTAGTGGGTTGGAACCCGACCGGGTCTGACCCAAGACTTGAAAGTGGGTAATGATGTTCTTTCGCCAAGCACTCGGCATTACAAAATTAAAGTCACGATTCTTTCGGATTGGAACTTAAAGTAAACGCACAGGCAAAATTTCTTCACTTTTGCCTATAGCTGGCGACGTCCCGATATAAGTGAAATATTCTTGATTGGGACGTTAAACGCCATTACTGAACTCAACTGTCTTTTAGTTTATCAAAAAATCTTGACTTAATTCTTATTATCTTAAAGAATTTAAAGAACCACATACTGTTTACGCAATACTTTGGTTTCGTAATACAATACATCATCGCTTTAAATACCTTTTTTTCAAAGTTTAAAGTGTAAAACGTTTACGATTCATCATACTCCTTGTTTAACTGCGTTCTTCTTTTGTTGAACCAAAATGCCTATATTGATAACGAGTGTTTATTTTTACCTTATAATGAATTAGAGAAAATTGATTCTTTAAGGATAAATTCAGTGAATGATACATGCTGAAGCGTAATTGTTCAATCTACGTAAGAACTTGTATAGTTAATATGCATCAAGTTCAATAAATCCACATAATACCGTGAAAGCTACTACCAATGATTCGCTACTTAATCGATACACATACTGGGTTCACTTGTTTTATAGAATTACCACGGTTAAATTCAAAACAAAATAAAGAGGAGTGTAAGAATCCGATGGAATGGAATAAAGAAATAAGGTAATACAACTCCAGATAGGAGACTTTCGATTCGTGGCCCAGTTGTTCAAAGTCCGCCTGTACGTGGGAGGTCGCGGGTTCAAACACCGACCAGGACTTGAAAGTTGGTAGTGAATGTTCTTTCGTCAAGCACACGGCATTATGAAATGAAAGTAATTGTTCTTTCGGGTGAACTTTTGAGGTCCCGTGTCAAGGTAGGCATTGCACGATAAAGAATCTTGCAGTACAATGCCACCTGTGCAACGCACAGGCAATTTGTCACCTTCGACTAAAGCTGGCGACGTCTCGATATAAAGGAAATATTCTTGACTTTAAACGCCATTACTAAATTCTAAACTCCGCGCTTAGAAATCACAGTGCCTCTCATCGCCTACGTTCAAATTCCTATTCAGAACAGATTCTAGTGTGAGGAGGTTTGTCAGTTTGTTTGTCAAAGGTCGGTAGTTTTGTCTAGCTACTCCGGTTTCATCCAACTTCATTAAACTGACTGTCTCGATATAAGCGAAAGAATTTTGATTGGGGATTAAAAATCCATTGATCCATTTTACTCTACTTATATTACACGCCTCATGATCAGTCAAACTTCTTTCACTTATATCGATACATTGCCACTGTCAGGATGATAAAGTTAAATGATTGATTTGTTAATTGTTTGTTTATTTGTTTGTTTGTTTGATGATTGATTGATTGATTGAATGAATGAATGAATGAATGAATGAATGATTGATTGATTTTTATTTATTTATTTGTTTGTTTGTTTGTTTGTTTATTTATTTATTTGCCGATACTGACAAGCAACAATTATGTCCATCAACTTGTTTTGACCTCTTTTACTATACATACATGGTGTTGTGCCAACTTATATCGAATTTACTCAATCCAATGTCAATGTTCGATCAGTATATTGTAGACCGTTAACAATACACTATATTCTTTTCATCTCTAATGTCTTTTATTTATTTTTCATAGATGTATTTGTCTAATATGTTTATCTTATTGCCTTTTATATGTGTCCTATTTATTTTTCTTTCTCTTTGTGTTATTTGTTATAACCTTATTAAACTGTCATTAGATATAACACTATACTTGTTCTGTTTATAAAACCCGTGCCAGGTACAAGGTTGAAAACCGTTTTCTTTGCCATTGTTTGTTGTACTCTCTGGTTTTATGCGTTCTATATGTCATCTGATAATATCGCTGATTGTAGATTAAGTGGGTGTTTTGCGCTGTTATTTTTTCTGTGTGATGTGTCTTACTCTCTTCTAGCGATGGTTAAAAAATGTTATTATGTGTGTAATTTACAACCACAAAAAATATAACCTTGGACCAGCATTTTTATTTTATTCGGGTCAGACGTACTTAGGAAAGCTTATTGTGTCTGTGGTTCTTTTGCGCTGTTATTTTTTCTTTGATGTGTCTTACTTTCTCCCAGTGATGGTTAACAAATTTTATTATATTATGTATAATTTACAACCACAAAAATATAACCCGGCGCGCACCTGCATTTTACTTCATTCGGTTCAGACGTACTTAAGATTGGTAATTGTGTTATCATCGCATGTAAAACCTTTGAGGAACATTAATTATTAAGACCGATGAACAAAGTAGCAGAGGCTAGTCACAAAACTGTTCTTAACAAGGAAATTCAGTCTATTGAGACCACCGCCGGTAGGAACTTTTTGTGATTTGCTCTTACGCTTAAAGGGCAGTAACTTCCTGGAAAATTAGCAAACGATATCCACGTTCCCTATTAATGTTGATGCTTCGATGATCAAGTTTGTAATATAGCATGTCATAGTTTTGGAAGAACTAACGTTACCCCAGACAAGCAGTGTCTGGCCATAATAATTTGTAGGCATTTTACAATTTTGTACCCAAAAATTAATTATACAAAATCGCGCAAACCATATTGCGACCAAATTGCACGACATTGATAAACTCTAAGTTTTAGACTATAAAGAAGAAATGCCACATAAGATTTTAGCTCCGGTCATGAATTTTTAAAACAAAAATCGATCTAGTCTATTTTTTCAGTTTTCTCAAGCTTTTTCTCGAAAAGCAGAGGATAAGCGCTATTTCCTTAAATTTATGCTTAAACATTAAGGAAAATCTTAAAGAAATGATCGCGAAACAGTTGCTTTTGCCGTCTTTCGAATATCCACCTTTAGGTTTCTGCACTGATGATGTATCACGTGATAAATGAATGAACTCCCATTACAAATATACATGTATTACAAATTATTGACATTCTATTGTATGCATATTACAAATTTAGAGCATTTATATAATGATACAGGAAGTATATCTGTCAAGTTAATTCCGGTCGAGAAACTCAACTAGACGTTTCTATATGCCGTTCGTATGCCAAAAAGGAAATGTTCCAACAAATACTGCGGGTGATATGAATAAAAACATACCGGCCCATGTTCAAACCGCAATATGTGCAAATACTTCGTAACTAAGATGATTTTTAATCCACAATAAATTGCTCTGATATTCTGTTGAAATGTCTTTATCATTTTATGCTGATGAATTTATAGAGATGTTTGTTTGTTCCACATATATATATACATGTATCTTAAAAGAATTCGAAGAATGTTTTCCTTATCATGCAACATATTTTTCTTTTTTCTGAAATTGTATGTTTGTATTAATGTTTTTTCCGCTTGCATTTATTACCAACTTAAATGTCAATGCTTATAATATGACCGATATACTAGTATTTTACAATCATTTTCCTTTTAAATTACAAAGAAGTTTCGGCCGTGTGGTGTAAAGCGTCAGCATTACGGATCACAGTGCCTAGCTTTTAATTTAGTGTAAACGTGGTTATTTTCGAGATGTTGAAATTTTCACTATTTTATTGAATTGAAAAAAAAATCGCAAAGATTACCCCTCGTGAAAATATCTCGACTAGAATCTAGTGTAAGCGTTTTTCTCCCAGACCAATGCTCTTTACAAACATTTTGAAATGGAAAGACAAAATCCGACAAATCGGCTACTATATATAGCATATGGAGTGTAGTTTAAAAGTATATGTTGATAAAATATATACTCCTAGTAGTGATTGAATAAGGTATTTGGAATTTATATACAAAGTTGTGGTTTTTGATGGTTGGTTGTGTTGGTTGAAAGTTGCTTAACGTCGCATCAGCAATTTTTCAGCTATTCGCGACGAGAACTATTTTATTAATCTCTATGGATTAATTTATGTGAAGTGTGAGTGTGTTTTATGGTCTGTCTTGTACCAGTGCGCACTCATGCCGATTTTAAAGTGCTAGCTCACCGAGTTAGTACGCCGAAGACAAGCATACCACTCCCCCAGTCACATTATACTGATACCAGGTGAACAAGTAAGGGCCAACGGCCACATGTGGTCTGAGCGGGGCTCGAACTCACAGCGGCGACAGACCCTGGAATTGTAGACTGACGTATTATCCATTAGGTCATCGTGGCCTAATGTGACTTGAACTTTCCATCTTACATGTTCACTATTTAAAATTCCTAGCAATTGTAATTCCACCCAAACATTACCATTTAACATACCCACTACTTTACGCACATTATAATAAATTGTATGTCTTGTTATTGAAAAAGTGAAATTTAATATTTGAAGAACCTTGACTAAAAACAAAAAAAATAAAAATAATACAAAAATCAATGTGTGTAATCAATTTCTATGCCTGTAACATAGTAATGTAATTAGTGTCATCCTCGATTATTGACAAGGCTACTTAACATTTATACTTGGGAAGTCACTTTCCTATAAATCAAAAATTTGATCAATATATGATTAGTGTTACCTGTGTAAATATAACCAGGTGATATTAAAATTTACGAAGTATGCTTTAAAAGTTAAATCAGGAATTTGAAATAAGACAAAAGTTAAAAGGAGCAGGCCACAGTTTTATAATCATTCATCAACTAAAATTTACTAAACTCTAATCTGCCAAATCTGAAACATTCATTAAGGTATACGCCCTCATGCAAAGTATTTTCTTAGCTAAATTTGCTTAAATATGTTTTGGTCCTTTGAGTATCTTTTCAACATCTTGACAACAATTTTGATTTCATAATTTTGATCCAAGCACTACTGATGAGGAATTGTATTCCGAAACGGCCGTCTAGTGCATGTATAATAATTTTGTTTAATATAAAGATACATTCAGGAATTCAAGGTGTCATTTTTGAAGATCATTTGAAGCCTATTTGTGTTCAGTTTTGTTTAAAAATCTATTAGTTATTGTTGATAAGTGTGATGTATCCAAAATTACCCCGAATATATGGGTCCTAAGTGTGATGTATCCAAAATCACCCCGAATATATGGGTCCTAAGTGTGATGTATCCAAAATTACCCCGAATATATGGGTCCTAAGTGTGATGTATCCAAAATTACCCCAAATATATGGGTCCTAAGTGTGATATATCCAAAATTACCCCAAATATATGGGTCCAAAGTGTGATATATCCAAAATTACCCCAAATATATGGGTCCTAAGTGTGATGTATCCAAAATTACCCCCGAATATATGGGTCCTAAGTGTGATATATCCAAAATTACCCCGAATATATGGGTCCTAAGTGTGATGTATCCAAAATTACCCCGAATATATGGGTCTTAAGTGTGATATATCCAAAATTACCCCAAATATATGAGTCTTAAGTGTGATATATCCAAAATTACCCCAAATATATGGGTCCTAAGTGTGATGTATCCAAAATTACCCCGAATATATGGGTCCTAAGTGTGATGTATCCAAAATTACCCCGAATATATGGGTCCTAAGTGTGATGTATCCAAAATTACCCCGAATATATGGGTCCTAAGTGTGATGTATCCAAAATTACCCCGAATATATGGGTCCTCAGTGTGATATATCCAAAACTACCCCGAATATATGGGTCCTAAGTGTGATATATCCAAAATTACCCCAAATATACATGTATGGGTCCCAAAGTTACGGGTTTTTGTCATTGTAAATTTTGATTACACACGTGTCGGGTGTAGCTAGCTAGCTAGACAGAAGGTGCAAACCCATTCAGAGCACACGGTCTCACATCACTGGATTCAGAGCACACGGTCTCACATCACTGGATGAAATTACATATTAACTAAATTTGCCAGATTTGAAAGTATTTGCATGTACATGTACGTTGGTTTATAATTGTGATTTGAACATGGAACCGTTATGCCTGTGTTTGAGTTCTATTCGAATTACGTGTGTGGATGTCGTATCACTGATGAGGAAATAAGGAAAAGTTTTTGTAACGCACTGATAAGAAATGAAAAGCTTGATCGTTCTCGTTTTAGAATATCATTTTTTGCACTGATAGAAGATTGACATTTGAACTTGACTGTAACAAGTTAACGAGCTCAATGACATCTTTCTAAAAGGGAATTACACAACTAAACCAACAAATGTTTCTTAAAAGCTTTTAACGGTTTGTTAAAAACCTCTGAAAGACGATATGTCGGTGATAAAAACGCTTTCAAAGATTAGAAGAAATTAGAGGTTAAAACACGATGTGATTGATTTGTATTTTACCATTTGTTTTAAAATCAAAGAAAGTTAAAAAAAATAACAGTATTATATGGAATAAAAATAAGGTAATTTTCGAATCTCAAATCACTAGGTTGTAACTATCGATTAAGACGAAGAGAAATTATATAATTTATGGTTCAAGATTGGTCTTTGGCAATTTGAACAAAAACAGTATAGGGCTGTCGAAAGTTTAACACTTACCTGATGAATTAGTGCCGAATAATGCAGTTTCTCTCGGCCTCTCGACAGTCTATCTCAGCGTCTGCTTGCATACAGTACAGACCTGTCGAAATTTAAAGTTTAAACTTTAACTGATGAATCCGGTAGTTCATTTCGGCTTCTGGCTACCTACAGTACAGACCTTCAGTTTAAGTCTGAACTAACGACAAGAACTCGAAGCAAGATCGAATGCCGAATGCCTATATATATGGATAGCTAGCGACCGAAAAGTTGCAGTAATATGGTTAGTTGAGCTTGTGAGATATACTGTAGGTAATGAAGGGGTCGAGATGAGTTGACGACCTGCTCAAATTCGTTAGCTTAGCGTTACATTTTCGACAGATCTGTACATGTACGTTTTACATGTACCGCGACAGTTTTGGGCAGCTCCAGTCTGTCTCTCGCTATCCATTTCTCGGTCTCGATATAAGTGAAATAATCTTGACTGGGACGTTTAACACCATTAATCAACTCATTTTTCGTTACTTAAAGCTCAATTTTTAACAGGTCTGTACTGTATGAATACGATACAGGGGAATTTAAATCGTGCATTTGGAGTAGAAATTTAATAATTAGATGGCAGATATAAAATTACCATGTCCGCCCAAAGTAGAAATTTAAAGGTGAATGGTTTTGTCACATTACCCCCTGCTTAAGCTAATCTATGGCACAAGGATGTACATGTATTTTTGGCATCTGAGGGTTTCTATCTATGTAAGATCAACGCGGCTGTAGCTCGCTAAACAGGAAGTGCTTACCCTTCCTGAGCACCCCCCCCCCCCCCCCTCGTAAAGGTTCATGGGTTTGACTTAATTTACCAAGTTTATGCTTCGTTTTATGGATTTTGATTTATACATGGGCCGGTATGGGTTTTTTTATTATATATCATAACACAAACCATTTTGTATATGTATTTCATTTTCATTTTCTTCCATTCAAAAAATTGTAAACAATCGATGACTTTCACGTTTATGAAAAGTAAATAATAAAGTATTAGAACGACGATACAAAAAAAGTTAGAAATCACGGGTGATGAACAATCGGGATTATCATCAAAATATGTTGTGTACCAAAACGAAACAAAACATAACAACAAACAAATATTCTATCGATTTCACAAAAAAACTAACTATTTCATTTATTTTTGGTTTTTAATCAAAATATGTAAATTATACGAACATTTAAACAAATTTTAAGAAGCCATGGTTTATACTTAAGAGCTTTAATTATTGAACTGTTCAGAAAGGACAATAAGAGTGCAATAATACTTCAATCGTCATGCAAAGAAACCTGAACAACGCACACTAGCGCATTAACGTTGTGATTGGATGTGTGGCTTCTTCGCCTGTCTGTTGCTAAGTACCCTTTGTGTTTGGACTAGTCTCTTTATGACTTCACCATAAAAGATAAGTTTTTTTTAATTTCCGTTAGATTGGTCTTCTTCAGACAGTCATTTTGTTTTCTAGTCATCAACTGTGTCATTTTGATGTAAGACGATAAATGAAAAATAAATTGGCGATTACATCCAGACGAACAGTGGATCATTTTTATACATTTTTCATCAATTTATCAAGTTGGATACGTAGAAATTACACCATCGATCACGACATGATAACTGCGTTTACAATCTAGCCAACATCGTCTGCTAACTTCCTAATTGTATATATCCGTCATCAGGGTGTCTTTGTCGTACATCCAATCAAATCAAGCCTTACTGGAGCCTTTGTTTGATTACCCAATTACGTTCCAAGTTAGATTAGACATTGTGTGGTCTATTGGATATGCCCGATGTCTGGAAAAAACAACGTGAAAAAAGTAAATATCTGTTAATAGTAAGAAAGATTCTGCCTTCGGCTTAAACAAATTAACAAAAGTAAATTTAAATTTCTAGTCCAATACGTGCAGGATAACTTTCAAATATTGATGGATATGGATTTTCATTAAATCAAAAACAAACACACTAATCCATATCCCGATCACAGTCCAGAAGCAAAGTAAAAACTTTGAAACTGAAAAGTTAGTTTAATACTTTTTGATACAGCACGAATGATAAGACACCCTGTAGTTATTACAATTTGCTTAAGAATGAAAGAATAGCAGCGACATTTTCTCCTTTGGGCTAAAGATTCTTCCATTGATGATATTTCCTCACCTTTATTTTGGTCTAATCGCCTTACAAAATGCAAATGTTCATTTTCACCAGTGAAGTGCTAAACAGAATGCCACCCTTGAAAAGACCAAATACCAAATGTCAACTTGTCGTCTGTGATCCAATGGGTCAAAAAGAAAGGGGGGTTAATGGAAGAGCTTGCTGTTTAATCTTATACGGCTATGTGAAGAGCTGTTCTGTTCTGCGCGTCAATATCCATGAAAATGTTCTATTATTGAAATTAACTTGAAAATGAATTTTGTGACTTTGAGATGTGCTGATATTGAAATTAAATTTCATTTCATTTTATTCCATTCAATAGCAAGCACATAACAATATGTTAAGTGATCGTCGTAAACAGAAATCAAATTTGGAGTTTAAAATACAAACTCATACTGCGATTTATAAGCATCTACTTCAGAAATACTAGTAATATTAGATCTATATCAGATAAAAGGATTTTGTATAACAACACCTAAGGGAGCTATGTCTGTAAATTATGAGCATTTATCATTATATGTGACCTAACAATGTTTACTCTACATGTAATAAATATATAAGTGTGTTATTATTTTATGATCAAGGTATGAATAAGTTAATATTTTCATTCTGGGAGGTACAGTACGGACCTGTCTGAAATTTAACATTGAGCCAACAGAAAAAGGAGTCGACTACCGATTGGCCAAAAGATGGATAGTCAGTGGTCAAACAGCTGAAAATTTGCCGAAAGTTCTAAAGCAGACACCAAAACTGTCTATATAGGTAATAATTAGCGGAGGTAAATTACTGATTCGTCACTAATCCATTAATTCGTTAGCTTAGTGTTGAACTTTCGAACAGGCCTGTACTGTACTATCGCGTACTTATTGGGTGTTACATGATCCAATTTTGACTTAAGCTTAAAACCGTATTTTCAATTGTTTGCAATTTTTTGCATTATTAAACATTATGTAGGATTTATATTGTTAAAAGGATATAAAATTGGTTCAAGTTGGTGACCTACGTGACATTTTAGACACATAAAATTATGTCGGACAAGTAGCGTTAATATCGAAAAGGCGATTACGCCCATATCAGAAGGAATGCGTTCGGCCATTTTCACAAAACCTGAATGAATTAAATTATAACAATACCAGTTTTAATTTTACAGCACTAGACTTTATAAATATATCACACAGCACTATCAGAATACAATCAACGAGACTAAGTATTAGTGAGTGATGCCGAACATGTACATGTATGTAGTAATTACGCTATATGTGGTAACGCCGATGTTCGACAAGTGAGACCGTGTGTTGAGACTGAGTAAGTGTCTATTGACTGTTTGTCTTATTGTTACGGTTCCCGCCACTCTAAAGCATCTAAATAATTAAATTGTTATGTATAGAGCACTTAAGAGTGTATTTCCACCTTGTACATAATGTAAACCTAACGGTGGCTGGTTCACAGGTGTTTGGACAGTTGGTGTTTTTTGTTTTTGGTTTGTTTTTTGTTTTTTGTTGTTGTTTTTTTTTTTTTTTTTTTTTTTTTTTTTTTTTTGGCGATTTTGGTGGAAGGCTCGAATTATAAGTTCAAAACCTGTTACTTTGATAAAAGTGCTATTTGATAATTGTCTTTAAATACACTTGTTCGACATCGATGATTTTGTCGATATTGTATAAATAAAAACATCCCCATCCGGTAATTGATATCACAATATGTTACCTTATAGAATTTACCTTGCAGGACAACTAGTGTAAAGCTAGCCCGCAATCCAGCATCCAATTTTATAGAATCCTGACAGTCCCATTAAAGTGTATAAAGCTATTTTCTGCTTTCTTACCAGTACCACAAACATGCTTATTAAGAACTTTCTTGATAAAAGTATGTATTTAAGGTCTGGTGGCATTATTTATGCAATGAACGTGTAAACAGTTTTAATGAGAATGCGAACAAACTGACAAAGAAAATAGAATTGCGGACTGACGGGATTTTTTTAGAATTGCGGGACATATTGCTTCACGCCAGTTGTCAGGTGATCAAAGTAATTGAAATGGAGACATTTAATATCTAATGTTCATATTTGAAATCAGCGTGTTTTATATCCATGTCAATTGCTGATTGAGTAAGATAATGCATTTGTAGTACCGAGGAACGCCAAGTAAAATTAATATCGTTGCTTATAAGTCGTTCTAAAGAGCTATTTACGACCTCTTGGGGACCATGATGGATTTCCCTTCATTTACACATTAAGCTCTATTTAACAAATTCATTAAACAAAATCAACATGTGGCACTTGTATTTAATAATCATAATAACACAGGATGAAATACCATCTATAAGCCACCTATAAGCCATGCTTATAGGAGCTTATAGATTGGCTTATAGGAGCTTATAGGTGGTTTATAGGTGGCTTATAGGACCTCCATCTATAAGCCACCTATAAGCCATCTATAAGCCTGGCTTATTGGCACTCAAAATATAAGCCACCTATAAGCCATGCTTATAGGTGGCTTATAGACTGTTTCTATTTCTAAATAAAACATCGCTGTGTACTTACATTATGGAAGTCTTATTTATATGTATTTATTTATTTTTTTTATTATTTATTTATTCAGTGTGTATATATGACAAAAAATTATATGCAAAAAATCATAGGAGAAAATGCGCGCTTTAAAATATAATGACCGGCAGTAAAATTTTTATGATTGTTAGTCATCAATTTATTTATTTATTTATTTATTTATTTATTTATTTATTTATTTATTTATTTATTTATTCAGTTTGTATGTTTGTATATATGACATAAAGGCACTTTAACATATATTTACCGGCAATAAAATTTCATCATTGTTAGTTTTCAATTTATTTATTTATTTATTTATTTATTTATTTATTTATTATTTATTTAGTTAGTTAGTTTGTATGTATGAGAAAAAATCATATGAGAAAATACGCACTTTCAAATTTAATGACCGGCAGTAAATTTTTATGATTGTTAATTTTCAATTTATTTATTTATTTATTTATTTATTTATTTATTTATTTATTTATTTATTTATTTATTTATTTATTTATTTTTATCCAATTTGTATAAATGACAAAAAGGCACTTTAACATATATTTACCGGCAATAAAATTTCATCATTGTTAGTTTTCAACTTATTTATTTATTTATTTATTTATTATTATTATTTATTTATTTATTTATTTATTATTATATTTTTATTTATAACCTCTAACCTGCTCAACATATTTTTTCAAGCTCCAAATTGACTATTTTTACAGCTTCTTATAAACGTGATAGTTTCGACTATTCATCAGTTACATATTCATGTCCATAGGTAATAAACACATCCCGGTCACTAATTAATGACCATCGGTACACCTCATCAACACTTACCTAACAAATTGATAACAGAAGCAAATTCAAACTCATTTAACCAGATGATAGCATATTCCACGTGAAAAAATTACCTGTATGATGTTAATCTAATTAACTTTAATTAATTTGGATGGACCGGAATCTAATGATGTCATCTTAGTGAATAGTAATGTTAGGGAGTATTAAGTACTTTTTACAAATTGTCATTCATGTGTAAATAAATGAATAAATAAATATTTAATAATAAATAATAATAAATATTTAATGTTAAATAATATTAAAACTTTAATAAATATCTGAACTATGAGAGAGAGAGAGAGAGAGAGAGAGAGAGAGAGAGAGAGAGAGAGATTAGCCTAATAATCTGGGTATTTAAATAAATAAATAAATAAATAAATAAATAAATAAATAAATAAATAAATAAATAAATAAATAAAAATCACAAATTCATCTGATAAAACTGGTAGATCTTTGAACTATCGTCTCCGTGTTAAGATTTCTGGATCCAGTAAAATAATTTGTGTTCCCTGATACTATAAACCTGCATGATTTTATAATCGTAGAAGATGTCCATGATCATTATATATTTTTAAACGGTGTTTAATATGAAAATGTATTAATGCATTTTACAACTTCGTGATCGGCCGCTCAAAACAATAATTTTATTTTCATGCCGCATGATATGATAGCAATATGATAACAATATGATATTGTAGTCGGCTCGGTTAGCGATATTTAACACAGTATTATAATTATGTCTCATTTTTATGTGGAGTGATTTTATATTATTTGAATATTTTATCTAGGATCAAGAACGAGGAAAGACAAAATTAATATTTATATCTCCATCGCACTCTCAATAAAATGGGACAGTTAGGTACCATATTCGCGCAAAAGGACTAAGGGTTTCTGTTTAAAAAACTTTAATGAAAGAGTGATATCCTGGCGCAAAAATGACACTAAAATGGTGCAAATGGATTTCACTACTACCAATTTACATTTGTTTCCATTGCAGAAACAAGACAAATTTCAAAAGCATAATATCTTTTAATTATATGACCAGGAACTACCTGCATACAAATATTTCCTCACAAATGAAATGAATAATTAACCAACTTAGAGTGAGTTGAGTTGAATAATGATGTTAAACGTACCAGTCAAGAATATTTCACTTATATTGAGACATCGCCAGATACAGGCAAATGTGCATAAATTTTGCCTGTGCGTTGCACTGATGGCTGCTATACAGCCAAGCTACCGTGAGACGGGACCTCGTTTATTTTTAGTTCCCATCCGAAAGAGCTGTGACTTTCATTTCGCAATGCTGAGTGCTTGGCGAAAGAACAATCATTACCCACTTTCAAGTCTTGGGTCAGATCCGGTCGGGGTTTATACCCACGACCTTCCATTTAGGCGAGCAGTCTACAAACTGAGCAACCGCAACAAACTTAGAATGATTGATGTTGTGATTAAAAAAAAAAAAAAAAAAACCCAACTTTTATTTCGATCGGCATTTATTTAAGTAAATTATTGTTATAAATTTTAACGATTAGTACAAGTTACGGCCGATGATTATATTGCACCTTGCACCCAGTGGACGGTTTACTGACTATACAGGAGTGCGAGATAACCCTCTTATAAATTTTACCGAACGGAAAATTTATAATGTGTTTGCTTGCCGAAAAATGGTTGTTTTCTCCGTGTACTCCTGTTTTCTCCACAATCCTAGAATCTGGTTCTCACCAGCTTGGTTCGTATTTTGTTCGGGCAAGTCCTAGTGCGAGAAAATTCGTTTGTCGAATGTTGGTTCTTTTCTCAGTGTACTTCCGTTTCCTCTACCCTTGTTGAACTTGACGTCTAGATACAAAGACTACACATTTTTTTTACAAACTGACAAAAAAATGAATTAGGCGTAAAGCATCGTTGCCCCACTATCCAGGGTACTATAATTTGTATCAAAGAATTTCATACTATGCAGGTGCGGATCCAGAGTCTTGGTGAATGGGGGGGGGGCACAAGTATACGCCAAAGGCGCGACCTCTAGGGGGTCTGGCCTCATGCTCCCCCAGAAAAAAATCGCTTTTTTCAGTACAAATAGTGCAATTTCCTGCATCTTGAACACTGTCGAGCGTCCTTTTTACCTCGCATTCAAAGTAGATCTAAACCAGTCTAGCTTTTTTCAAAAATTTTACTATTGACGCAGGTGGCTATGAGTGTCGGTGAGTTCATAATACTAGTATCTTTATCGATATATGTCTATCAACTGTACTGTCGAAATTTGTCGCCGTCGGTAACTTGTATTGTCGGTCTTTTTATTTGTCGAGTGTAGTTGTGCACCGCAGATCCAACGTGAACGTGGTCTGGGTGATCCAGTTGAGTTGATAAAGGAAAGTCTTTCTGTTTGAATCCCGGTCCTGAGTTTGATTGATCATTGGTTAATGGGGTTTAACTTCAAAGTAACAATATTTCACTTATATCAAGACGCCACCAGCTATAGGTGTAGGTGCAGAAATATTTACCTGTGCTTTGCGGTGATGGCATTATGCAGTGAGGGTTCTTTCGTGCCACGCCTACCGTGACAAAGGGTCTCGGTTTTTAATGTTTGTCCGAAAGAGCCGCATTCATTTTTTAATGCCGAGCAAATTTTTGGGTCAGACCTGACCAGAGACCAAACCCTTGACCTCCTTGACTTAAGGAACAAGCACTCTACCAACTGACCTGCCTGCTACATATACCGATGGGGTAGGTCTTCTACTACCACACCCCCTTTTCCACACTTGTTTAAAATTAACTGTATGATATCCATCTTTTATTATATTACATTTTGTATTAGTTTTAAAATGACTAGTTAGTCAGTTTTATCATTATATAATGCCATTAAAGGTGCAACAGACAAGAATCTTGTCACTAGAAAAAAACACTGATTATTTCTGATTTGTTTCGTAAAGCCAAGTCGGACGAATATGTCATGTGCTACTTTTGGATTTTTATGAAATAATATAATTCAAAAGTAGCACATGACAAATAGAATAAAAAGTCAAATGAGACAGATTTTTCCCCCATTAAAACCAATTTAAAATAAAAATGTACAAAAATTTGTACTTTAATATGGAGATAAAACATCGTGCTGTAAAAATATACAAAAAAGATCATTTTGTGTGCTAAAAATTAGTTCTCTCCCTCTCTCTCTCCCTCTCTTGGCCATGTCCCTTGGTTTAAAAAGGTAAATTAGATGAATTCACGTATGATTAATGTAATCACTCTTCGTAGAAGTCTCTTAATTAGTATGACTAATTAACCTTATCTACTGATACTAACTGGTTTCTTTCACGACTCAGCGATCAGGTAAATAACATCATCACCTAAGACTGGTCAGTAAGTACTACCTGGATTCTTTCATGCTTCAGCGAACTGGTAAAATACATCATCACCTGATTGCAATTTCCTACCTGTGTACACGAATTAATTAATCAGTACCACTAATTAACTGGTCATTACGCTGGTTGATTGGCAATTAGCTGTGAGAGAGAGGGCAAAAGTCGGGGCAACTGGGGGGGGGGGGGAGAGGGGGGCACGGGCCTCCCGTGCCCCCCTGCTGGATCCGCCACTGCGATAAGTATATGCATAACGTCGATTAAAAAGATTTTTATTATGATAATAGAATATATAATATTTTAAAATATTTATATAAAAAAAAAGAATAAAATATTACTTAAACTAAGTGTCATACCATATGCGTTTTCTATACACGGATTTGGGGTAATAAGATGGGTTCAAGTACCGGGGTGCTAAGTAATTACAAATAAGAAATATCGACAAAATAAGAATATAGATGTAATATGCTTAGAGAGATCTTCAGAATGACACCTCAAATTTATGAATATCTTGAAAATTAACCAAATTAATCAGATTTCAAATATGCCAGACTTAAGTTATAAATACATCCTGTTGTTCGGTATGTTGAAAAAAGTGTTCTCTAGAAACATATTAAACAGTATAAGGTATTTCCGCAGGTACATAGTATAATTATAGTATTTTATTGGCATAAAGCAACACATTAATGTGTAATACTCTCTCTCTCTCTCCCCAGTCTCTCTCGTTAATAATTTCATAATTTAATAATGAAATTATTTATATAAATTTCTCTCATGCGGTTTAAAAACATCACTTCTTCTTTCTCTCATAAAACAATTTCATGTGAAATCTTAAACCTTCGGTTTTTTTAATTTTCTATGATATAAGGATAGATTATTACAAAATAACATTGAAACTTGTTTTTTCTATCTTTTAACTTGTACTATATTTAAGTTTCTTTTGAAGATTATCCGTGTATCCATCAATAAAGAAAACAAGTACCGGTATTACAATAAAAAATATATTATAATGGACAATTTTTAATAAAATTTACTTAAAACTATACAGCTACAGTTTTGATCTCAAGCATTATTGAATTTATAAATAATATATATATTAACCAAAAAAGAAAAGTGCCTTAATTAAGATTCTACATCTGATCGATGATTGATCTTCATAATTTATCTCTGCCAGCCAGATAAATAAGTATATTACAGGTGAGATTTGACTTCCTGTCTTCCTTTGGTATCTTGGGTCAGTAACCCTAAAAATTATTCTTCTAATGAAAGACAAACTATAATAATAATAATAATAATAATAATATATAAATAATAAATATGTAGAAAAAAATGACTAAAATCAGATATATTTATTATATATAAAAGTTTTAGAGCTAGTCACGTGATCACATCTTAGATAACTGGGTACTGATATATACATTTAAAATAAGTGTAATGAGTTCATGTCCTCCGTGGCCTAATGGATAAGGCTGTAGATTGAGAATCAGACTGTAGTCAGGAGAACCAAGGATCGCGAGTTCAAGTCCCGCTGGGGGCAAAATTGTGTAAGTAGAGTGATAGTAATTATGATTTCAGGAAAAATAACATCAAATAAATAATATATGAATAAAAAGCTAAACAAACAAAATAAAAAGCATAAATAATTAACAGAATAAAATTTTTAATTACGATTAAATAATTTTACTATTAAATTAAAAAGTAATAAAATTAATAAAATAAAATAATTCATAACAATAAAATAAATATTTTTTAATGAAAAAGTTAATTAGGAAAATAATATTATTTTTTATATATTTATATTATTTTAAAGTTAAAAATAATATATATTGAATTTTATTTTCTGTATTAACCCTTAAAGATCTTAAAACCAAATTAAAGATCCTTAAAATTTACTTCTACCGAAAGAAGGCGTATAGGTGGTTTATAGATGGCTTATAGATGGCTTATATTTTGAGTGCCAATAAGCCATCTATAAGCCGGCTTATAGATGGCTTATAGGTCATCTATAAGCGGCTTATAGATGGCTTATAGGTGGCTTATAGCCTTCTATAAGCCCTCTATAAGCCCCCTATAAGCCACCTATAAGCTGGCTTATAGACAGTTTTTCATCTTGTGTAAACCCCTGATCTCTCAATAATGTCAAAACCCATGATGGCCATAAATCGTGACGTTTATTACTTCGACGGCAAGAAACAAAATTGTACAAAACTACCATTTTCACGAAGGCTGGTTTGCTTTGTTTTCCTGATGTTCCGTGTACAGCACAGACCTGTCAAAAATTAAACACCGAACTAACAAAAAAGTCTTAAGCACGGCCTCAATATGGATAGAATGGATAACTAGTCACCGAAAAGCGCTAACTGTTGGAATACATGTGGCAGCGGTTGAAAAGCTGTCGAAATAACATGTATGTAACAAAGAGTCGAAATGAGCTCGAGCTTTCATTTAGGTCGTTGTAATTCTTTTGACATATCTGTTTTTTATTACATGTATCTTAATGCAATACAGTTGTTGTTCGCTCAACAGGAACATAAACTCGTGTTTCAAATTTTGAATCAAAATGCTTCTATGTCACTGTTTCTTTGACAGCGAATTTCGCAAAATCTTCATAGAAAAGCCAATAAAACTCCAAATACGATGTTTGTATTGTTAATTTACTAGGTCTAGTCGAAACTGAAAATCACTTAGCGTATCATGAATTCCCGTAATGTATTTTAGACAATGTTGCAACTATCAAACTTAATATATTATGATGAAATTTACACTGGAAATTGTTACCCTGTTGACGTCACATGATATTCACATATGCGCAAAAGAATCTTCCTTTCGACGCATTTCATAGCGTCATTATTGTTATTCAACGTTATTCAAACTCGTCATATGTTTCAAAAATAACAATCAAAAACAAAATAACTAGTTTGCCAATTGCACGACCCATTTGAATTAAATGCAACTATGGTAAACTTTTGCATAATTTGATTTATTCAGCTTATTTCATATGCATCGTATAAACTATAGGATCTGTAAATGTATTTTTTTGATAAATTTCAATGTCTCGAGCATGCGGTTTAAACATGTGCAAAACTACATGTAATTACAACTGACTCATCATTTGTCACGACCAATTTGAATAAAATGCAACTATGATAAACTTTTCCAAATTTGACGAAACACTTGTTTTATCTGCAAAAGAGTTGCATAAGAAGGAAAATGTTGTGTCGTTATATTTGTTTTATCATTTTTAAATAACATACATGTAAGTCGTGTAATTTTATTTTTTTCACGAAATTAAAAAAAGGACATGATAAAAGCTTATTTTTAATCGCTGAGAGTGAAAGTGATTTCCAAACAATATTGGTTGTTACGATCATCTCATAAATATATTGGATGATCGAAAACACATCGGTCAATGCCTACAGACTTGAAATTGAAGGCAGTACCTATTGGTCTAATGCGTGCGTGTATATCATTAAACAATCTTATAGAGAGTTAGATATTACAGTTTTCTAAGAATCTCGGAAACACAGCAATAATACAATCTCTATTGTGATCTAGGTCCATTTCAAAGACTTTCTAATCAGATATCTGAGAGGAGAAAATTACAATTGGAATATAGTGCAGACCCGTCGGAAATTTAACACACAGCTAACGGATTAATGCCGAATCGACAGGTTATCTAGGTCCCAGGTTAGCTATATCTGGTTCATCTTCTATCCATCTTTCGGTACAGTTTCGGCTACTGACTATCCATATATCTCAGCCACTCAGAAGCCGAGATTCGATTCGTCTCCGTTAGCTCATTGTTAAACTTTCGACAGGCCTACACTGTAGTTAGTTCAAACACGTAATTATAGGGAAGCGTTCTAACGATCAAGATTCAATATGGCTGACTATTGACGCCACCAATAAGGATCAATAAGACATTTCGTGATAGCAACTCTGTAACTCGCCAGTTTATCCAATAATTAACTCATTTAAGGGTTAATGTAAAGCTCGTGTTGGTTATTGATAGAGCCAGATTCTCCCACAATAAAAAAGATTGTTTATTCCAATGCCAAAGCTTCGACGTCAAATGAAGAATCCCTCCAAGCGAAAAATACATTTGTTACTTGATGCTGTTTTTACGTTTTCTTGATTTTCTTGTTCCTAAAACCAATTAAATTTGTTTTTGTATCTTACGAATAAACTAACAGGCTTAATTAAGTATATAAAGCTATTTTCTGCTTTCTTACAATTACCACAAACATGCTTATTAAGAACTTTCTTTGTCTGTTGGGAATTCGACCATGCATAAGAAACTATCTGGAATTAAATGAATAGCAAGATTGGATAGCGTGTTGAACGACATAAGGTCAACACAAGCTAATACATTACATGTTCTCATAACCAGAAATGTTAAATTAATTAGATTCTTTTTAATATTTTATTGAATAATTCACTCTTCTTATAAAGGTCTTCGGCTCATCAGTACCATCGATATGTGATGTGTTACCTCTACTTATATGAACATGGCAGGATGATCGGTTAGCAAACACAATCAGGTTATGAGTTTGTTTGCAGTTGTTTTTAAGTCTTGGGGGTTAATCAAAACGACAAATAAAAACAAGTGGACACTGACCAGTTTAAAAATGTTATCCTCAAAAGCTTTAAGGCGAGCATCACAATATTATTGATATGAATGACGTTTCTACATGTATATGTTTTACGCTAAACAGTCACTGCTTTTCCTTGCTTCCTTGTGCTTTATTTTTCTTCTTTTACATTAACGTTTTATTTGATTAGAATTCTTGAACGCATAAGTCAATTTTTGATGGTTTAAACGCCTTTCAAAGTGTCTTTGGTCAAGGTTTTTGTTAGTGTGAATCTAGATCATGCCTGATTGAGTATTGAATGGTACCGTGTTTCTGTAATCCCAATTACAACGCCTTATTGAGAAAATTAGAGACCTAGCGAAATTTAAACACTAAGCTAACGAATTGCTGCCGAATCGGTAGCTTATCTCTAGATCTATTCCTCTTTTAACAGTTTTTCGGAATTTCCATTTCCTAGCTATCCGTATCTCGAGCACTCAAAAGTTTAGCTTTTGTCCTCTTTTCGTTAACTTGGACAAGAACTGTGCTGTTAATTGACTAAATTATGGTGTAATACCTAAAACGTACACAGCTATAAATATTTAAGTATATGTTTATTTTTCAGAATCCCTAATTAACCAGAAAATTGTTTCCTAAAATATAGCTTTATAATTAGCTTAAAATTGCGTGGGTAAGATAGATCCAGATGATCAAATGCCAATAAACAAACCCTCCCCTGGCAGCGTTTTTTCTGTTTCCGGCTGACGGATGACTTAAACTTCTTCGTGATTCCTAGAATTGATTTTGCCCCCATTTTAGCTTTATCGTGACACATAATTACTGTCCTGCTTGATTAGATATCGCCAGTATGAATACAGCTTATCTGAAACTCTAGTACAAAAATTCCCAACCCTTGTCTTCCTGTTTTAGACACTTGCTTCCTGTTCTTTTCAAGTTGACGTGGCCGAGAAAATTGGTTTACGTTTTGTATATCGGCATTTGTCCGTCAAATCATCTATTAGATGAATAAGTCTCTGAATAAGTCTGAGAAATCATTTCCAATAGGTCCCCAGCTGTGTGGTATCTAAATAAAAACAACATAAAAGTACACACTGTTTTGTCTATACAACGAACTAGAACGATTTGTTAACCCGATAACGTTAATAAGGACGAAGAACATCTTTAAGGGTTCCCAAAGACTCCTTTAATGACAACCATACGAGAACTGACTAAAGTTTGAAAATCATTTTTTTAAGTTTTTATTTGCTTTTATATCAGGAATATTTGAAATCTGAAAAAAGTTTGCTATATTTCAAGATGTTTATAAAGGTGTCATTTTCTCTTAGCTTATTCTATGTGTTAAATTTTTTATTTGTACGTGTAGTTCCATAAAATAGTGTCAACAGTCTCTAGAATTACATGTAAGTTTAAAAAATCTGAGTAAAGGAACGATCTTGAAAATGGAACCTGAACGTACCGAATTCGAAGTGAAAGAATCTTGTCTGTGTCGTATAACGGCACTACTCTAGAACTGACCAATTGCAACTCGAAATAAAGGAAATAATCTTAACTGGGCCGTAAAACACAATATGACTCCACTCTAATCGATACAAGTTGGGCGTAAATCACCAATAACAATGCTCAACTTGTTTTAGCTCACCTGAGCCGAAAGGCTCAGATGAGCTATTGCAATCTATCACCGTCCGTCGTGCGTCGTGCGTCGTCCGTCGTGCGTAAACTTTACATTTTAATCTTCTTCTCCAAAACTACTGGGCCAAAATTGATGAAACTTGGTGACTATTGTGCCTTAGTAACAGTCTTTCAAAATTGTGTTCGGGGTTTGACCACGCCCAACAATATGGCTGCCGTTACTATAAATAGCCAAAAGACAAAAAAATCTTCTTCTCTGAAACCAAAAGGCGCAGGAAAATTTTGATTCAATTTGGATTTTTGGATTCCGGATACCGAGAAACATTAAAATTGTGTTTTTCATGAAAATTGGACAAAAATAGGTTACGCGTTTTTTGCATAAAATTACGTAATTTTTAAAATGAGACATTTATTGTTATAACTTCATAACGGATGAAGATAATTGTATGGAGTTTTCACTGTTGATCTTGTCTTGCAATTTTCTTCCAATTGATGTCAAGGTCAAATGTCAAGGTCATGTTCCAGTTTTTGACCTTTAATTAAAAATGCTCTTTTTTTAACATTTCTGGTGATAATGGTTTAGGATTTTCAGTTATTTGTAGGTATTGACATGACAGTCATTCTGATACATAGATCAAGGTCATGGGTTCAAAGGTCAAGGTCACAGATGTACAACTATATAGTTAATTATCTGCAAAACTATGAAGTTTTTGTATAGGCATGTATATTGGAATATTGTAGGTAATAGTACAATGGTCATTTTGATATATGAATAAAGGTCATGGGTTCAAAGGTCAAGGTCACAGATGCAAACAAGTACTGAAATGATTATTTATCTCAAAAACTTTAATTTTTTTGTATCGTATATTAGAATATTAGCCTTATGATCATTTTGATATATAAATTAAAGGTCAAGGTCACAGGTGAGCGCTAAGGCCCATGGGCCTCTTGTTTTTTTTTTTTTTTTTTTTTTTTTTTTTTAAAACTTTACAGACCATTTGCTTTACCCGTCACTGAGTCAATTTAATTTCGCCATTTGTTTCGTATTTTTTCGTTTCAAGCATTTTAATTGCTCATATTTTTCTGTTATCTTTGCATGAATGGATTGCCGTCTTAAGATGGACGGCCCACAGATACATTTGAGTTTCTACGCCACAATGATGCTATTATTTTACTTGTTGCGCAAATTTATGCATTGTTCAAACTAATGTCTTATTCTGCCATGGTAAAAAGAAAAATTAATTTCATTTCTAAATACTGAATAACTGTTTGCAAGAGACGAGACGATTCAATAAGATTCAGTACGTTGACCTTTACAATAAATGTTATTTCGCGTTTTTAATTTAATTTTTTTTTAATTAAACTCTGGTTTGTTTTGATACGTATTAGTGAACCTTCCTTCCTTTTAGCAATTGTACTCAATGAGGAAGTATAAGTTTAATAACTCTAAATTTGGAAAATTTTCGCGTCAGTTATTTTCGCCAGGAGCGCTGTTTCAAGTTTTTAGCGTATTTCTATTTTTATTCGAATGCTATTTTATTATATAATTTAAAAAAAAGTAATATTTTCACGTCTTGTTACAATAACAACAGTTTAAGTTCCATACGGAAGCGCTGAGTGGACTTGTGACTATTGAATTGTGACTTTTACTAATGACTTTTGACTTTTGACTTAAGATGGCGGACTCAGCAGGCGACAGCACGGAAAATGTGAGTTTGAGTGGTTACATTTCCCAAAAAATAGGTCTAGTTAAAATGTTTAACGTATTGTTGTAAACAAATGTCAAAACTCAAAAGTCACAAGTCCCCTCAGCGCTTCCGTAGTTTCACGTCTTAAGGCCCATGTACGAATGCTGAGTTTTATTTTAGAAGCTGTCGCAGAGGCAGCTGAAGGCAGAAAGGGGAATGGCAGGCACCGATGAGAGTCTTTGGCGACTGACATCGAAACCATAAAAGGAGTCACCCGCAGAATTGCCCAGGTGATCATAATGTAAACGAGGTGTGACGCTGATGTCATGTTTGTATCGGTGCTATGGAATTTGAATTTTGAAAAAAGGTGCGTTGGTTAATATTATTTGATGCCCGTTTCGAAGTAGATAACTTCAGGGAATCGAATTTGATCATGAGAGGAGGGTCCCTATGCTGGTGTTAAAGCCTTACTCTGTTCCAATAGACATAGGGGGTCTCGAGTGTGCACACGGTAACACAGGCCTTGTTACTCTCACGAGGCAACGCAAAACTAAAAATATTTACAGTACCATGATACAATGTATTTCCAAACAAATCACAGGGTCCAATTCAAAATCGATTCTTGTATCAGCATCATTTACATGTCACGGTTTTTAAAACTCGAAATATAATTAAAATATAACATGTGGCCATATACGTAGCCAACTTGAATTTAAAAAAAAGCCAGTCTTGTATATGAATACTGAGATTTTATAAGTGACATTAAAATATATCATATTTTCTCGTTATTATAATAATAAGAATTATATACATGTAAATTATTATTATCAATATTAAATTATTTATTATTATTATTATTATTATTATTATTATTATTATTCCCAATAATTTAAACATTTATTGACAAGAAACATTATCCTATTGAAAACAAAGCTTTACCTTAACCTTATCATAAAAACGATGTCAAATTAATATATTTGAAATAAAAACCACAGTCCTTACGAGCCGGAGTGAAGACATGATTCAATTTTACTTTCTTAATAGCAGTTTTAAGTCCCGTTAGAACTAGAAACTGTTTGTTTGAAATGTTAGTAAAAACGTGTATATACTGTATTCAAATAAAATTCCGACTTTCTTGCCAACAGCTTTACCTTAGAACGTACAATTAATGACAATTTGATAACGTCGAATAAGACTTTATTGCATTTTGGAATGATACAGATTCTTGATATACTAACTCAAAAAGAATCAAGACTGGCATGTTTTGGCTGGCGGTTGGTCTCTCTCTCTCTCTCTCTCTCTCTCTCTCTCTCATGTTTGGCTGGTTTTACTTTATTAGATATTTCACGGTATTTTGGCGTGGAATTTTAATTTACCGTCCAGTATGCTGTTCGCGATATAACACAGAAATAACATAATAAATTGCGAATGCGAATACTGAACCGGCGAAACTACGATATGGTGTATTTCCGGTGGCTGAATGAGGTCATGCAGAAAAAAAAATTCTGTAAAATTATTACGTGCGCACGTGGAAGTCTTTACATGCGCACGTTGAATTATTATGTACGCACGTGGATATTTATTTATTTATTCATTTTTTATTTATTTATTTAGTTTTTTTTTTTTTTGACATGTTCTCATTCAGCCACCGTAGTATTTCATTTGCGCTAGTAGGAAAAATTCCACAAACCTTTATTTGATAGGCATTTCATTTGAACCAACACAAAGTCTTCATTTATATGTGGCAATGAAAAAAGTTAACTAGCACGTAACAAGCCAATAATTGCCATTTAAAATCGATTATATTTGCTGATTTTACGTTAAGCACCATTCAATCAAGGTACTACTGACTACTAAATATGTGACTAAGATTTATCGAAGTTACATAAAAAATATTTAACCAGATAAAAGCAAATAACACATATCAGTTCTAAGCTTATACAGTAAAGGCCTGTCGAAAGTTTAACAATACGCTTACGAATTAGTGGTAAATCGGCACACTACCTTGTTAACTACAGTACAGACCTGTCGAAATGTTAACAGTGTGTTAACCTAAGAAGTGGATGCTTGGCTGTTGTGTGGCCGAGATATTATACCAAGTGACCGAAAAACTGCTAAACGATAAATAGATAACAGCTGCCAAATATAGCTAACTAAGGGTCGGGACGAGCTGCCGATTCGACACTAACTCGTTATCTTAGGGTTAAACTATCGACAGGCCTGTAGTGTATACATGTATATGGACAGCATCTTCAGCAACTGCTATCTATCTTTTTGCAGATTTTCTTGGTCACTAGCTAAAATCTCAGCCCCTCGGCAGCCAAACTTCGACTCCTTTTCGTTAGCTCAATGTTAAACTTTCGACAGGTATGTACTATAGATTAATATTGTTATCCGGTGTAATTTATTTCTTTCGCTCGATTAAAACTAGTGAAAAATTAAAGTCTAAAAAATTGAAAACTAAATACCTTTTTAAGTTAAATCTGCCATTCTAATTGACTGATATACACGTTTATTGTATACCATAAATTAGGTCCGGGGAGTCCTATAATACGGAAATCAATAACATTGATAATGGTATATAGTACCTTACGTAGCTAGGATCCTAGTTACTGTTCAAGTGTGCACATTTAAAAACAATAGTACACACGGTGTAAATTACTAGAACATTAAGTACCATTATAAAAAAGTAATTTGAAATCTATAAAAAAAGACAAAAAATAGGAAAAGTATCAAAGATTTGTGGCTTAATTAGATTTAATTAGATTGATTGAGAGAAGGATATTGTTACTAGAAAAAAGTGTTATTTTTAATTTCCTCTAGGAATGGACAATTCACATAGTGTTTTTGCAGTAATGAATAAAATAAAATAAAACTTGGTAGATTGATATGAAATCGACAAGAGAAGAAGAAAAGGTACGGATATAAGCCTCTATAACACGTGGATAAATATCGGATATACAATATAAAAAGAGCGTGATTACGGAAGTGTTTGACGGTGTATATAACACATATCGTGTTTTTGTGTTTACCGAGTAGATTTGTGACCCGAAAACATAACTTTCACTTGGCTAAAGAAATGGTATGTCCCATATATATCTAGAGATTCTTGAATGATACGGACTCAATGTATGTTTTACGTCTGTGTTACTCCTGTGTGATGGGATAATTACGAAGTGTAAGGCGCATACAAAACCGTACAAAACGACGTGTACCGGATTATAAAGGATTTAAGGCGATTTGATACTAAACGTATTTTACGGATTTGTGAATTATTTAAATATGAATTTGTTTTCAACAGGTGCCCCTTATCAGATGTATTTTTATATTATTCACTTTTACGAATTAAATCTTACATGTGATAAATTGCGACAATCACCTTATAATCAATTATTTGATGTGTAAAATTGAGAAATTCAAAAGTAAAAATAATGGATTAAGTTGACAACAAAATGTTTCGTGATATTTACGGGGTGGATCATAAATTTATTGTCACTGTTTTGTGGAAAATTTTAATTCTGATGCAAACAACACTAAGTACCGGTAAGTACAAACTATACTCTCTCTCTCTCTCTCTCTCTCTCTCTCTCTCTCTCTCTCTCTCTCTCAGCACATGTTTTTCTTTTAAATGCAGTCAAACCTGCCTTACATCTCCGATTATGTAATATATGTTATCTTATAAATAACGACATTTTGATATAAAATAAATCCTCATGCTGTTTGCAACTTCACAATTTATACTTTATGAAAAGTTTAGACGATCTATTGTTAATATAAAATCTAGATATTGGGGGTAAAATGCTCTCTCTCTCTCTCTCTCTCTCTCTCACACACACACACACACACACACACACACACCACATGCTTCTCTTATACAGTCCGACCTGCCTTAAAAACCACCTGTAAATAAGGGTCACCTGCTTATAAAAGCCAGTAGAAATTGTATTCCAGTTGTTATTTATTTATATCATTTTAACCTGTATATAAAGGCCACCTGCCCATAAAGGTCACTTATACTGGTTACATTGAGTGGCCTTTATAGACAGGTTTGAAAGTATCTGAAGATACATGTACATGTATATTGCACAGAAAGTTTTTTTAGTGTGTAATATGATTTAATTATAGCTCTCTCTCTCTCTCTCTCCTCTCTCTCTCTCTCCTCTCTCTCTCTCTCTCTCTCAGCTCTCTCTCTCTCTCTCTCTCTCTCTCTCTCTCTCTCTCTCTCTCTCTCTCTCTCTCTCAACTCTGCAGGTGTTTGACTCTGTAACATGTGACAAACCTCTTGTCAATCAAGCGATTATTGTTATGTTAAATGTAAACGGAACTGTATTGGATATACTATATTCTAGTGAAAATATCAAAGTTAAATATTGAATTTATACAAACACACTTAGGTCATTGTTTATAGACCTAAAGAATTTTAAGAATGAAATTTAACAATATTTCACAAAAATAATTCAAACATATTATATACAATACATAAAGTCAGCATTGATTTGGATTAAATAGCCGATAATCTATTATTCCATTATGCAGATTCATTGTGATATTATGAATTCAATTGCCATGTGTTACTTTTGAATTTTCTCAATAAATTGAGATTTTCATAATTATATAGCTTGTATAGCACCTAACACAATAAATGATAAAGAAATGATGTAAATCCTGTCAATATTTACATACAGTACAGCCCCGTCGAAAGTTTAACATCTAAGCTAATGAATTAGTACCGAATCGGCAGCCCATCTCGGACCCTCGTTAACTAGCTATCATTTAGGCAGCTGCTTTATATCTCTCAGTAGTTTTTACCATGCACTAGCTACCAATATCTCTCTGCAACTCGGCAACTAACTTTGAAACATTTTTCTTAGCTCAACGTTAAATTTTCGACAAGTCTGTAGTGTCGATCGTGATTCAAATCATTATAGTTAGCGCACTTGTTGTTCGAACATCGATCATTTTTCGCCAATAGTTAGCATTGTTGTTAAATGTTAAAATCCTCTAAATTCAGGTAACGGTCTTCTCACGTGTAAAATTGTGAATATTTAGCGAATAAATAATTTACATACAAAGTTTTAACGTATGACTCTTATGATTCATCCGGCAGTTGTGTAATTTACTAGTATAATTTAGACAGTTACGTACATAATTATAGTAGCTTTATTTCATTTTTTTTTTCATTTTTATTATCAACTTTTTTTTTTTACAAATTTACAGACTGCAGCAATAAGTAAATGGCATATTTCATTTTCGTACACCAGTGCATGATCTATAAATATAGAGTAACCACTGCGTAGTTCTGTTGGTAGAGTGCTCGCAAGTGTGAGTCGTGGGTTGGAACCCCGACCAAGTCTGATCCAAGACTTGAAAGTGGGCAGTGACTGTTCTTCCGTCAATCATTAAGCAGTACGAATACGAAATGAAAGTCATGGTTCTTTTGAATGGAAATTTAAAATAAACGAGGCTCCATGTCACGGTATAGGTGTGGCACGATGAAGAGTCCCTTAGTATAATGCCATCAGCGCAAAACACAGGCAAAATTTCTGCACTTTCGCCTATAGCTGGCCACGTCTCGATATAAGTGAAATATTTGTTAACTGGGACGTTAAGAACCATTACTCAACCCAACTCAATCCATAGAGTGTAGTAATGGCGTTTTACAAGGCTCTTTCACTGATATTGAGACAGGTAGTTTTAGTGATTAATGGAGACCAGAGACCAGCTACCTTCCGCGAACAAACTGACAAACTCGCTTACACGTGCACTATGATCTCCTGGATCCCACCCACCCCAGTGAGATTCGAACCCAAGCAGCAAGATGCGCAGTGTTAGTAAACTGGGGCTTTAATAATCCACTCGACACTGAGGCCCATAGTTCAAACTTCGGGTTTTCGTAAAAAGAAACTATGCATGTTTAAATATTAATTGTAACATTTAAAAAACCACCAATTTGGCATAGTCTTACAGTGTCTCTTTGCATGAATCATGTATCTAGGTGATCACATAACATTTTATGAACACGTGCAGTTATGTACATGTATGAAAATGTCCCCAAATATTTCATAGTCCTGTTAAAATTGTATAAACTGTGTATTTCAACCTTAAATACATCTTGTAATTGTTGCCAGTCCAACATAAGCTGTCTAAAATATGAACTTTAGTAATGAATAAACCTTATCTTATTAAATGCTTATCACAATACTCATCAAACTCCTTAAATTTTCTGCTAAAAATAGAATTTTTAGGTTATTCTTTCTTTTTCTAATATCACCACATTAATTGTTATCATACATCAGCCCATACAACCCACGGTTGCTAATTAACCACAGAAATTGTTATGTGGGGTCAACGAGGGATATAGAAAAGAGTACATGCAGTGTTTTGGTGACCCATCCTTTACAACAATCATTTGGATTAGGTTAGTTAAAAGTATATTGTCTATGTGGCTTTTGAGTATTGGAGTTCTCAGTTGAACCTTACTTCTGATGACATTTCGCCCCTATGAGGAGTAGATGAACTTTAGAACACAAGACACATACATGTAATACCACTACCATTTAAATATACACGTACATGTACATTTAAAAAAAGTATAAATTTTTGAGAAAAAAATCCTTTACTTCTAAAAATCTCTCTCTCTCTCTCTCTCTCTCTCTCTCTCTCTCTCTCTCACACACACACACACGCGCGCGCGCGCGCGCACACACACACGCACATACTCTCTCACTGTTTTACACACACACACTCTCTCTCTCTCCCTCTCTCTCTCTCTCACACACACATGCGCGCGCGCGCACACACACACACACGCAAATACTCTCTCTCACTGTTTTACACACACACACTCTCTCTCTCTCTCTCACACACACACACACACAAGCACACATACTCTCTCTCACTGTTTTACACACACACACTCTCTCTCTCTCTCTCTCTCTCTCTCTCTCTCTCTCTCTGTGTGTGTTTTACACAGCCCAATTTAATTGAAAATCATCTATACCTCTGTATTTCTCTCTCTCTCTGCCATACATGTACCTTATACTTTCTATGATAATGAAAATTCAGTATGGATAAAAACATTTATAAAAAGTCGTCTTTATCAGTTTTGTCTGATTATGCAATATTTGTTATCTTATAAATAACGACATTTTGATATAAAATAAATCCCCATGCTGTTTGCAACTTCACAACTGATATTATATGAACGGTTTCGATGATCTATTGTTAATATAAAGTCTAGATATTGGGGTGAAAGGTGCTTCATTTATAGAAAATCAATTTCTTTTTCACTACCTTTGCATAACGTTTTTATCAATGAAGTAAATCCTTATAAAAGATTTGTTTAAACTTGAAAGAGATAATCGAAAAAAAAACATTGGCACAGTTTTGTCCTGTGTGGGAATTTGAAATGCGTAGGATTAAATAATAATTTTGTAGTTGCATACAACTTAAGCGTTAAAGGAGAAAGTATCAAAATGGGTTTTTAAAATAGCATAACATTACGAGTGTTGTACTGCGTTTGCGAAACTAGATATTCTTTTACCTATGTAGATATAGAGTAATGGTGTTTACACGTGGTACATGTATTTTAGACCTGCGACAAATTTCTTTAATATACGAGGGTCGTTCAAGAAGTTTTGTTTCTTTCTATAAACTGTAGATAAAAAACCGTGATTTATTACATTGTCACTTGTCACGGGTGATTGAATTCATTCCCATTTTTTATTCTAAATGCTAAAGAATTAGTTTTTTCTTGTCATATTTTCATCATAACACTCGTTACACTGCTTGGAAAATAACGGACGTGACAGGTAAAACATTATTGAAACGAGAAGCTTCATGAAAGCCTGTTTAAAACTAGGTAAATCACCCAAACAAACATTCATTGAAATGCAAGATGTTTATGGTGAGCGAAACCTGTTGTATAGGCCCATATCACACTGGATACGCAAATCTAAACATGGTGTTGCGGTCATTTCTTATATGGGTGAGCTAATAGTGTTTTACCCCCAAGTTTTGTTCACTTGTATGGAAGCGGTCATGATCAGTTCTGGTATTGTTAGACACACTGTAAAATCTCTCCATTACCGAGGCCCCGAGGTTTTGTATAACAATCCAAGACTTGAATGTATTGACCGTGTACCCTATAACTTGTACTCTAGACCTGTCACATATTGCTCAATATATGCTAATCTGTTAGCTTTGTACATCTGTGACAGTTTAAAAAATTTCGTACAAAGTCCTAATCTTAAAGGTATCACCAACATATAATGTTTATGTACTTGGTTTGTAATTGTTATAATTTATGTTCTTTGACAATATTTAAAACACATTACAAAAAAATTATTGCAATGTGCACCTTTTGACTTGAATAATTTCATAAAAATTCAAAATTTTTGTTTTTTTTTTACATTTTTTTTTATTGAATAATAGATATCTTTGTATTTATTTTAACTTAAATTCATTTTTGCTTCAAAATTACTTTAAATAAAAAAAAGAGAAAGAAATACAGTCAAACCTGTTTTAAAGGCCACCTCTATTTAAGAGTTACCTGTTTTTAAAAGCCAGTCAAATTTTACACAGATTGCTTTTTTTCATGTTATTAGAACCCGTATGTAATTAATTGCTACCTGCCCATAAAGGACAAATTTACTGGTCCTTTCTAATGGCCTTTTTGACAGGTTTGACTGTACAAAAAGATTAATATTTTTTATGAAATAATACAATTCAAAAGTAACCTACTGAAAATTTATTAAAAGAGAAAGTAAGTAAGAAAGAAATAAACTAGCTCAATTTGTTGAGATTTTAACAATTCTCATATCCAAGTCTATCGATGCATTAAACAAATATTTACTTTAATTCATCACCATTTGATTATATGTTTGAGTAAGTTTAAGCAATACACATTTCTAAATGTTACAAAAATCAATTTTTATAGCTTAACAAAATGAAGCACGGTTGCGATCCTAACCTTAAAGTTTTACATTTAACAGTAGAGACCTGTCAAAAGTTTAACATTAAGCTAACGAAAAGCTGCGAAACTTCGGCTGCTAAGTGGATAGCTAGTGACCGAAAAGCTTTCGAGACACGTCACTTCCGGAAAAAAATCATGATCGCGGGTGCGTTTTATTGAAAGGCGTAGAGATGTAGCTCAAAAGGTACCTAGAATAGCTGCCGATTCGGCACTAATTCGTTAGTTTAGTGTTAAACTTTCGACAGGTCTGTACTGTAGATACAGGCAATTAAATTTTATTTGACATTTTTCCAGCTTTGGATGACAAATGTTACGTATATATAAAATTATATATCATTACAATAATTCTCTTTTTCCAAGGTCGAGTTTAGGCTTTATGGCTGCATTATGCATTTAAAATTTTATTTTGTTTTTTAAATCTATAAATATTCAAAAGAATTTGTATATTTGTCTGCAATTTGAAGAGTAAAAAAAAGCAATATTAAATACTGAAAATGATAAGTGATTCCAATAACAATACGCAATACAAATATCGTTGTATACATATACATGTATTTGTTGCCGATTTTGTTTTCAAAATAGAATTACATGCATAGTAGATGTCTGGCATTGAATGTATTTGAAACTAAAGACGATCACTCCCATATTCTCTTTTTCTTCGGCGGCCTCGGTGGTTTCAACTTATGAAATGTGTATGTATATATTATGCTGCTTTTCCAGAACTTCATTGAATTTGATATGTGTTGTTTCTAGATCCTTATCTTGTTGTTTTTTTTTAAATAGTGCGTCTTATCGGCGGTGCCATACATTTTTCCGCTGAAGTTGCGTCTTTTTAAACACTTGACAAACATATATATTCGTGTAGATGTACATGCATGTCCATCCAGCATAGCCCTTTTTGGTCGAAGCGCGGACTCATGACACTATGGATTAAAACTCTGATTTGTGGTCTTCTTCGTCTAACTTGAGAAAGTTTGTATTTCGAAGGCTGGTGTACTTGTTCTTGTACGGGACCACAATTATATTGCAGACCAGATCACCTTTGTATGTTTTGAGTGAAATGATGTGGAATGTACAGTACGAGACTGTTGAACGTTTTACACTAAGTAAACGAATTAGTGCCAAATTGGTAGCCCATCTCGGCCTCTCGTTTAATAATATCTTGACAGCTTTTCGGCAGCTGCTATCTATCTCTTGACAGTTTTTCGGTAACTGGCTATCCATATATGGGCTTCTCGACCACTTATTACGTATGTGAAGGTGTTTGAATAAAGGCTAAAATAGTAATTTGCATCAGGTACTTTGAAAATCTTCAAGTGACAAAATACCAATTCCATTAGCAGGAAATTTACTATAGATAGATGGATAAAAACGTGAATTCACTTTAGTCTGCATTTAGAAGAGATGAATAATTAGTCTGTGTGTGATATGTCAGTCAAATTTTAACACTGTACCAATGATGGTACGGTCAGCTCTACGGCCATTTTGTGTAGGAGATTGATTGAATAGTGTCTGGCTGCAAAATAGGCAATTAGCAAATCAAACATTAGCCTAACTTGGTATGCATACATGTACGTTTAAATAGATTTATGGTAAAAAGTTAAAAGTTTCGAAAAATGTGCATGGCTGCAAAATAGGCAATTAGCAAATCAAACATTAGCCTAACTTGGTATGCATACATGTACGTTTAAATAGATTTATGGTAAAAAGTTAAAAGTTTCGAAAAATGTGCATGGCTGCAAAAAAGGCAATTAGCAAATCAAACATTAGCCTAACTTGGTATGCATACATGTACGTTTAAATAGACTTATGGTAAAAAGTTAAAAGTTTCGAAAAATGTGCATGGCTGCAAAATAGGCAATTAGAAAATCAAACATTAGCCTAACTTGGTATATACCGTATACTTACATATAGATTGATGGTAAAAAGTTTCAAGAAAAATGTGCATACTAAAACACCAAGAGTCCATTCCAAAAGAAGGGGTCTCTCAAGGCCTGAAAGACTTAGCTCTCGGTTTACACAAAAAGTTTAACATGAGCTAACGAATTGGGTTTGAGGCCAAGTTGCTGAGTGGCGAGATGTGGGCAACTGGTGAGCAAAAAGGTGCCAAGTGAAGTACACGTATTATAGCAACTACCGAAAAAACTACCGGGGTATTGAGATATAAGTAACGAGAAGCCGATATCAACTGCGGTACTTAGCTTGTTAGCTTATTGTTAAACTTTTTGATAGGTCTCTATTGTATCCTGAAAAGCATTCATGATTTCTCATGATCCGAATAAAAATCATATTTATTGCTTTGACCAACTGGAGATAATAATTAAAACATTTTTGAATCATTAATTTCGTTTATGATTTCTTAACAATATGAAAACCTTTGTACAATCCTTTTTAAGTTTCCCTGCTTGATTATTTCTTTAAACAGCTGGGATCTTATTTTGTTATCATGAATTGACCCAACTCTCAGACTTATGAGGTTTTGGTAGATTCAACAGAATTCATAATAGTAATTGTTTAAAATTCGATGACATACAGTGAATTTCTGTAAGAAGATCAAAGGGTTAAAGGGAAAGGATTTTTCGTTTATACATGAATAGTATTTCCCAGGGAATGTCCCTGTTAGCATTTTGAAAGATGAATAACTTTATAAAGCATAGAAATATGAAAATATAAAAGAAAGTAAGGAAAAAAGGATAGTACGGCCCAGCGGATGTTTGTGTAAGCATTTCGAAAGATGAATAACTTTACAAAGCACATAGAATATGAAAGGAAAAAAAGGAAAAGGGATAGTACGGCCCAGCGGATGTTTGTGTAAATATTTCGAGAAAAAAAAACTTTAGCATTAAGAAATTTGAAAAAAGATTAAAAAAAAAAAGAAAGAAAGAAATGTAAAAAAAAAGAGAAAGAAATAGAATATACATATTTATATGGCGTTTTATTTGTGACAATTGCAGTTGTATATTACACATGCGATATTTATATATGTTCATGTATAATGGTAATAGAAACTGCAAGAAAAAGAAGTACATTGTAATGATACACATGTAGGAGACCTCGATATAATAAAAAAAAACTAGAAAAAAATCTACAAAACTATATATATATCGTGACAGTAATATATTGGAAAATTATTCAGAAAACCAATTGAAGATAATTTCACATTTTTTCTCGGGGTTTCATCCGGTTATTGAATTTACAACAATCTTGCTTCAATTAGTATCCACTACTTTCCTTGCGTGCTTCGCTTCACTTTTTGCGTTTAAGAATTTCGTACGAATGATTCCATTAACAAAAGGTCATTTGAAGAGCACCATATTGGAATTCAGATGTTTTAATTTTTTCCATTTGTAAGACGTATGAATTCATGTTCATTTGAATTGGTTCTTCTGGTTTTGTGAAAGTGTGCTAAGAAAATCAATGTTAAACTCGTCAAGTTTGAATATTGGTTACGTTCCACAAATTGTAAAAACTCATTTTGCAATATCTTTTTATATGTTTTTTTTTTTATATTTTTATATGTTTGAAAAATTGCGTTCGATTTCAATCGTTTTTATCATGAGGAATAAAAATATTACATGTTGAGAGCAATTTGTTTTGATTCCAGAAACTTTTTTGTTTACCCTACTTTACTTTATTAGACACCTTAAATAAGCCTAAGACATGCATTGTATCTTAGCACCGTGGTTCTAGTGTCAGCCAAATCACACTGGGCTACCCCGATGTAGCTATGACTGACAGTGTGTACATGTGTCAGCTTCAGCTTTGTATTAGTGTGCATTCGGAGATAACTCACCGAGACAACAGTTGTAGAGGAACCATTACACTGGGTAAGTCAGCGGTGCTAGCAATGAAGTAACTTGCTTTAAGATCACAACATGTCCTCGTCGGGAATCGAACTCACCACCTTTGGATCTTGAGCCCAACAACTGACTTACATGCTTATACTATTCTGTGTCTTTCAACTTAGCTGGTATTTGATAGATATTCGGAATGGTTACTAATTAACAAAATGTTTCATTCAATTTATCTTCAGAGTACATTGGGATTTTCATTTTCTTGAAAGAAGACAATTGTTCAAATGCCAGTTATAATGAATATTAGCACTCTAAGTTTGTAAAATATAAGACATTGAAAATATCTATTATCAATAAGCGTGTAGCTTTCTCTTAGTCTGCATGTTAGGAGTGCGTTGGTATAATAGCCGTATTTTTCATCTTAATGTAAGGTGATTTTCACATGTCAGTTGGAAGAGATGCACACAATGCAATGAATGGGCATATAGTACAGAACTGTCGAAAGTTTAACAATAAAGTAACGAACTAATTTTGAATCAGCAGCTGATCTCTGTAACTCTTTAGCTATATGATTATATCGCCAGCTGTTTGGTCACTAGCTATCCACATTGCGGCTACACGGCTATCTATATTGCGGCTACACGGTAGCCAAACATTAGTTTCTTTTCGTCAGGTTAAACTTTCGTCAGATCTATACTGCAGTATGTGCAAAAGAGCTTGCTATCTCGAAAAAAAATATATGCAGCACAATATTTTACAAATGTCATTTTAATTTATGAATCTGAATGCTGGACATGTATTTTCCTAACTTTGAAGCAAATTGATGGTGTATTTATCTTGAATTTTCATTGGAGCATAAAATTTTCCAAACAATGACAAATATAGTACAGACCTGTCGAAAAATTAACACTGAGCTAACAGAAATGCGTGGACGCTCGGCTGGCGAGCTCGAAATGGCTGAGATATAGATAACTAGTGCCCTGTTACGCCACATAGCGGTGTTGTCGCATAAACGTGTTCCAACACGTCTATGCGGGGAAATTCAACGCATAAAGAGAACGCTTTTATGCGGCAAAAAAGACTACCTTCCGCCGCATAAAGAAAACATTTAAAGCGCGATACCATAATATCCTTCACTGTCATCACCTATCCTGGGTATAGTAATCTCTCTCTCTCTCTCTCTCTCTCTCTCTCTCTCTCTCTCTCTCTCTCTCTCTCTCTCTCTCTCTCTCTCTCTCTCTGTAATTCGGTTTTCGTGCATTTGAAAGAAAACCGCACATCCGATTGGAGCTGAAACTTAGTTGATTATGGGATTGCCACCACCACGCATCATCGATATAACCACCACCGTTTTTGTCGAGATATAAAAACTTTTTAAGATTCGTTTAAGTTATTTTAGTCCTCTTTATGCGCCAAAAAGACACCCTTCCGCCGCATATAAGCAACACATCTTTATGCGTTGAACGCCACCGCATAAACGTGGCGGATCTCTTTATGCGTTGGAATTCCCCGCATAGACGTGTTGGAAGCGTTTATGCGGTAACACCGCTATGTGGCGTAACAGTGCCTAAACACCTGTTATGAGAGATATGTCGAAACCCTGTCGAGGTATACATTTGTAGCTGATGAGGGATTGAGACGAGCAGCGGATTCGGCACTTGTGTGAAACTTTTGACAGGCCTGTAGTGTTTCCTTTGTTTTTAATAATTATCTAGTCAGTTAATATTAATCAGTAATGTCATGTTTCCATCTTTCAATTTCTGCTTCAATAAGAACAGGTTAAACACGGGTTAAACAGAACTTTGAACACCTGTGTGAAACAAATGGATTTCATTGTAGGGCAAAAATCGATACATGATAATGAATCGTTTTGTCTCGATGCCTTACATGCTTCTGAGTACGCAATTTATTTTCTTACATGATCACTAAAAATCATTCGTTTAAAAGTGGCCTACTGAATGGCAAACTCCAACTTGATTGACTCGTAGATTGATTGTATGTTATTTTTCGGATTCATAATTATGGTTCCAGTACCTTAATTCTGATACAAGATATGTTGTTAAGGTGCTTCTTTTGAATCTAATAGTAACACAGCACAAGACAATACAGCAGGTGTCATTGTTTAATCTAGGATTTTTTTAGAAGGGGTCATTTTCAAAAACTCCTCTATTACATTATAACATCAATATAATTTTGCATTCACACAAGGTTGATTATGACCGACGGAGATACTAACAATCGGGATTATTTGACAAAATAAGGAATCAATGGTCCCATCTAGAGTAAACCGTGTAGAGACATAAAATATAAATTCTGATATACAGTCTAACCTGCCTTAAAGGCCACCTCTATATGAGGGACCACCTGCTTATAAAGGCCAGTAGAACTTATCTCAACTGTTCTTTATTCATATTGTTTGAACCTGTATATAGAGATCGCCTGCTCATAAAGGCCACTTTTACAAGTTCCCTTGGGTGGCCTTTATAGACCGGTTTTTCTGTACCAATCTATCTGTACAAATGTTATTTTTATGCACTAGTTTGGGTACCCAACAGTACTTTAATCTTGACATTGTCATTAAACTCAAAAATGAACGCCAAAAATCTAGAGTTATCTAATCAGTTGTCTGATAATTTGTTTATCCTCTCTTGTTTTTGTTTCGTTATGTCATTCGTTTCCCGATTCGTGTTCTTTGCTCTGGTTATCGCCAAGTACATGTTTTCCAACGCCATATTTCTGTAAAGCATTTTAAAAAAATCACAGCCGTATACATGTAGATTACAGGTTATTAACTAACCAGTTGAAATCAGCGTCACCAGGCGCTCTCAGTGGAATTGTTTTGTTTTCTAATACTAAATACACCAGGAGTTTGATGTTCATTACGTAATGGCTTTTCCCGACGACGCTCAAAGCTGTTTTAGTTTCCGTTTCAGACATTAGGCATTAAAGTTCCGTTTCCCTTTGATTTTTGTACCATGGGTATAATGATTTTATTTTATATCACAGTTTCAGAAATAAATTGTAAGGCTTTCAAATATTTCTTTTCACAAAATGATTGTAACACAATTCCCAGACATACACGAGGATAAAAAGTGTATCGAGACGAATGCAATTAAAACACAAATCTTTTGATTCTTTACCCAGTGGCTATTTGCAAATATATGTATGTTCATTTTAGAGAACGTTTTGTAATCTATATAATGGATTTTCAACGTTTTCCCCCTGGATGCTTAACTTTGAAAAAATAACATTTTTTCTCTCCGGCATTCCTCGGGAGTGATTGCATCAACGGTATTTAAAGCATATATTTGAAAACATTTACAGTATATGCCTGGCTAACACTGAGCTAACCAAAACGGGTCTTAAGCTCCCAAGTGGCCGAGATATGGAAAGCTTTAGTAGTGAAAAGCTGCCAAGATAGCAGGAAGATAGCAGTGGCCTAAATATAGCTATAAGGGACCGAGAAGAGTTGTTTTTTCAGCTGTAATTCGTTAGCTTAGTGTTAAACTTTTGACAGGTCTGTACTGTAATATAACAAACGTTGGTGGGCGAAGTTTGTTTTCACAAAAAGCTGAAAATGTATTTTCAAATGAACCCATTTTCATTACCCCAAATGTTCTACAATTCCCATTTCGAGTCCGGACGACGTGTGCTCTGAAAATTATATATACATTATTTTTTCCTGATTTGAGGGTTGTTTACAAACTAAGTAGATTTTTACCTTGTTTTTATTGCAACAAGATGATTCTGAATAATCTGAATAAGTTTGATTGATCAGAACTACTGTTTACCATGTTTACCAAAAGCTTACTATTATCCACTTTATTGAAGGCGTTCATCTAATCAAGTCAACGAAATATTAATAATAAAAACTGCGAAAATCTCACCGAGAATAAGCTTGTTTTCATTTAAGTTTTAAGTGTACTTGTACAAAATTTTCAATGAAGTATTTTTTAGACGCGTATACTGAATTAATTTTGAAGTAGGTGATTTAGAATTAGTGATTCTATTTAGGATTAAAAATTATAAATTTATATTAGATTATACATAATTCGTCTATATATTTTTGTGGTTTTTACTGTCGGGTCAACAATTAGTTGACATATAGCCAATCTGCTTTGGCGCTAGTAGGATGACCGTTTTTTTTAGAAAAGGGCGTAACAGTCAGTTGATTATAGGGCGATTAAAAAGGACCGGCATCTGGCTTTTTAAGACACCTGCAATTTTCTTGTTATTGCTTTATCTGTTACTGGATCAGTCAGCTGTTCCAAAACAACTGTACAATGTGGCCCCATTAATGGCATTTATAAAGGATTAGGATTTAATTAAGTAAAATAGAATAGGATTATCCCTATAATGACAAAGCTGCTTATTTCTAAAATATTGGTTTCTTGTCAAAAAATAGACTTATTAGAAACGTGAAAACGACCGTCGACGCTGTTATTTTATACGATGGAGAATTTAATTATTTTAAATCCTCTCACATTTTCAAGATATTTTATTCTTAATCCATATTGATATAATGTACTACAGTTATACTGATGTTAAGCAACAACCGACCACAACTGAACTACAAATGTCGGATATTCTGAGAAGGATCCCACAAATAAAAGCATGCAATGCAAGCCGAATAACACGTGATGAACACATGTTAGTCAAGGTTATTTTGATTGTTTCAAATTGTCACCAATTTTTAATTCGCGGATGCCAGTGAGTTTACTCCGAAAAAAGGTCGAATGTTTCTTGATTAAATGGCATTTTACGTCCCAGTCAAGAATATTTCACTTACATCGAGATGTCGCCAGCAATAGGCGAAGGTGCAGAAATTTTGCCTGTGCTTTGCGCTTATGGCATATACAGCAGGATTCCTTATCGTAATACGCCTTTCGCGAGAAGGGACCTAGTTTATTTTAAGTTCCTATCCTAAAGAACCGCGATTTTCATGTCCTAATGTGGTGTGCTTGGCGGAAGAACAGTCACTACCCACTTTCAAGTCTTGTATCAGACCCGATCGTGGTTCGAACCAACAACCCCCCGCTTAAGGAGCGAACACTCGAAAAATATGTTATATTCGTTATAAAGCAACATTTTACTATTTGGGTCTTCAACAAAATTATGTAATTTGCCAGTAACGAAATAGTACCTTCGGCAAATGCATAGTTAGATAGTTTTGCTTCTAGATGAAGATGCTTTTTAGTTGTGCATTTTTATCACGTGCGTATAACTGCAAAGTCTTGCCTTCCGTTAACAGTAATTTTTGTCATTTCGTACCAGTATTTAAAGTCAATTCGTAGAAGTAGCAGTTATTCAAGATACATCACAGGCCTGTCAAAATGTTTAACAATCAGCTAACGAAGAGAGTGTCGAATCGACAGCGCAGTGGCATCGAAAAAATTTCACCAACTGCTATCCATCTATCTGCAGATTTCCGGTCACTAGTTATCCATATCTCAACCACACGACAGCCGAAAGCCGAGCATTAACTTATTTCCAATAGCTCTGTTGAACTTTCGACAGCTGAGCATTGACTCATTTCCTTTAGCTCATTGTTAAACTTTCGACAGTTCTGTATTGTAAATCCTAGAAGCTAATTAATTTCCATTTACGAATTCATTAAGCAATTCTATGATTCACATCATTATTCAGCTTTAGGATATTTGTCTTTATTTCCTTTATTTCTTTTGTGTTATTTGACTTTGATGAATCCGTACTTTGGTGTTTCATTGTAACAAATTATGGCAAATAAAATATTTACTTCATCATTTAATTGATCCGTTACTTGCGGATATTACGACGGTTGTTTATCATCAATAATGCACACCCGTTGGTTCAGGCAGAACATTAAAATCAAATTAAAAACAATCATTTTCACAGATTGTTTAAATGCTTTGTTATAGACACAGATGCTTTTAACAATCGCAAATATTGTTTTTTTCTTCATTAAAATTACACACAGTATACAGACCTTTCGAAAGTTTAACACTGAGCAAACGAAAATAATTCGAAGTTCGGCTGCCGAGTGGGCGGGAGATATGCGGCTGTCGAGTAGGCGGGAGATATGCGGCTGCCGAGTGACCGGGAGATATGCGGCTGCCGAGTGAGCGGCTGCCGAGTGACCGGGAGATATGCGGCTGCCGAGTGGGCGGGAGATATGCGGCTGTCGATTGGCCGGGAGATATGCGGCTGTCGAGTGACCGGGATATATGCGGCTGTCGACTGGCCGGGAGATATGCGGCTGTCGAGTGGCCGGGAGATATGGATAGCTAGTGGTTGAAAAGCTGACAAAAGATGGATAACAGCTGTCGAAACGCTTTGAAGTTAAGTACATGTAGTTGAGTTGAGTAATGGTGTTTAACGTCCCAGATTATTTCACTTATATTGAGACGTCACCAACTATAGGCAAAGGTGCAGAAATGTTGCCAGTGCGTTGCGTTTATTTCATGATACAGCAGGGTTCTTTATCGTGCTAAGCCTATCGTGACACGGGACCTCGTTAATTTTAAGTTCCCATCCGAAAGAATCGCGACTTTCATTTCGTAATGTGGAGTGCGTGGCGAAAGAACAGTCACTACCCACTTTCAAGTCTTGTGAAAGACCTGGTCGGGTTTCGAACCCACGACCTTCCACTTACGAAGTGAGCACTCTACCAACTGAGCTACAGCTTTGGAGATATAAATAACGAGAAACCGTTATGAGCTGTCGATTTGGAACTTGCATGTTAGCTAAGTGTTAAACTTTCGACAGGCCTGTACTTTACGTGTGATAGATTTTTTTCTCTCATTTCCTTTGAAATTTCATTATCAATTTTTATAAACCGGAGTTTGTAATAACACTATTAATGCTGAATTTAATTCCTAAACAAAACCATCCACTAGGATTAGCGTACTAATCAATTTGTTCTAAATTAATCAGCACCACATTTATTTGTGATGGTAATTGAAAAATCGAAATTAAGTAATAACAAATTATAAATATGAATTGATGCCACATTATCGATGTCAGATTGTAATCCATCGGGTTTTGTGTTAATCCGGGACTTCTAACTCTGTATCAAATAGTTAATCTTTTAGTGACACTTGAAGATAGTATCAAATAAATGGCAGACTTAAATCTTCAGCTACAGTACAGGCCTGACTAAAGTTTAACACTAGGCTAAGGAATTGGCGTATCGCCGGCCACGCCCACAATGTTCCGACACTGGCCGCCATCACGGTACCAAAGCAGAGTCACGACCACTAATGACGTTCTATTGTCAGTGACGTCATTAAACCGCACAATTCAGGCCGAGTTTTCATTCTTTTTGCGTGTAATTCAAGCATGTCGGCCCTTTGTCGGAACATTGTGGGCGTGGCCAGCGATACGTCAATTAGTACTGAATCAGCAGCTCAATTCGGCTTCTCGTTAGCTTTATCGCGATAGCTTCTCGGCAGCTATATATTGCTGCTATCTTTTCCTGTTCTTTGCAGTTTTTCGATCATAAGCTATCCATAAACTGCCACTTAGAATCCGTGTTTCGATTTTTTTTTCGATAGTTCAGTGTTAAACGTTCGATAGGTTGTTACAAGCTACTTTTCTCGATACGATCAGTCACCAGACAGGCTGTAACTTAAACCTAAAATCACTTGTACAAAACAATTAATAAACGGTTGTATCTTAATTGTGAAAAATACCGGTTTTTATAAATTTCTAAGATTGTAGGCTTTAGTTAACAGTCATTATGTACCTCTTTTATTTCAATTTTAAGGTAATTAAGCATTGTATGATATATCGAACGTTTCTGTAATTTAGTTTAATTAGTATACCATTTCTTTGATTTAGACATGTTGACTAGGTATAAGTTAAGTCAAGACATAGCTCACTTCATGATAAATACAAGTATGACAAGTTAGTACATCGAGACCACCAGTGGGGATTTTGATTTCGGCCATGAAAAATTACCGCCATCAAAATTCATTTTTGGGATGTATCATATTTTGGTTTACACAAATTATATGCCTGTGCATTGTCCGTTCAGTTGAAAAGCAATGGCCATTGAAAACAACATCGAAAACGAGATAAACACATTGAACGTTTTAGCTCTCCCAAATCTTGAGACATGTGTGTATTGAAAGAAATCTATATATGAACAAACTAAATTAACAAACTAAGTGTTCATTTGTGATTTTAAAAAATATGAACCCTGTCACAAGAAAGGAAAGACCAAAGATCAACAAATGTTAATAAATCCCGAGGACTCGTAATTCTAATATCAAAATCTGAAACGGTCTTAGTGCCAAATTGTGTACAAGTACATATATATGCATTACTATGCATTTTCATACTAAACTCGTTTTCATTCAGTACTGAACTTTTTTTATTATACATGTATATTGAACTTAGTTTTCATTCAGTAACTGTTTTCAAATATTTTATTGATTGAGATATTAAAATATTTTGACGGTAGTAACTCTATTTTGTTTAAGACACAAAACAGTAGTAAAAGAACGTAAAATTTTATTACAATAAAGCCCTCATGTTGAAATTATCACTTGCGTTTTAGTATCTGGTCAAAAGATCAGATGAAAATAGACGTATACACAATATCCGACTTAGCAGGTGGTTTATTTTATATCAGTAAATATCTATTATATGTACAGTACAGACCTGTCGAAAGTTTGACACTTAACTAACGGATTAGTACCGAATCAGCAACTCATTTCGACCCCATTGTTAGCTATATTGCGGATGCTACTATCCATCTTTCGACAGTTTTTCACCACTTTAGATATTGATATCTCGGCCACTATGGAGCGGACCTTAAGACTCGTTTTCGTCAGTCCAGAGTTAAACTTTCGACAGGTCTGTACTACGTATAACAGATTGAATACACAATCAAGAATACAACTTACGCCTGTTTACACAACAAGAATAAATCCGCGGTGTAAATAGGTCTATATTGGCAAGTATCTGCTAAACTAACAATACTTCAAAACCTTATTTACGATACACAAAGAAAACACATTACAACAAAGAGAGTTTGAAAGTGTTTAAAATACGTTTAAGAACTCCTCATGGGTTAATATTATATGAATTCAATACACCGTTATTTTTTCTTTTCCAATTTCGTCAAAAATGAATATCTTTTTATAGTATACTAAACGACGTTTATTCGTTTAAACACAGTTGTTGAAATTTAATCGGAAGTTTATACCGTTTTGATAAAACATATTTTATTTGATATTTTATTGTTTGGAATACTAGAGTGTCGGATATTAACATATTTATTGCTTGTTCATCGGTATTCCATTTCACTTTGTGTGATATTTGTTTTTTTCACCTATGTTTTTAATAGTGCATAATAATTCATATTTTAGTCTTTGATCTTTTAATGCCACCTGCAAAGCCTACTCAAAAATCTCTAAGTTTCAATTTTCCCAGGGACCTAATTTTTCTTGACAACTTTATTTTCTTGACGTGATTGACTGCAAACAAACACCATTGTAGGCTATGCTACTTCTGACCATTCATTTATTCATTCATTCATTCATTCATTAATATGAATACGACATATATATGTACTGTCATGTATTGAGAGCCGTAGCATATGCTCATGCAATACAACATTTATATCGACGGTTCTTTTGCATGCCTAATCTTTATTAAAGGATCGGAATGGAGTGAAATAACTTGGGTTTACCGTGGAATTCGAACCAAGACTTGAAATAGATGTAGATGTTCTTTGGCACTCAGCATTTAGAAATGAAAGCTACGGATTTCTAATAACCGATGTCTTATGACACTGAAGGCTAAAACAATCTTCAATGCACATTGCAAAGATTAAAATTGTTGATACATCTCATAGCTGATGATGTCTCGATATCAGTAAAATATTCTTGTCTGGGACGTTCATTGTAAAATCTCATTCAATCAATTAATCACTCTATCTTGGAGGTCAACATTAAATTTTCAATGTGCATAATTGTAATTCATACTAGACTCTCTGGTCCTGCAAGTTCAGCCGTAATGAAACGTTAAAAAACTAATTAAAATCATGTACAGTAGATTGTTTGTTTGCTTGTCTTTAAAAAACAAGAAATGGTAAATTGACATTTTAGGTTGTATCAGCTGAAACAAATAAATGATGCAGACATTGAATAAAGTAATGTAAAAGTATGTATCTGGTCATTTATAGCTATGCATAATTTAATAATTCAGGAGTCTCTGTTTTGTAATAGATATAATAAACGTCTGTCTCTGAATCACTTTTTATCACATAATTAACACCTATTACCCAGCCATTGCCAAGTCGTAACATCGATTATAATATTACCAACCATTTCTTTAATGTCTTTAACACCTTACGTCTCGAACCTTACACGATGGAAGAAAACTGGCCATTGTTCAAAGGGGTTTTCAAGTTTGTCAAGGTCAGTTGCTAGAAGTACAATACCCAGATATAACGAGCACGCTTACAACGAATACATGGATAGTGCGAAGTCAAATATTGGACCCGAACACTATAAGTCCATTAATAACAATATGACGAAGTCGCTTTATAACGATTTCAAAAATAGAGTCCCATGGCTTCGTTATAAACGTGTTTTACTGTATTGTCTATCAGGCAGTGGACGTAACTTTGATAAAAGGTCATAAGTTGAAGATCTGGGGGTCAAGGTCATCAACAGGGCTCCAATGTCCATAAAGTTCCTTTGCAATGAACTATGTTTGAAAGTTTCAAGAAATAGCGTTTAAGGATCCGATTCTCAAATAAGACGTCCTGTATATTCTTGCGAAATAATGCAATTAATGGATTTAAAATACTAAACCCTGAAATTCGATTTGAAATAAATCATCACAACTTCTTGCCAAATCTGAATTTTGATAATTTTAAATAATTTGTTGTCATACAAGGCTCAATTAAAATATAAAAATGTATCAATAATTCATTTATTAACCAGTGCATGCATACGCGAAAGAAAAAGTGAGATGGGCATTGTCGATAATGTTTATACCGGTATAAATACGAATTTTTAACTACACAATTTATACATCATCATTAAATTTCCGATATTGTGAGATCTAGGCTGTAAGGATTGATTCATACATTATTGCAGGTCTTGGACAAATGAGCATTAAATACCCGGAATGTGTTCTCATTAGAGCTGTTTGTACTGTAATTGGGTGGTAAAGATGATGTTTAAATCGTCATTAGGTTCATATAACTCTTAAGATTCATATCATGTTAAATAAAGAGTTGAGCTTGTTTTTTATTATCAGCATAATTGGATAACACACTAAAGTCGCGTTATTCCTGACACGACTGCCACAACTGTTGTTAGTCAGGCGCTAAACAGAATTAAATTCACAACTTAAAATTAGCAATGTGTTTGGAAAAAATCAATTTAAAATTTTAACATTTCTTTTTATTCTTATGAGACATCTTTTTTATAATTATCCATCATGTCTTATTTTCACTTCATACAAGGACGTTTATTTTTTTAAATACCAAACGCACAAGAAAGAAATTATTTCAATGACAATTTCTGCAATCGTTCATCACTTATTAAGTATATGTACATCCATTGCTAGCTTATTAGACCCAAAGTAGATAGGCGTGATGGCACTGTACGTCCAAGTAAAGATTCTTTCACTTATATCGATGTGATCAGTTCTGGGGAAAAATCAAGGAAAACAAGTTTGTTGCATAAAATAAGATCATTTATTTTAAATATCACTTTCAAAAAACTTCAAAAACTTCAATACGTGTAACCATTCATTGAATGACAATTGCTGTTATATAAAACTATTGCAAACATAAATATAGATAGTTTCCCGATGATATCACAGTAGGAAATATTTGTGCATTATTGTCAGAAATATACTATTGTCTAATTAAGCTGCTAGATAAAATTTGAAATTCCTCAAAAACTAAGGTATACTCCCTCATGCAAAGTATTTCCCTAGCTAAATTTTGTAAAATATATTTTGGTCATTTGGGTATCTTTTCAACACCATGAAAAAATTGGTTTTACAATTTTGGTCCAAGCACTAAAGATCAGGAACTGTGTTGCAAAACGGCTATCTAGTGCTGTAAATTTAAAACTTGTATAATTTGTACAGTTGAATTTGTATATTTATTATGGGTGACAGTGTACATGTACATGTACATACGGCTGTTATGAATGGTACATATAGTTCAGTGTTGACAAATATCAAAATAGGATGGTCCTAATGAAGTAAGGAAGGTCAAGGACCGACACGAATCTCTTTTAATTAAAAGTTATACAATTAATTTGATATGAAAACTGATACCCACACGCCACTGATGTGTTTTTAATTTTCTGTTCACTTCGACTAAAGAAATTTTTGCACGATATAATAGAATTCACAATCCGCCTTTCACTAAAGTATCGATGTTGTGTCAGAGTCCCATCACGCAAATCTTTAACATTGACACCTTCAATTGAAGGCATTCTAAAGTTGGTATCAGTTGCTATATTCATTTACTGTCAGTTCATATGACAGCTTAACACTCATCAATCACAAGGAACCGTGTCAGGCATTCCATTTAGTTTATAACGAACACTTGACAAAATCAATCGGAGGCAATATCGATGTTTAATCATTATGTTTTAGCATGGTATTGGAACCAATCATGTTGTAAAACATTTAGTATAATATTAAATGTCATCCTAGTAGCTGAAAAAAACCGCAATCCATTCCTATTGGGTACTAATGCAGTGTAAGCATTTATCGGTTCAAAAGTAATAATATTGTTTATAAGATGTTTTAGTCCCAATTTTCCACCTTAAGTGGGGATCTTTTTGGTCGTATTCTGATCGCATGTCCTAGAAAATTATTGTTGATCGTCACATTTTTGTTAATTATGTTTCTCGGACACTTACTATATTATTTGATTTTGATGACCAATCGTTGATTGGTGTATAATTATGCGCTTTTCCAAATGCCAAAATAAAGCACAATGTTTTTTTTTTTTTTTTTTTTTTTTTTTTGCATTTTTGCTACTTCTGATATTTGATCTACTTTTTATTCTTCAGTCATTTTGGTGGTTAAAATTTTAACAACTATAAAACTACTTGAAAACAAGAACATTCTCAAAGTGGAACTTTTTAATGAACAAAGTCTTTTAATAAACCTTTTCATACGGACAAAGCAAGTCGCTTTGGTGGGAAAAGTTTAGATAATACGTATACTACTATCGCTTACTTACTTTTCATTAGAGAATATTTAAATAGAAATATTTCTAGGATTTCAAATTAGACGTGAGCCAAGTTATTGCTGAACATTCTAACTTTAATCCAATCCATACATTATATATCTCCTTTAATGCCATCAACTATGTTTTGGGTTGCTTGATGTTGAAAATGGTAAAAATGACAACGGAAACATGTACTATTTACGCAAGTGTGTAAGGTATGTACGATGAAGGTTAGCTTAAAGGTCGAGTTCAGATAAACTCAATAGTTTAAGAATTCCGAAAGCATTTCATTTTTAAAATATAAATCTATTATTGACAAGTCATTTTGATTTGGAAAAGTGAAAAATTCGAACTGAACTAGCTGAGTGAGACCACCATGGAATCGTGTACCAGCAAAACACCGTCAAAGATAATTGCTATTTTTAAACATTAGCGTTACGTTACATTTAATTCTGAAAATACACTTAATAAGTTCATTTTGTGGTTTGAAAATGACATCAAAATGGATTATCACGACAAAACGTTGTAGTATTAAATAATCTCGCTCCATTGCTTCTAATTACATGTTTGAATGTCAAATATGTGACTTGCATAACAATAAGTATAATTTAATTTCCCAAGGACCATCCCCAAATGTGACCCCAATTATACAATATTACAAAGTTGTATTTAGTTTTAAGTGATGTTTGTTAGTTTGGTAATGTTGAGGTTGGGGTTCAGCTTAAATTCTGTATCGTTTTAATCTATAAGTACATGTAGGTGGTGCTATTAACTTAAAAAAAAGAAAGATATTTAGATTATCAAAATCTTTGATCGAAACAACTCCATTTTATAGTTACGGTTTTGATCAGAGTTAGAGTTGACTTTCATCTTGAATTCGGTAATATGTAAGTCTATAAGTAGGTTATGATATTTTATTAACTTGAAACAAAGTTTCTAAGAAGTATTTTTAAACCACCAAAAACTTTGATCGAACTTCATCCTATTTTTTCTTACAACTTTGATCAAAGTTTATCGACCTAGATCTAGCGTGAACGATAAAAGACTATGTTATTCTAACCTCAACGAGAGCAATACCGTAAATGTAAAACACAATTATTTAATAATGCTATTACTTACTAATAAAAGTGAAATTGTAGGTTTCCCTACATGTAGATCTCTATAAGTTTTTACAGCACACTTTGATATTGTAAACACCTAAACTTTGATCAAACTTACTTTGTTCAAAGATTTTGATTGAAGTTCCTGATAGTTTAAACCTTCTTTAAGATATGTATTCTATAAAATTATACAAACGTAAAACTGAACAATTCGAACAACGTGGTTGGTAATGTGCTTTTATATGTCACAGTTTACTATTGAACGTCAGAAATAAACCTATTTCCGCAAGCAAAACGTGGGTACTGCCATCGATGGAAATCCATTTTTACAAATAATATACATCATTTACATTTTAATAGTGCATTGAACAGATTTAAGTATTAAATGCTGGGTCTCTTCGTGGTTTGGAATTTTAAATTTCAAGGATCCGATCCAAAGCTAATGTGATTACCTACGTAACCCGGCAACATCCCATAATTTATACTTATCTCAATTAATCCGATTTAAGTTATTGAAAAAGCGGTCTATCAGATATATAGTTTAAATTTGTAATTCTAATTTTATATACTTTATCAAAAAGCAAATCGACATAGGGTCGCATTCCAACTGTAAAAAAGTCTGTAAAATATTGCAACAAAGATATATTCGATCTTTCATCCTGTTTTTTATAAGAATAGATTGTAAATTTTCAATAAACATCATAAGACTAGAGTGGGGTAATGATGTTTTAGGACCAAGTCAAGATTCGATCAAATACGGAGAGATGGGCTACCGTTGTTCTCAGTCCTCATTCATAAGACTAGAGTGGGGTAATGATGTTTTAGGACCAAGTCAAAATTCGATCAAATACGGAGAGATGGGCTACCGTTGTTCTCAGTCCTCATTCATAAGACTAGAGTGGGGTAATGATGTTTAGGGCCAAGTCAAGATTCGATCAAATACGGAGAGATGGGCTACCGTTGTTCTCAGTCCTCATTCATAAGACTAGAGTGGGGTAATGATGTTTTAGGACCAAGTCAAGATTCGATCAAATACGGAGAGATGGGCTACCGTTGTTCTCAGTCCTCATTCATAAGACTAGAGTGGGGTAATGATGTTTAGGGCCAAGTCAAGATTCGATCAAATACGGAGAGATGGGCTACCGTTGTTCTCAGTCCTCATTCATAAGACTAGAGTGGGGTAATGATGTTTTAGGACCAAGTCAAGATTCGATCAAATACGGAGAGATGGGCTACCGTTGTTCTCAGTCCTCATTCATAAGACTAGAGTGGGGTAATGATGTTTAGGGCCAAGTCAAGATTCGATCAAATACGGAGAGATGGGCTACCGTTGTTCTCAGTCCTCATTCATAAGACTAGAGTGGGGTAATGATGTTTTAGGACCAAGTCAAGATTCGATCAAATACGGAGAGATGGGCTACCGTTGTTCTCAGTCCTCATTCATAAGACTAGAGTGGGGTAATGATGTTTAGGGCCAAGTCAAAATTTGATCAAATACGGAGAGATGGGACATCGTGGTACTTAATAGTACTTGGTCCTTAATCATAGTAGAAGAGTGGCGTGTGATTCTAACCTTTGGCTGTGATCTATAAGTGTGCGCTTTTTAAAAACTGAACATTTAATTTAGAAAGGTTTTGGTTATCAACTGCAAAGTCCAACCTACCATAAGGGTTACCTCTATATAAGGGTCGCCTGCTTTAAAAGGCCAGTAGAATTGTATTGCAATTTTTCTTTATTCATATTATTTAAACCTGTTTATAAAGGCCACCTTCACTGGATCCCTTGGGTGGCCTTTACAGACAGGTTTGACTGTAAATAGAAAAACTAAGCCAATAGTTTTGTAATTGGTGTCGTCAGTTAACATAATAACAGTATGCTTTTATAGATGGTTTACAACCGCTAACCATGCACAGAATATGACAGAACTGAAGCGAATAGTTTTCCGGACGCTGTTATCCTAAGTGTTCGCTTTTACAAAATGAGTATTAAAGTGATTTACAACAACAAAGCATGCACATGGTAAGACAGAATTGAGGTGAATAATGTAAACGTATTTATTTTCGCGGTGTACTAATTTTTGCTTAATTCGCGGTAGTTTGTTTTATTATGCTTATTGTGTTACAGTTCATATTTCGAAAACGTGAAAATTTAACTACGCGGATGTATCTAAATTTCCTTTACCACGAAAATAAATGCTCGCGAAATAAAAAATGTTAACAGTAGTCCTGTCGTTGGTACCGCCGGTAAATTATGGGATAAAACTAAAGTGCTTTAATAAAAGTCCATATAAGACTTGTGATTTGCTGCCGTTTACTAAAATAGAGATTTTTTTCAAATCAAGCATTTTGTTCGCTTAAATAGCAATAAAGCCAGACTTTTGTGCTTAAAGCCTATTTTCTTCTATAATTATAGTCAAAAGAACTCTACAAGCGTATTTCTAATATACAACATATTGCTAGATCATATACAAAATGTACTTTATAGTAATCCCTAAAGACTGATAAATGCCGTTGAGAGGCAATATTCAAACAAATCAATTGAACATCAAAAAGACATGTACATCAGGGGTCATTGTGAGTGCCGACTTTCTATAAAACTAAAACCTTAAACTTTAAAATAAACAAATTGAAAAAAAATCCCATGTACGGAATAAAAAAAACTCACAGGGAAGTGTTTTGATTAAAATACATCGATTCAGTGAGGAATAAGTTTATCTAACAGCCATTTTTGTCTTTGACTAGATTGATATGTATTTATCCTCGCAGTAAGAGATTCAGCCATGTGTAATGGACTTGTTCTTATTAACAAATTGCCGCCTCGGGAGAGATAATCAAGAAGATTGGAATTGTGTTTTTATACAGTTGCTTTCTGTATTTTATACCGCGCTTTGGGAAAAAGCAATCTGTCATCAAAATATTCCAAACGTATAATATCTATGTTTTTGTGAAGGTCTTAATTAGTATACCAAATTGACATGCTAGAAAGTAATAAGAATTGCAACAGACCTATAAACATATGGGCGAGTGGTTAAAGTTCATAATTCAAGGTTAATTCGTAAGTTCGAGCCTCAGATCAGTCAGGCATGCTATGTTTTTAGCAAGACCCCAGATTACTTCAGTTGAACTACTGCAAAATAAACGAGTATATATCATCCACTGCGAAATGAACGTGTATCGGCAAGTATGCTAGGGATTAACTTATCGAAGGTGGACATTGAAGTTTCAGCTGTTTTGAATTTGTAATTCAATTTTCGTTGTTTTGGTGGACACACTGACCCATTGAATTTAACATGTCAACGAAATTACAGTCTTTAACAGTAACCATAAACAACGAATATTCCACTTCATGTGCACACAATGGTATTTTTCATAGAATCGCAAAAATTGGATACCACGAAACTGAATTATTTCATTGTATTTAAGAACCGCTCAAATGAAACCTCTAGACCAGGGGAAGCTTTTTCTTAAACTTTTAACGACAAACTGAGTGCAATGACACCAAAATGAAATTTGAATGTTCTTGTCTGACAAACGCGAGTTACAACCATGCTATTGCCGTTGTGGCATATTGCAAAGTATTATGTGACCGTTATATTTTAAAATTGGGACTGTATTTTTTTTCAAAGTATTTTTAGTTGCTGCGGCAATTACCGAAACAATCGATCTACAGACGTCAAATTGTAGACGCCATCAGCTAATTTTGAAGGAGCTCTGAACGAAAATACGGTTTTGTTGATTGGATGTTTTTTCTAAGACGAGTAATTACAGGAGTTATGTTGCACGCAATGGCTTCATAAAAAGCTCCTAAAATACTGCTTCTTTAGTCTTATACAATAAAACGTAATTACATGATGTCGATAACAATTTGAGAATAACCGCAACCGATTTGAATATACGAGAGTATGCATGCTTCTGATAAATCTTCAAAAAAGATAAAAAGTCGTTAATTGAAAATGTGATATTATATTATATAAGATAATTAGACTTATAAAAACAGAGCATTTGATGAAAAACAGAATATCATGCTTCTAATTAGAGTTACACCATACAGTACAGAGCTGTAGAAAGTTTTACACTGAGCTTACAAAAATGAGTCGAATTTCGACAGCTTAGCGACCAATATAAGGATAATAAGTTGCCGAAAAACTGAAAAACTGTCTGAAGATGGATAGACAAAACTATGTGAAAATATAACTAAAGAGGGTCCGAGATACTCAACCAGCTCGGCACCAATTCGTGAGCTCTGTGTTAAACTTTTGTCATGTCTGTTTTAAACTAAGGTAGCTGACATGTTCTGATGAGTTTTTTTCAGTCTAAATTAGAAAAAAACGAAAGCTTGTTCGTGCCACTTTGTAATTTGATTTTTATTTCTCAAATCGTAGGTAAAATTGTTAAAATCGTACCTTCGAATTAAAAAATCGTACCTTCGAATTAAAAAAAATCGTAGCTACATATTTAAAAATCGTAGCTACGAACTTAAAAAAAATTGAGAAAAATTTCAGAATACAAAGTGGCACGAACAAGCTTTCGTAAAAAATGAATACAGACTGGAGAGAATGTTTTATACATACCATGGATCAGAAGTTGTTTTTTATCCTGAGATATAAATGTCTGGGCGGTCTGTTTAGTAAAAGATAAATGATTATCAATATGTAATATATAGGTAGTTATGCTTTTTGATTGATTGTATGATTGTCTGGATAAATATCAGAATATATATCACAACTTGTTAACGTGTGAGGGTTTATGCAATGATGCGCATATCACTAAGGGTAAAAAAGTACATACCTGTCCAAAATTTAACACTTTGTTAACAAAAAGGAGGTGATATTCCAGTGCCTTGTGGCAGAGAAATTGATAGTGGCCAAAAAGATGCCGATAAAACTAAGGGAAAACAGAGGTGAGCTGCCGATTCGATAGATTAGTGTTCAACTTTTGACATACACTGTGCCTTAGTGTCATATAGGAGCATGGCTTGCTGAAGGAGTCTTCGATTATTTTTACGAAAGATGTGTTCGCGTTAACATAAGGCTGGTTGCCTCTCAATATAAGTAGAATTGTTTTTACTGTAACGACAATTACACACAGAACAATTACATGTATATGCACTTTATGCCGTCAGTCGCAAACCACCTATGGGATTTGATTAATATAGACTTCATAGACATAAGACCCCTTAGCTTATTGTGATTGAAATAAGAAGACAGGGATGCTCAAGCACTGATCTTAATATTAGGCAAGGTGGTTTTTAATTAGAGGTTTCTCCAGAACAGGTTATTTGTGCAACCTTATGCTATGAGTAGTTGATCGTTATACTCAAACCATGAGTTTTCTTTAAAGGCACTCAGATAGAGGTGAGAGAGGGAATCTTTGTTGTGTTGTGTACATGTAGTTTGGGTGTTTTGTACTTAGTTCTCAACTACAAACTCTACACTCACCCTCCTAAACAATTGACGTTTTCGATCATTCTTCCTTCACGGTAAGCTACCTCTTACACATACAATCAAACAGATACAACACGCTGTTATACATGTATGTATATTGTTCATACCATTCTTTTTGTTCTGATAAACTTGCATATATCCAATAATTTCAAAAATGAGTTTTGTTTATATATATAGAAATTCAAATTATTACTTTTAATATATATTTAGGTTATAACTTCTATTGTATAATTCAATAGAGTAAAAATTCCACATTTATGAATACTACATAAAATGAAATCGCCCAGTTTAACATTGAAATTTTATGAATATGAATGTTTTGTATTGATATAACAAAAGGCCTTAATCAATATATATAAGTTAACTGATCTTTTTTAAATTTGGATTATGTATAATTATGTACACGTATATGGCCTTTTTACTTGATTTGTGTTAACATATCTTTTGTCATAATTAAAAAGTCAATAAGGATAACTAGGGGTTAAGTGAGTGAGTGAGTGAGTGTTTAACGTCCTAGTCAAGAATATTTCTACGGAGCGAGCACTCTACCTCTCGCCACATGAGATTTTATAGAAATAATCAAAAAAGGTTTTAAAAAATATCTGATGGACGAGATTCACAGCTCATAATGTAACGAACCCACAGAGTGTGTATTCTATTTTAAAATCACAAATCATGTTTAGAATGATTCATGTCGTTTTAGAACCAATTTCTGTCTCACCTTTCTAGGATTATTGTAAAAATCAGATTAATTTAAAAAAACACAAATGGTCTCCATGGTGACGGTTAGTCATTATGACTAGCATTATATAATTAATTGACAAAATCCCGTTACATTAAATTAAGTAATAGGTGACATTATGTTATTTGTTTAATGGCGCAGAAAGATGAAGGGCTCAGTTGTTATGTATTTTTTACTTTTATTGATTTTAATCTGAATAATTGCTATAATAATAGTAATCTAATAGGAAAATTGTTACAAATTCCCAACCGGGGATTGAATCATATTTGATTAAAACAATGCTTTTGGAGATATGATATTTGCTATTGTTTAAAACAGTTGCACATGTAATCTGATAAATTGTAGCTGAATACATTAATATTTTGTGAACGGTTATTTCGACTATTTTAATTTTATTCACTTGCAATAAGGATTGGTCAAAATATTGAAACATAAACTGAATTTCAACAACAAACCTGACTTAACTGTTAATTTCTTCAGTCACTTATAATTAAATTATCAAGTAAAATGTTCTGACAATGTTTGATGTACCAGAATCAAGACAATCAAGGTTATAAGTCCTAGCAGAACAGCTTTTCAATGTTTGCAGTTGGAAGAAACAATTTGTAGTAAAAAAAACTGAACTTGGAAATACCCATTGCAACTGCCATGTGCTACTTTTGAGTTTTTATGAAATAATACATTCAAATGTTGTACATTCCAATTGACTACTTTTGAATATATTATTTCATAAAAGTTCAAAAGTAGCATATGCCACAACAAAGAACACGGGGAATAATAATAAACAGAAAGAAATAAAAAAGAGTCCCAGGCACGATCACGTATCACTATCTTCGTTTTGTTGAAAATTGTCTTTTTGTTAAAGAACACAGAAGTGGTTAATATATATATATGTGTGTGTGTGTGTGTGTGTGTGTGTGTGTGTGTGTGTGTGTGTGTGTGTGTGTTTTGATGTACTCAGTGGTCTTTTACATTAAGTGTTGCAATATAAGAATTGCAAATTAAGACAAGAATGTGTGCTTGGAATGCCCAGCAACTTCTTGTATTAAATTCTTGAGACGATAAATGTATATTAAACGTAATCTAAATTTTGGCTTAACAGAGTATCAGAAGATGAACTTCTGACAGCATTGGTGTGATTAAAAAATTGCATAAATATGATTTTATTTTCAACAATTTCCTGTACTAAGTGGACTAATTTAGTTTGACTCATTTCAGAAACCTCATAAATTAAGAAGTGTAATGAGGAGTTTATTGTCAAGGAAATGCAATCTGAAGTGTAATGAGGAGTTTATTGTCAAGGAAATGCAATCTCCGGTATCAATTTCCAGAAATACATCTCGTATATAATCTCGTTTTCATTAGCTGTTAATTACGTGTTCTCTTTATGTATTTGTGAATTGGAGCACCATCATTACGTGTTCTCGTTATGTAGTTGTCAATAGGAGCACCATCAATTATTCAGAAGTTTTATCTGAGTATATCAATACAACAAGACCAATCAGTAAGGTATTCATATTAACATGTAGAACATGTGTTTGTTTAGAATCTGGAGTGCATTATAAAGTACAGAAGCCCCTGGTGTATTATGTATAGACAAACAACTTTGACCTGTCCGTTTGACCTTTCATTATTAATATCCATATAGAAGCCACTCATTACACATATAGTATTTGGATTCGCAGCCTATACATGGACAGTGTTCGTGCTAAGTGTTTCTTGTTTTTATTATTTATTTATATGTAAACATTTTGAAACAGAAAGATATTAGTATATTCCTAGGTATTTCCTTCAAAACCCAAGTGTCCATAAAATGTGAACAATGCTTTCGCACTATAATATTAAATTACTTTCAAATGTTAGTATATTTCTGTCTTACATTTACAATTTCTTTCGTAATTCTTTTATTCATTCATCATGTATATCAATGTGAGTGGCTGAGATGTTTTGATGAATAAAATTAAAATTGAAACTTATTAAACCGTTGCGTTCCCTTTAAAAATACTTTCCAACATAAATATTTAAATTAAAGGTCAAGCAGACAGGTCAATGTTGTTTACCTATACAGTATAATCTTGCAATTAAAAGTAAAGCTTCTCAAATGCATGCTCATTAGTTAATTGGTTCAATTTGAAAAACGTAAAACAAACGGCTTATATTATTGGATGGATGGTAAGTGTGCAAGATATTGCTTTACGTGGCATCAACATTTCAGACATTGACGACGGGATCATTTGTCTAATTATATACTCGTATCTCAAGGATAAATCTAAAACAAAATTAGGTTATTATGTTTTGTGCAATCGTGTCTAATCTGCTAATTCTAGTAATACTTATTATGCTCGTGACGACCTTTAGAGAGTTAGCATAGTATACATGTAGGTCAACAATTTTCACTTGCGGTCAACAAAAGTCGAGCATACAATGATGGCACGCATTTGTTTTTTAATCCTAACGTCTTAACGATCGGTCACCCCGATTCCGTTAGAAAGCAGGACAAGAATGATATATACCTGTTTACATTAATACAAGCTGCTTTCAAACATTGTTTAGTGCCATTACATTAACAAACAAATTAAACTTGATTTGTCCCAAGGTCGAATTTATCTGGCATTGGTACATTTCGCGGGAATTTGATGATCTGGCACCAACAAGGGGGTATTTCAATTTAATAAATTCAATTTAATTTAAGTTCCTATAGCGGGCGTTAGATTTTAAAAAGTTAATGGGAAATTATTTCATAGAAAGAAACTAATGTTTCTTTATAACTATTTTAATCGCCTCGACTGCATTAGACGAATCTTGGCTGGTGTGTAAAACACTCAACCACGAAATCAGAAGTTTTATATTTAAAACTTCAATGATAATTAAGCGGACCGATTCGAGTCTCAAGGCGCACAGAACTTGTTCATTTGAAGTGATGGTAATTACATGATGGATATAATGAACCGAGTACAGTACAGACCTGTCCAAAGTTTAACACTAGGCTAACGATTTAGTGCCGAGTCGTCTGCTCATCTTGGCTATATCTCGGTAGCTTTTCGGCAGCTGGTTATTTTATCTTTTGGCAGCTTTTCTGTCACTAGTTATCCATATCTAAGCCACTTGGGAATCGAGCTTTGACTCCTTTTCGTTAAGTGTAGTGTTATACTTTTGATAGGACTGTACTGTAAGAATGTTGATGATACCGAAGGAATCCGGCGACATATAAAATATATCGTCTTAATCTAGCGAAAGAAGTGTTTCTAAATAACTCTGTCTGATTGGATAAATGAGACAATTTGCCTTTGCCAGATCAGAAGTTCTCATCAAGATAGTCCTTGAGATAAAAATCAATGGTGTTAATAACACGAAAGCTAGAGGCAAATGTCAATCCGCAAATGTCTCGCAATAATGGCACAGTGGGAATCTAGGATAACTTGGATATGTTTCGACGACGAAGCAAGTGTCGATTACCTTACAATCAAAATGGCAAAGCGAAAATCTGTGATCACTTAGAGATCACCTCTCGAATAGGAGGTGCCATACCTCAACTAACAATGTAAGTTGGAAAGTAGAATTTTTTTGAAACTAGGACATGTCTCGACAAGGCAATTGTCACTGAACAGTTTGCTTGGTGGAATTCTTATGTTTTTCAAATTTCTTGAACTTAAACTTATTTACACTATCAATGAAAATATCTAGCGGTTTTTTATTTCTAGTGATTCTGAGACTGCCAATAATTCAAACAAAGTCTCAGACTCTTATAGTTTTACACATTGTCCCTAGACCAGTAATTAACAGGAAATGAGTTTTAAAAAGCCAGACATTGCCATAATTGCAAAAACATTTATCTTCTACCAAATACTACCATTATGTCTTTGTGTAGAGATGTATAATGATTTCCCGCCAAAGCCAAATAAATGTATACAACACAGATCTGGCATAAGTTTAACACTAAGCAAACGCATTATTTTCGAATCGGCAGCCAATCTCGGCTCTTCGATATACCTATATATGCCTCTCGACAGCTTATCGGCAGCTGCCTCGTATATGTATCTGTCAGCAGCCCTTTGAACAGTTGGCACACGGCAGCCGAGCGTCTCCTACTTTTCGTTAGCTTAAAAGGTAAAACTCTCGACAGGTCTGTAGTGTACATTTTATTGTTTCTGAGACAATAGGGATTTGAGACACTATATAATTATGGTCATATATCATATATTTACCTTCTTAACCAACCCTCTTAACTCGCTAATGAGATAATCGATTTGCAAAATATATTTATCTCATAGATCTTGTGTTGACCATCATAATTATTTAAACATTTACAATAATGTTAACAACAATATGTTTCTTTAATTGAAGATAAGGAATTATTTGTTCATTAGAAAAGCCATTCTTCAATAAAAACAAACCATGAAACAAGCTCCTTAGGCAATTGTAAAAAATAGATTATTCTTCAGAAAAACTATCTTAATGTGATCATAATATACACATAGTAATACACTATTCAATTTGCTAGTTCCATAGAGAGTTGCGCTATTGTCGCGAATTGTCACGAATCTACTTGGAAAAGAGTTATACCGGTCAAGTGTTTCGAACAACTTGATTGGTTCTCTATTTATGATATAATAACCAGCTGATCTAGAAGTAGTTTTTGTCCAGTCTGCCTCTTACGAAAAAGATACTTGCCAAACCTTGCTTGACAGCTTAGCTTATGATGTCTCACTCAACTGTGCCGGAAGTAGGTTTTGACCAATCTACCTCTTACGAAAATATTATTTGTGCGGTCAAATCGCTTACGAAATGAATAAATCAGCAACCCCGACAAGGTCCGACCCAAGACTTAGAAATGGATAGTGGCTGTCCTTTCGCCATACACTCGGCATTACAAAATGAAAGTCATGGTTATCGGATGGAAACTTAAAATAAACGAGGTCCCTTGCCACGATAGTCGTTGCACGATAAAGAACCATACTGTATAATGCCATCAGCGCAATGCATGTCGACGTCTCTATTTCGGTGAAATATTCTTGAATGGGGGTTAAACACCATTACTCAACTCAACTATATAATATCACTATCTTAGACCCCATAGATTCAAAGTTTACATCACTTCCATGATAAAACAATATTCATGGATATATAACTATTGGATTACTCAGCTGTACTCTATTATACCAAAGTCTTGGAGCCATAGATTCAAATTTTGCATTACTTTCATGAATATTGTGAGATATAACTATTGGTATTTCACTGTTCCATTGGGATTCAATATAAAAAATCGTTTGCGCTGTACCAGTTGTACTGAGATGGCCTTTTCCCCTACTTATAGTCTGGTCAAAGTCAAAATGACCGACATGAGACAAATTGAATTAAATGGCGGCAGATTATTTATAAGACGTTCATTTACTGTAATAAATATTCGTAATAATTCATTATAAACTGTTTTCCGATGGATTTTCTGGCTATCAAATATGCAATGAATGAACAAATCATTTATCCGTTATTGACATATATAAACTTTGAATGGAGCGGAAAATAGCAACACAGTTCATTAAATTCCATCAGTCTCTACTTGCTTAAGGCTAAGGGTTATTCCGTGTAATACACAGTTATAACACAAATTGGTATATCCAGAACGGTAAACCTCTTTGTACTGCTTTAAGGAACGACTTTGTTCAGCTAGCGTCATTTATTCCAGGATGTAGTATTTTACAATCATTTGTCCGTGGTTCCTTCTAGGTGTTTTGTATGATCGGATATTGCTTTTTCGATCATCATATTTTCTTTGAATTGGTAACATTGTGAATTTAGACTTGACACGAATATAAGTTTATTGATTCTTCTTATTTATGTGTTTAGGGAGAGTCAGTACTTAATCCTCTTGCTGAAAGGGTTCGATTGGAATTTTTTAACACTGTTTTGGGTTTAACGAACTCTATATTTTTACTTCCTTTTGGCGAATAAGGTGCGTTTTGTTTCGTAATGTGTCACTCTGTGTATACTGTTATAGGTTTTCTAAAACTCAAAAAGGAATAAACTTGTAATTGAAATTATGCTCTTGGCAACTACAAACGTACCTAAGAACACGAAACAATCCAAGTTAACAAAAGTGTCATATACCATTTTTTGAATGTATTTTACGCTTAAATTCAAAAAGTGGTGTATGGCAAAAGGAAATGCCAACACAACGAGAAAAGATAAGGCCTATTGATTTTCATGTACTAGTAAACCTCGTGTTTTTGAACGAACTCAGCTGAGTTTAATGACCATTTGATTGGTTATAATTGCATTTACTGTAAGTATTTAAGATATCATGCGCAAATACTTCTATTATATTATTATTATTATTAATATTTCTCGCTCCAAATCTATTCAGTGACCGGGTTTAAACAAACTTTTATTTTGGTTATTTTAATTTTGATAATTTATTTAGTTCGGCAATAGCGGAAAAATCGCATGTTGACAAAAAATCAAACCGGACATGTTGTTCAACAGTATACTGTTACCTTTTGTGTGGAACTGTTACTTGTGCACTGCATCTGAAATCAAAAAGGCATGGTTTCCTGTAAAAAAAAAACACGTTATTCCCAAATTTGCCATGTTAAGGGTTTTCCTTATTTACGCGGTAAGCTGATAAACTTCTTATCACTATTGCAATGTTATTATACATATAGGAGCCTTAAACATGACAATGAAAGCTAGTGTTATCAAAAGCATATAGTAGGAGTAACTCATTAACTAGCGCTATGACAACCAAAATAACACAACTACCAAATAAAATAACTAAAATAAGCTCATTTATTGATCCACATTGGCTATTGCAGGGTACAATTTTACATCAGAGTAGTTGAAATATCACAATGCCGTTTCTGCACTAAGCGATAGGTATTGCATTGATCAAGATTAGTGTGTTAAGTAACGGTGTTTTACACTCTAGTAAAGTTAACGCTTAGTAATCACATTGCCCCCCACCACCTATAGTCTAACCATACTAAACAGATCCTTGTATTGCAGTATGGTGGGCACTCTGGTTTTCTCCACCATTAACGAACTGACTAAATTGAAAGAATATTGGGTAGGGCGTAAAACACCATTACTTGACTCTACTTGACTTTTAAATCAGAGCATGATGCAAGGCAATATGACTAAAACATGAAATAAAAAAATACAAAAAATGACTTAAATTTCAAAGTTGTAAAGCAGCCTTTTTGCTGCAAATAGCTATCCGTACCTTAGCCACGCGCCAATCAAGATTTCGACTTGTTTTCGTTAGCTCGGAATTAAACTTTCGACATGGATGTACTGCACTCAACAGATGTTTATAAATAATATAAAATAAAAGTTTCTCTCGGAAACAACATCGCACATCAATACTTTTGAAGACGAAATTGCATCGGCCTTATTGAACTATATGAATATCAAAATCAATATAAGAATCAATTTAAACTAGAAAATAACATAAAGAAATAAAATTCTGAATTCTGAAAAAAAAAACATTATCATGATAACATTGGCTATTGGATATATCAAGAAAATATAGATTTTCCTTTTCGCTGCAAGTGAAAGAAATTGCGTAACAAAATTTTCCTCATCAATTTCTCGGGTTTTGAAAATGAAAAAAATATTAAAACTACTCTCTTTTCTCTCCCTGAAACTAAAGCTTTCAAAACATCCTACAGAAATTGTAGAAATGTTGATACGATTGACTGCACACATTTAAAAACTTGTTTAATTCCATGAACAATTTAAACATTAAGACACGCATGCTTGAATACTGTGCATCATTTTAGCAATAACAATCGAAAACTGTCTGTTTTTAAAATCAATGCTTAGGCGTTTCTTTAATTGTATTTGGAGTCATTAAATAATGCAATGGTTGTTTGTTCAAAAGATTAATTGGATTTCGAAGGAACCTTTTTCACACATGTACCATAAACAATATTTTCATTATAGACAAAATGTCTTTCTCTGTCATTTAAGTTAACAAAATCAGTCACAGCAGTAGCGTGTTTTCATTTTGTTTTGATAATATCCTATAACATTAATGTTACAATGGCGTTACATAATGGGTTTGTTGTTTTTCTGGTTATTTTGTTCTCTATAGCTCTCCTATGGATTGGTTGCGTGAGTGCATACTTTTGTTTTTTGGATAGACTCTAATGAGTTTTTGGGAGTGCGAGATTAGGTCCGTAAGTCTTGTTATGTGACGAGTGTGAATTTGTGACTTCCGGATTCAAAATTAAAAGACGCAGTAAGAAATCGAAAACAACCACACCGGCCCATGTTCAAAACACAATCCTAAAAGCAAAGTAAAAATTTTGAAATCGACAAATTATGGTAAACACGCGAACCTCCATCACATAAGTAAGACCGGTTGCTCTGGAAGGATAAGCACCCACTGTTTAGCCAGCTCATCTGTCAAACTTGAGAATGAAAGGACTGTGTCAAGTGACAATAGACCATAGATCATATGTTTTTCGTTACCGACGGCGACGTCTGTAAAATGACGTCAACTTTCAGAGAAAACTCCATATCCGGGTACGAAATCAAAAATTATAAACGCAACTTACACACCATCTACTGAAATACAGTACAATCCTGTCGGAAGTTTAACACTACGGTAATTCTTGAATCGGCAGCACATTTCGACCCCTCGTTAGCTATATCTCAACAGCTTTTTGGCAGTTGCTATCTATCTCTTGCCAGTCTTAGCTATCCAAATCTCGGCCACTTGGCGTTCCAACTTCGAGTCCTTTTCGTTAGCTTAGTGTTAAAGTTTCGACCGGTCTGTACAGTAAATTGTAATGTTTTAAAAATGAAAATTTTTTCCTTGCTATAAGACTCACACAAATCCTTATTTTTCCACGTCCATAAACTATTGCAATATAACGGGCCACTGTAAAACAAACGAAACACAATGAAAACAAACCTGACCTTTGACCTTGATATCTTATCAACACAGGTACCCCCTGTGAATTAATAAAATACTAGATGATGTAACGTATTAGTTTTAATTTTGTTTGTGATACAACTGTGGTGTAGTTATGAATTTATCCTTAGCTATTGATTGTAGTCCAACATTATCATGGCATCATGCTGATTTAATATCTTTTTTTATACAGGATTGGATTAAATGCGATTTTGATATGAAAATTAATTAAATGTAGCAAATAGAACAAATATTACTAGTTATTTTATTTATGTACATAGATCCCATTTGGCTGTGTTTGAATTAAAATATAAACTGAATGATAAAATAGTTTCTGATTAAAAACACTATATAGCGGCTCACAGAACATATCAACATGTATTAAAATGACAGAACAGAGGTGCTAGACTACAATACTAGTACCACAGATTTTGATTCTAGTAGACTATTTCACTTATTTCGAGACGCCACCAGCTATAGGGGAAGTGGAAAATATATTGAACTTTGCTGTGTGCTCAAGTGTGCAAGTTCGCTTGCTAGCGTGCATAATCTAACATGACACGGAGCATCTGATTTGAAGGTCTTTTTTATAGGACCCATGACTATGGTTCTAAATGCCGGTGCTCGGTGAAGGAACGGTCACTACCTATCTCAAACTCCTGACCATACCCAGCTAATTTCAAGGTTCAAACCTCGACCTTCCACATGGAGCGAGCACTCAACCAACTCAGCTGGTGATAAGCAAAGAAAACTTAGTTGCACCGACAATGTTCTTAATATGTTTGTGAAATTGTATTCTATACTGAAATAAAACAAGTCATTACTCGCATTAAATAAATATATTTTTATCTCAACGTTTGTTTTTTCTTTATTGTTTGATGTTTTATTAGTTGGCTTGTCTGTTACCAGAATTATTTTATGCACCAGCAACCGTATTTATGCGTTTCTATGGTGACCTTTATCGTTTGATTTCGTGAAATGAACATCTCGGTTACATGTTTACAAATCAATTTCATCGTAAATCATTTCAAGTTGCATTAACAAAGTTGTAATTTTGCAAAGAAAATTGAAATTTTGTATGCTATTGACATTAAACGTTTAACAGTTGCATAAATCGTTCTTAATTTTATACAACTTTCTAAACGATGCAATTTAGAGTCTGAGGTATAATCAGGCTTTCGATCAATGTGAACGTAGGCCATTTCTTCATCAATTTATGAGACGTTTAGCAAATCGAGCCAAAAATGTAAAAGTAAAAGAAATAGCAATTATTTTAAAGGTTCAAGTGAATGCAATGCAATGTTGTCAATTTTAAAAGGAAGGGTACTGATGAGTTCACTAAATTGTTATTTAAATTAAACCATTTCTTGTTCAATCTGGGGTCTTCTTTGTCGCAGGTGTCTTTTGGTCTGGTAATTGAACACATTTTAATATGCAATTCCCTTCGTAACAATGACGTCTTTTGTCATGCTTAAGGAAAATGCATGGTTTTGCGAATCCATAATAATTTTCAACAAATAAAAATAAAGGATCTCACTTGGAATTTCGGCGAACCATATTTGTGTTTTGACAAGATCTATGGACTTCTGTAAACTTTGTGACAGTAAATCGGTCATTCTCAATTACTTTTTTTTACTTTGTTGTTAAGAATTAACTATTTAAAATGATAAAAATGCTAACAATATTTGTTTTTTTTTTTATCAGAAGTTTAATTATAAGCGTTGAATCTGATTTCCAATCCGGTCCTTCAGAAATATCCTGAATGGACACTATGAAATCTCACATTTTAAAACTTAAACAGTTTGTTAAACAAGTGACATTTTCTCACAGACATTCCAGTGGGGTGTAGTGGAGTAGAGTAATGGTGTTTTACGTCCAAGTCAATATTCTTTCACTTATATCGAGGCGGTCATTATTTTAATCCTATGATGGTGAAGGAAACTACAGTGCCAAGAGAAAACCTCCGTTCGAACTGTCAAACCTTTTTGCAGTACGACCTGCCCCGAGTTGAATTCGAATCTAGGCAAAAAGAGGCACTGTGATCCGCAACATGGCGCTTAATTAAAACCGCTCTTTCACCGACCCCCTCTCCTTTTCAAGATAATTGAAATGTTTGTATCGTTACTGATATTTACATACACAAACATTCAAGGAGTGATCATGTCTTTATTATCTTGGGCTTTGGCTGTAAATATATCTAAAAGAGCCAAAAAGACATTAAATAATAATGATTACCCACATACATGAGATATCAGCCAATTTACTGCTACTTACCACTAATTTAATATATTTATTTTTTGCTCATATATTTACGCCAATGATATCATAATCAACACTTCTAATAGCCCAAGAGCTAGTGGGGTTTGAAATATGTGTCAATGGCCAAAAGCTTTGAAGGTTGTTTCTGATAGAAAAATGTCTGTAGTTTTCGAATTTGGGCGTCTTGTGAATGAACTCGTTTCCGATTTTTTTTCAGACGCGAGTTTTTACACTAGAATCGCATTTTTCAGCCGGTTTTTCGGTAATTTGATAATTCTGCATTATGGACGCGATATGGCCTTAAAATGTCTTATTACTGATGCGGTTATCAAGAATTATGATCATTGTTGACATTTAAGTTAAAAACTTCTTGATACATTTCAGATTTTTTTTTAAAATAACTATTTTAGGAAAAAAATAGACCAAAAATTTTGCGTTTTTAATATTTTGCCCTCTTTTATGTCTTATAAAAAAATAATAAAAGCATTTAAGTGAAATGTTTTACCATATTGTCACAGCCTAATGTGTTTTGCATTCAATAAAAGTAGCTGCATATCATTTGGTAGGAAATTGCGGCACCCACAGTGGAAAAACTTTCCCCTACCCCAAAAATTGCAAATTTCTCAAAAAATCGATCTTTACTACAAATTTTGCTATTAGTTGCCATACTGATTGTTATACCGTGTAAGCTTTAATACTTGGGTGACAACATTGAAGACCTCTAACTAAAAACTTCTTGTTAAGCATTCAATCTCAATTTTGTGGCCAATTTTAAACAACCGAGTTTTGCGTTTTTACTTAATCTTTATTCGTTAAAGTCTTGTAGCGCATTCAAAAAAAGCCTGATTATCAATATACTATTTTATTTAGAATCCCTGATGTTTGTGCTTTATTGTGCAAGTATAATGTATAACACAATCGTCACACAAACCCTTTCACCACAATTTATTCTTCCCCCTACCCCATATGCAATAAATAAGCGAGTTCGCGAGATATTGATTTTACACTTGTGCGTTCTCAGGCAGTGAGATTTTAAACACGGTAGAGTGTTATAACGTAAATTTGTACTTGAAACATATAGTAAATTACGCTGTTAGCTTGTTTATTCAATGCTTTGATTTTTTGTATTATTAAGCAATGATAGTGCCACGCCCTTTTGTATGACTCGGCAGATGGCGCTGCGCAAAGCGTTTGTGTTACGTTTTCTGTCATTGCAAATCACACGTGGTTGCAATTATAGATACTTTCATATGGTTGTTGTTTATGATAAGTAAGAAAAAACTATTCACCCCTTTTTTCTATTGTTTTGTTACCGTTTATATTTCGTGTGAACAAGTTGATTTTATTTAATATTTGTTTTTAAAAAGAATCCGTGTTCACAATAGAATCAATGAAGTTTTGACGCAGATAAGTAATCTGTTTGTTAATTCTATTTGATTCCGTGACTGAATTAAAATCACTGTAAATAATATTTTGCGATTTGTTTGTGATAACTCATTGTCATTTCAATTAGAAGTGTTGCAAAATGGCCAGCACACGGCTGGATACATCTAAGGGGAAACAGATATTACAGGGCGATAGCACAGATGAAACAAATCTTGTTTGTTGCCTTCATGTCGATAAACGTTTCCAAGATATAGAAATTAAACCTTTTGATGAAACAACATGGAGTAAAGTGGCAAAAGTTGCTGAATATCGTCTTTCGAAAACAAAATCCCACAAATATAAACAAATTTGTCAAGATCTTCCTCAAAACTTTGATCCTAAAACCAATGGTTATCACAGAATGTGTTACAAGAACTTCACTGCTGTCTCAAAAAAAGAACTAGAGTCTTTTTCCACTGTAGAAGTAGAAGAAGTTTCTTACACTTTAAGATCCCACACTGAACATTTATCGGACGAAACTTCCTCCTCCGGTATTTTTCTTCCCGTATGTTTGTTTTGTGGCCTCCTGACGAAGGGTAAGAAAAGGGAACAGTTAGGCAATTGTGAAAGTTTGGAAGCGGGAGAAAAAATAAAAATGCTGCAATGGTTCTGGGTGATACAGATATGATTGCCAGAGTTTGTGATATAGATTTTGTTGCTAAAGAGGTTAAATATCACCATAGCTGCCGAAAACATTACTTAAATCTTTCTGAGAGGTGTATACCCGGGTCTGCTAAGACAGAATATGGCAACATTAGGCTAGGACACGAAAAAGCATTTAAATGGTTGACCGAATACATAAATAAAAACGTTATAGCACAAGGTCAAGCTGTAACAATTGCCTCCTTGTATGAATATTACACTACAATGCTGATGGACATTGGTCTTGATTGCTCCTCATATACCATCCAGACTTTAGAAGTAAAACTTCTAAATCACTTCAAAGATGATATTTGCATGAGTAAAATAGGTAAACGACAAGGCAAAATATTATATCCAAGCTTTCTAGATACAGATCAGATTATAGGTTTCCATAATACGTTTTTATTAAATTCCAAAGTCACTGAAGCTGCATACCAGTTGCGAAATACAATATTAGAAATGTCAAAGACATGTCCCCAATTACAGAACCCATTGACTGTAAATGAAATACAGAAAGGCCAAGCTAACCCCCCAGACATACTTATGCAGTTTTTTAAAACTCTATATACAGGGTCTTCAACAAAAGAACCTTCTGAAAGAATGAATAGATGCATCAGTTCAGCAGCAGATGATGCTTTGTTTGCTGTAACCAATGGCGAAATAAAGCCATCAAAACATTTATGTCTTGGACTGGGTTTTAAAAGTATGACTGGTAGTAGGAAAATTATTGAAGTACTAAATCATTTAGGGCACTCAATAAGTTACCATGTTGCGGAGACACTTGAAACTGAACTTGCAATGACAATATCAGACAGGAATCAGCTAACTCCTGATGGATTACTGAAAATTCCAAACTTGTCAACCGGAACGGCTTGGGATAATTATGATGAAAACACCGAGACTTTGTCTGGAAGCGGAACTTTGCACGACACAGTTGGAATATGTTACCAGAACACTCCCGACGAACAACATTCAATGGGGGACTCTCTAGGAATTCCACAAGTATCCACTACACAAACAAAGTCATTGAAACGTAAACGCTCTTTAGATATTGAGGACCCTATTTTAGAATCTTACAGAAAGCGTCCAAAAATAACAAAATTTCAATATCCCGTAAAAGCAATTTCGGACCCCTCTAATTTAAATGAGACCAGAAAAAGGGATTTAACATGGGTGATTTGTCACCATTTATTTTCTAATATACCCATGTGGTCAGGATGGAATTCTCTAATCACAGTAGATCATCTACCAGAGCAAGTGATAGGCTATATGGACAATATAAGTTTGCCACCGACCCGATTAGATGTGGTGTCGGAAACATTACGTCGATCGCAGATTGTGGCACGGGAATGTTCTGATAACACAGCAATTGTCCACTATGATCTTGCCATAGCTAAACCAGCGATGCAGATACAATCGGAAGAATCACCAAAGTACGACAATATTTTCATATGTTTTGGTCCTTTCCATATAATGTTGGCATATTTTGGCGCTCTTGGTCACTTAATTGAGGGCTCTGGCGGACCATATGTGCTAACCGAGACCAAAGTTCTGGCAGAAGGGTCTCTAAATGGGTTCATAAAAGGGAAGCATTATAACAGATGTCAGAGAATGCATACTATATTATCTCTTTCTTTCCGTATTCTCCATTTTCGGTCTTTTCTGGAAGAGCATGGTCAGATATCTGAATCTTTATACGAGCAGTTAGAACAATTCATTACAAATACTTCTTCAGAAGAAATGCAAAACGTTCTAGAGCAAGAAAATTTAAAATCTATTTTTGATATGTATGAAGCCTTTTCCAATGACACAAGAACTGGAAACCATGGATCAACAGCACAGTATTGGTTTATGTATATTGAATTAGTTGAACTTCTGTTACTTTTCAGTAGATCTTGTCGAACTAACGATCTACCTTTATTTACTTACTGCTTAGGAAAAATGTGTCCAGTATTTTTTGCAGCTAATAGACCAAACTATGCAAGATGGATGACACGCTATCACTTAAATTTACTTAACATTGATATAAGTCATCCACAAGCAAGAGCAATGCTTGAGAATGGTGGTTTGTCTATAAGACGCTCGAATAAATCATTTTCCAGAATTCCAGTGGACATGACACTTGAGCAGACAATCAATGCTGATGCTGCATCTCGTCTAACTGGCATTTCTGCATTCAGCCAGTCATATACGGCCAGGCGAAGATGGATGATTACACGAAGTGTCCGCAGTGCTATCGTTGGTGCTCTTCTCTCAAAAACTGGAATCCGGAAAAAGGGGGATGTGAATCAAGAGCTCAAGCCGTCGCGAATTCAGAGAGATAATAAAGATGTAAGTAGTTTGATCGACTGTATTAAAGCAACTAAGAATCCGTTTGATACAGAGATAAGAAATGAGGATCTCCTGTGCATATCAACTGGTAACAGAGTCAAAGATGATGTGAAAAATGAGATACTTAGTTGTGTAAAATATGGCGAGCAATCTTTTCACGACTTTAGAAATGGCTGTTTTGCAGATCCCTCTAGATTTGAAAAACCTATTACAAGAAACAAATTGCGCACTTTTGCATCTTTGGCACTTAAGGTTCGGGTTGAGGTGAAAGCAAAGAAAATCATACAGCTACAGTGTTCACGTGATCTATTTGGTAGGCTTTTGTTTTTGGCAACGACAACAGATATAAACTTGCAGAAAGTTTTTGAATATCCTCTCACTCCCGTGCCGCCAGCTCTTGCACAAATTGACGGGAATATGAATAAAACCGACAAATCAATACTTATGAAAATGTTAGAGAGCAAGGCTCATTCTGATCCTCCAGCTGCAAATCAAATTGATGCTTATGTCGTTGATGCCATGTTCCTTATACAGTTGCTGTCAAACCTACCAGATACTTTTGAAGGTGTAGCCAAAACCATTCTCAAGCTATTATGTAAACTGGCAAAAGAAATACACTTTGTTTGTGACACATATGTCCATCCATCCATCAAAGATATTGAAAGAGATATGCGAGGAGAGAGCAGTGGACCAGATATTGTAGTAATGGGCCCAAAACAAAAGCGACCTCATGATTTCCGTTCAGCTTTGAAATCTGCTAATTTCAAGAGGTCATTACTATCGTTTTTGCTACAAGAATGGAAGAATGATAACTATGCTGACATTCTTGCAGGCCATACATTATATTATGCAACAGAGGACCACTGCCATCAATTCTATTGCGAAAATGATGCAACAGTAGTGTGCAGTGAAGTGTCCAATCTTGCCTGTACCCACGAGGAGGCAGATACCAGGATCACCTTACATGTGCAATACATTGCCTCAAGGTCCGATTCTCCTAACGTAGTGGTTAGAGCAAATGACACGGATGTAATGGTTATTTTATTGTATCATTGTCACCAAATACATGCAAACATATGGATGGATTCAGGCACTGACGGCACCAATACTAGGCGATTTATTGATCTAACAAAACTGTCCAATGAAATTGGGATCGAAATGTGCCAAGTTCTTCCAGCTATCCATGCTTTCACTGGATGTGATTATACTGCAGCATTTCTTAGAAAAGGTAAAATTAGGCCTTATAATATCGTTGAAAAAAGTGCAACTTTCAGAAGCGTTTTCTCAAATATTGGAACAAATCAAAGAGTTAATGAAAGAGATATGAAGGTAATGGAATCTTTTGTCTGTGAAATGTATGGCAAAAAAAACATTAAAACAGTAAATGAGGCACGATTTGCCATTTTCAGAGAGAAATACGCTCCAACAAATCAAACTGACCCATTAGAAAAGCTCAAAGGAGCCGATCCGAGTTCACTACCTCCTTGTAAAAGTGTTCTTGTTCAGAAAATCCTCCGAACAGAATATGTTGCATATTTTTGGAAACATGCCAATTGCAGTTGTCCTACATTAAATACTCCACAAGAAAATGGATGGAAAAAAGAAAATAACAAGTATGCGATTCACTGGTTTGAAGGTGAACAGATTCCGAAAGATATAAGACTGAAGATGGACAGTACAACTTTTACAGAGGATGACATGGGAGAAGATGAGGATGTACGTGAATCCGACAGTAGTGATAGTGAAGACACTGATGATGAATGAAATTATAATTCTGAATGAATACGAGTTATTTTGAACCAGCCTGTCTAAGAGCACTAACACAGTATATCCCGTGAATTCGCATATCGTTAGCATATTGGGGTAGGGGAAGAATAAATCGTGGGTAATGGGTTAATGTGACGATTTTGTTACACATTATACTTGCACAATAAAGCACACACATCAGGGATTCTAAATAAAATAGTATATTGATAATCAGGCTTTTTTTGAATGCGCTACAAGACTTTAACGAATAAAGATTAAGTAAAAACGCAAAACTCGGTTGTTTAAAATTGGCCACAAAATTGAGATTGAATGCTTAACAAGAAGTTTTTAGTTAGAGGTCTTCAATGTTGTCACCCAAGTATTAAAGCTTACACGGTATAACAATCAGTATGGCAACTAATAGCAAAATTTGTAGTAAAGATCGATTTTTTGAGAAATTTGCAATTTTTGGGGTAGGGGAAAGTTTTTCCACTGTGGGTGCCGCAATTTCCTACCAAATGATATGCAGCTACTTTTATTGAATGCAAAACACATTAGGCTGTGACAATATGGTAAAACATTTCACTTAAATGCTTTTATTATTTTTTTATAAGACATAAAAGAGGGCAAAATATTAAAAACGCAAAATTTTTGGTCTATTTTTTTCCTAAAATAGTTATTTTAAAAAAAAATCTGAAATGTATCAAGAAGTTTTTAACTTAAATGTCAACAATGATCATAATTCTTGATAACCGCATCAGTAATAAGACATTTTAAGGCCATATCGCGTCCATAATGCAGAATTATCAAATTACCGAAAAACCGGCTGAAAAATGCGATTCTAGTGTAAAAACTCGCGTCTGAAAAAAAATCGGAAACGAGTTCATTCACAAGACGCCCAAATTCGAAAACTACAGACATTTTTCTATCAGAAACAACCTTCAAAGCTTTTGGCCATTGACACATATTTCAAACCCCACTAGCTCTTGGGCTATAAGTTAGCATTCCACGAATATATCACAACAATTAACAGTGTCTAACATGTCACTAACTATTACTGTATTGTGAGAGTTCGTAAAAGTCAGGCGCAGTTTGGCATACTCCTAGCCAGCTTTGAGAAAAACCAACATATACACATAACATAAACGCCCTAACCCGCTACAGCAGTCAAGGATTGTTGGTCGAATGTGTTTTACTTCACATCAGTCACTTAGCAACTATTCGTCACTCGGCCGCTAGATTGATTGATCGAGTGTTCTGTCAAGAATTGGTTCGTTGATCGAAGCTGCTTTACAACACATTAGCCATTTTTAAGCGATTCTGGATAAAAAAAACACGTTTTTCATATGAAAATGCATCAGTAAACGTTTTCCCGTAATTTTGTGAAATTTGCGATGTAAACATTGTAAACGCTCTCTAAAACATTAGAGGACATTGATCATATGGTACTCAAACCAACCACTTTCACTAATTATATAACATGTGCACATTTATTTCAATACTTAACCTGTCTTGAGCAATCACATTGCTAAAACTAAAATAAAATGCTCTTGTGTAAATGGTGCTATGACAAATACACGAGTATGCTGGTATGAAACCTACTCCTTATTTCAAATTCTCTACATTTTAATGTCCTAATTGCACTGAAAACAGATGTTAAAAAGTGTCAAAAAATTCTATTTTAATTTTTTCTGAAAAGTAACAAATAACCCCTTTCAAATTCTATCTATTTTATAATTTAACAGTGTTAAACTGAAATTATATTAGACGAAGTTCATGTGTGATCTAGATGATTATACAAACATGCTGTTTCCTTTAATGCCGTAATGACATTTAAGTATCTTGTCTGATGGTATCTGATGTTAAGTAATGCCTAAATGACACGTGTTGACGGCGTTTAAAATCATTATCTCTTTTTTGGAAGGTTACCAAAATTTTAACCTCACAACACTTTAAAACATGTATATAAATAAGAACATGTTTGTCATAAAAAGAGCAGCTGATTTAAAGTTCTGGAGAGAGTTATTGATTCGTTACTTTTAAATATGATCGTTTATTTTGATGTGTTCACTTAATTTAGACTCGCAATGCTTTTAAACATGCACATATGCATACGAACAGCACAGGCCTGTCGAAAGTTTAAAACCAACCTAATGAACTCAATGTCGAATCGGCCCTTAGTTTGCTTAATTTTTAGAACTTTTCAGCTGCCATTATCTTATCTATTGGAAAATTTTCGGCAACGAACAACCCATGTTTTCATTGTTTCTCGGATACTGTTCGACATTCGAACAGTTCTACTCCTTATTTGTTAGTTCAGTGTTAAACTTTCGTCAGGGTTGTACTTTATGTATATAAGAAGATGTACTTGTAAAATAAATTACATTTGTATTTCAAAAGAGTAGTTGATTTAATGCTTTCTTATAAATTATTTACAACTGTTTTTATGTATACACTTAAAGTTAGTTGCAGTTTTAATTACTTTGGTTTCTTTTAAGGAGTTTTTTCTTTTGAAGACAGAATAACACATTCTTTGATATTTATTCAGTAGTAGTGTTATGAATGTCACGGGTTCGAATCGAGAATCGTAGAACTCGAACTTCAGTCGGAGTCGGCAGAATATACATCTGTTGGACTTGTTTATAAGGGCCTCAAGTACAGTACTGTCATGTGCTGTTTTTGAATTTCTATTTAAATAATGCATTCAAAAAGCCTCATGTGTACGTTTGAATCATTATATTATTTCATAAAAATTCAAAAGTAGCACATGGCAGTACAGTACAGACCTGTTGAAAGCTTATTACTGAGCTAGCGGAAGGGAGTCGAAGTTCGGCTGCCGAGATATGGATAGCCAAGCGGGCCGAAAACTGTCGAAAGATCGATAGAACCATCCAAAAAGCTGTCGAGATACAACTTATAACGAGGGGCGAGTTGAGCGTCCTATTTGGAGCTAGTTCGTTAACTTAGAGTTTAACTTTCGATAGGTCTGCACTGTATATACTTCTTGACAGTTTTCTGGGCACTACAGCTATTCATATCGTTGCCGTTCTATTGCCTCCTTTCTTTAGCTTTCGACAGATCTGTATTGCACAAGTATATACTATCGTATTAGCTTACTTATGACGAATATATAGTCCATGTAGCTTCTTATTTTTGTATTGCTTTGGCTAGAGACTGGTTAAAACAAGGGTTTAACTATTGTACTGGAATCCGACGTTTTGTGAACTTTGTAATGCATTAAACTTGATTCTTAAATCAAATGTCCTTATACTGAAAAACATAAGATATTCTTGCCAACTATCTAATGAAAAAGGCAGAATACTCTTTAAGTTTGTTCATTTCATTTTTCGTTCTATAGGTTTATGTCGAATGGAGAATGGAAATTATATCCACCGACTCTCCTCAAGATAGAATTCATTTTAAGTATTTGAGTAATAACTTAACTTGAAACAATCTGTATTTTTCATTTAGAGAACGATTTTAAGAAGATTAATCTTTATTTGAGGTGTTATATAGATATGCACCGGATATGCACATTTAAATATATATAAAATTGTCTTCAACATATTTAACTCTACAAGAATTACAAGCTTTAGCTTACCAAGGCGTTGGCAATTTGGAAACTGATATAAAGAAATTGAGAGATCCAGATATTGTATAAAGGAACTACAAAATGTAGTCGGTCTAATGATAATGTCAGTTCATTGATCAGATCAGAAAGTCGTTGATTTAAAAATAAAAAAAATGGGAATCATCATTTATTTCATCAACATGTACATGCATATGTTATCGTCTTATTAGCTCATTTACCACAAAAATACATCAATTACTGTTTTGCATAAATTTCCTCAATCAACTTTGTATCGTATTAGTTTACTAATTGCAACCTGAGACTGTCAGCACATAAACCTATATATAATGGCCAGAATGATTTTTGAAATTTCTTTTTATGGGCCTTAACTATGCCATGCCATTTCATTTACAATTAGTTGTACCGAATCATGTACGATTTATCAATGTCTTAATTGACTTTTTACGATGTCTTAACGTTTTTATTCAATATACTTCAGGTTTTAGTTTTATAAAATCTGCATACGATTTAAGTTATGTAGTTATATAAATTATTATCATTATTAATTATTGTTATTATTATTATTATTAATAGCATACAGTACAACTGCATTAGCAGAGAACATAAACTATGCATACATGCCAAAGAAAACAATAAACGAATTCGATTTTGTTCTTTTCATTTCCATTTTTCAACTACCGATTCTCTTACAAAACAATTAATTTTAAGTATATACTATTAATGACTCGGAATAACGTTTTCCATTTGGAATATAATTTTAAGAGGATAAGTTTTTATTTGAGCTGTTTTATAGATATGTACTGAAGATGCACACTTAAATATACACATGTATTAATAAAATTGTTTTCAACATATTGTACTTTACCAGAATTAAAAGCGAAACAATTTGTTGGTAAATTACATATTATACTAGTCATTAATTTTACAGCATAAAACGGCCGTTTCAAAATACAATTCCTCATCAGTACTAGTACTGCTTGGTCCATAATTATGAAACCAATTTTTTTTCTAAGATGTTGGAAAGAAACCCAAAGGACCAAAATATATTTTACGAAATTTAGCTAAGAAATACTTTGCATGAGGGAGTATGCCTTACTTTTTGAGAAATTTCATTTTAACTAGCAGCAAATTTAACCAATAGTTTTTATTTCTGACAATAGTAACAAGTATTGCCTGCTGAGTTTGTGATATCCTCGGGCCACCAACCATCAAAAGAGATACGGCCGGCTCAGGGGTAAAATAAAATTAGAAAAATAAAACAAAAATTGATTTGAAAAATTCAAAGTTGCTAGTAGGCAAGACGCTTAACTATTGTTGATAGTGGATTGAATACACATTTGGAATAGTTTCGTTTTATTTATAATTTCTAGTGAATTTTTTATTTTATTTATTTGAAGGCGTTATTCAAATTGAAAATATATATTTATAAAATTTCACAAAACAGCTGACGGGTGAAATATTGCCTAATTTAGTGTTAAGAACAATACAACAACGCGTTTACTCCAAACGTTTTGATGTACTATAAAAGTGGGTATAAAATCACCAGGATACGTTTCAGACACCTATAGCAAGGGACACCTGTGCCCAATGAAGTTGGAAAATGGTTTTTGAATTAGGTGGGATGATGCGCAATTTATTTACTCCACCTCAACTTAACACCCGGCTTAATTGAGCGGAATGAGGGTGAAAGTAATACATTGAAAAGTGTTTAAGTAATTAAATATGTGACATGAATGAATATGGGCTAGGTTGTAAACAGAGATATTAGTTTCTAGTCGACAATTTGACAATTGACCGGAATGAGACTGTGTCATGATTTAAATTTCAAGTTAACGTTTATAAAAACCCGTCTAGAATAAATCTGTTAGCCGTGTAAAATTCGACTATTCGACTTCGATTTCGTTATTTATACACGTAATTGCACGTAACTATCATTGCGCATATTTGAATACATTGCATTAGTTATTTGAGTACCTCAGGCCGACCAATCAAATTTATTTATTTGTCCAGATCAGTACATTTTTAGTACACAAGGTTGCCATTTAGGTATTTTTTTATCGTTACGTGTTTGATTTTGGTACAATTTCCATACAAAAGTCCAAATTTTTAGTACTTTTAATTAAAACAACCCCGTCAAAAATCGGAAAAATTCGTCTAATTTGACCCTTTCATTTTATCCGTCTGTTTATCTGTTTTTATGGTACAAATTCGTCAAAAACGGATTAATCCGTCGAATTGGTCAACCAGCTGGTACCTGTAAACTGTAAAACCTTACTACGTTTTAAAACAATAATATTACAGTATTTCTACGACGAATTCTTTAGAAGCAAGTAATAATTGGGTAAGAAATTCATTTTTTATTAAAGTTTGGTGTTTCAATAGTAAATAGTAATATATACTTATGGTCCTAACTAAGCCATGAAGAATGAGTGAGTGAAAAATATTGTTTGAGGCCGCATCAGCATTCATTGCAAAATCTATCAGAATGGATGCAAAACGTATTGCGACAAGGTACGCCACATTCAATATAGTCTATACCACCACTTTAAATATGTAAGAGATTTATTCATTTTGAGATTTCTTTTTCATTATCATGGAGGACTTGAGTCTTTATTTTCTGTTATTTTAGATAAAACCCCATTGGCGAAATTGTCTGAAAGTTAACCAGTTTTGCTAACTTCAACATGCTTTTATATCACACTAAGAATGTTCGATCAAGACGAAAATCCACTCGAAAATTGAGTCGCATTCTATTTTTTTCCATTGTAGCTCTTAGTGATTCTGTCAAAGACAGTGATACATTCATGTTTTAGATTCAGTAAGAATCAGTAAAGTTCGCTCATTTTGTCGTGTTCTATTTCTAAGTACATGGTATCCGACACATGGTGTTTTTTCTCCAAAATTACACATCATTTTTCTGTGTAATGGCATACATGTATAATTAAAAAAATAATTTACAACCATATGCATGGTATATGAATGAGTGCAACAAACTACCTTAATCATTCATGCTTTATATACTTATAATATGTTCTGTTTTTAGAGTTATACATCATTCATAGACTGAAGAATGCTAAGTGGTCACTTACCACTAGTAATATTATTCATTACAATTATCTTTTATCTGCTAGGGCTACTTCATACGTGTAATAAATAACTAGTAGCGTGACATAATAATTACTGATATTTTTGTAAGTACATGCATAAGTAGTATAAATGCGCTAAAAATGCAAAAAATGCATTCCTACACTACGGTCTATGGTTGCACTCTGGTTTTAGTGATGCCATTTCAGAATTGGTGCATTTCTTATTCTTACTATCATTAGAAATCAAATGCAAACTTGTGAAAAATAAAAATAAATATAAAAGTTATAGCTAACGAACATGAACTTGGCATTGTTTGGACCGATAACAATGCCTACGACAACAAAACTATCTCCATATAGAACAATATTGTGTAAGACGAATAACGTTTCCACCCACTTTCGGAGTCACTCTTTTTTGACAGTGAATTACGTGCTGTTGTCATAAAAACTCAAATAAACCTTTATAATTATTGAAACTGTTCTCTTACATGATCTTTGGTAGTCGTAACTGAAAATCGTAACTTCGAATAAAGTAAAATATTTCTTGAGAAATTTAAATGTTTGCCGCCATTACGATTATAAATATCAAAAATGACGATGTTTTCACCGAAAGTGATGTATGTGGTTACGTATAACTTCGTAATCACTTTGCAAGGATCAGTCCGCATAACAGCATTGTTTAAATTTGTTTAGAGATCGTGGATTCGCAAAGCAATTAATTTCCAGTTATTAGTAGGCACAAGTAAGCGAAAAATACCAAATACAAAGTTTATTAGAGTTCCTTTGAAAATTAAATATAACTTATAGACTATTATTGCCATAACCACAGTGACTCTGATAGTAGTGTCTCTGTCTCGAACAGATCTAGAATTGTTTACTTCATATAAAATAATAATTTAATATCATAACACAACAACATGTCTTCACCAATCTATCTAGTAACACGTAATTGTCATAGCCATTACTTCACACGTAATATGACAATTTATTTCTTACGATCGTCAGTCTGTAACAAAAACATAAGCTATTATTGTCGAATAAATTGATTGTTTTGATTCTAGAAAAGTCATTTTTTCATCAGTCAAAGTCCGGTTTTTTATTTGGTTTTGTTCGGAATGCAATTGCAGCAAGTACAGAATGCGGTCACCATTTACACTATATTATATCTTTGCCATTAGTTTTTGGGTTTATCTGAAATCCAACGGCAGAAAGTGCACAATGTGATGGCTCTTTTTGTATTATACAATCTGCCAATGAATTGATTCACTGGCAAAACAAGATTTCCTTGCTGTGACATATCGACGTTAATCTTGGAATTTGAATTACACCTTTCAGATACCGGTGTTTTTGGCCTGGACTTTAAAACATATCTGTACATTTGTTGCATATGCAAATATTTGCCATTTTTTGGAGCTACATGTAAATTTGTCTTGAAATTGACCAAAGATGGTACACAAATTACAAAGTTACTTTCAAACATACCGGCCTCAAATCACAATTCAAAAATTAAGGTAAAATCTTTGAAGACTGACAAAAGTTCAATTCGATAACTTTATGAAAGCGAGACCGGGCGCTGCGGAAGTGTAAGCACCTCCTGTCTGATTAATTATATATCTGAAAGCGAGACCGGATGCTCCGGAAGTGTAATCATCTACATACACTAAGAGTAAATTAACTCGTACAAACAGAAAAACGTATCCTTTTGAAATTCTTCGTTTTATGTTTAATATGATGCTGAGCCTAAAGAACGGACTAACTTTTTTTCTAAAAAGAATATTTGATGTCTACTGCATAATTCAACGTTTAGCGATATTACCGTCTTATGAAAGCGACTAAATGCTCCATGCACAATTTGATAAGTATGTATGCACTTTTAAAAACCGTATAAAAGGGGTCACTGGTAATTGTGTAGGTTAAACTATAAAGTAACAACCCTTTATTTGCATCATCGCGAAAGGTTGTTACAGTTTTTAGCACTTAATTTACCGTTAAACCACAAACCAGCAAACTGCATTTACCATACAGTACAGACCTGTCTAAAGTTTAACACTAAGTTAACGAATAAGCACCGATAACTATATCTCGGCAGTTTTTCGCAAGCCGCTTTCTATCTCTTTGCAAGATTTCGTCCAATAGCGACCCATGACATTAACTCGGTCACTTCGATCCGTTTCGTTACCTCAAGTGTTAAATTTTAGACAGGTCTGTACTGTAAACTTAAGTTCATGTCTGTAACTGATTTCCTCTCTTTATTTTGCAATTAAAACAAGCGGCAAATGTAGCAACACGGCTTTACACGCGGTAATTGGGCATTTTATATCGTATGTCTGAAGCACGTACATTGCGTTGTTATTAAAACGAACGTCAAATGTAGCGACATGGATTCATTCGCGTAATTAGGCATTTAGTATCCTATTTCTGAAGCACGTGCATTGCATAATTCTGCTCCGGGAATGACAAGCATATTTGGTAATCATTAAAGCTGTCTTTAAAGGCATGAACTTGTTTCATTAATTCAGGACATGAACGGTTTTAATTACATCATTGCGCGGAGATATGCATTCGCAAATGACGTTAATGTTTGCAATAAAACTGTCGTCGTGTGTGGTGTATTCTTTTCAATTACTAATTATTATTGTGCTTATTGGATTAAAACAATCGATCGCGATTTAAATTGTTTTAAAAAATGTTGGTTTCTGTATGAAATAGGTTGAGTCAAAATCAATTGTCAAAGTACCAAAGTACAGACATGTCGAAAGTTTTAACATTCAGATGACGTTTAAGGGCTAAATAGACATCTCATCTCGGCCCTTTTATTAGCTATATCTTGACAGCTTTATGGCAGCTGCTATTTTTCGATCTCCCGGAAGTTGTTTGGCCACAAACTATCGGGATATTTTGGCGTCGGGATATTTGGCGGTTTTCTCTCAAAATGTGGTTGTTTAATTTTGGTGGTTTAATTTTGACACTTAAATGAATAAAATGTTTTATTTTGGCACTCCACTGAATAAGGCGTTTAACGTTCAACCACTAGACCAACGAATCATGCGTAATGAAAACCGGAAGTGTTGTAAATAGTAAACTCGGAAACGGGATGGACTAGTAAGTCATAAAGGTTTTATGAAAGATATAAATTGAAATAAACTTTACTACCCAATATTGAGAATCAATGTTAAAACTGCTCACTATCGAAATAATACTTAGTTAATATTACAATTGTGAAAACATGCCACAAAGATATCGCTACATATAGGTAATATAATTTTAAGACAAAAGTACTATATTACGGGCCATCGTTTTTCAGTTAGATGTTACCGCTTAAAATTGGCATTTCTTTTTTAGGATATGTATTATTTTGGCACTTTAAAGTTGGGTGCCAAATAAACCAAAATTTCCCGATTGTTGCCACTCGACAACTGAGGTTCCATCCATTTGTGTTAACTGAGTGTTAAACTTTTGACAAGCCTGTATTGTACGTTGTATGTTATAGTCAATAAGAATACATTCGATACACTTATACCGTTACATGTATAAGACTGATACTTTTCTTGGACTTTTTGGCTCTGGGATTTATTCATTTTGGTAAAATTTAACTAACTAATATTAAATCAATATAAGCTTATTTCAGTTTTTGAAGGTTGTTGACCTGTTCTATAATGAAAGTATACAATGTAAACATTAAAACAAAGCTCACGTATACGACGTCATTAAATGCACATAACCTCTGCATATACTAAAACATTCTTTTAAGTAATTGCACTAACATTATAACAATAGATTTTTATATGTAAAGTCTTGCATAAATCTGATAAATATTCTGATGCGTCATCACAATTAGGTTCAAAGCCTTTGCTTGATTGATAACAAATAATTCTTAAAAAATCTAGCAAAAAAGCTGCCAGCAAGAATTTAAAATCTACAGTGTTGACCTGTTGAAAGTTTAACACTAAACTAACAAATAAATAAGTACCGAGCCTGCAGCTACCCTCGTTACCTACACATAGATATCGACAGCTGTTCTGCAGCTGTTATCTGTCTCTGGACAGCTTTTGGACACTAGCAATCCATTTCTCGACCTTCTTCGACTCCATTTGTTAGCTTAGTGTTTAACTTTCGACACGTCGGTCTGCACTGTATGTGCGTTATAAGATCTACTGGAGACACAGTCTTTGTGCAAGACAATAATGGCACGAATGTTGCAGCAAAGTGCCTGCAGTACATGAATGTGATATGCCCTGTATTCTGATGTGTTATCAAAATTGACAGACGGATACACTGTACGTCAGATTATATATCGATATGACGGATCTTACATGAGTGTGTAGACAATATTGAATTTATTAAATGAGATGAATAATTTTTAATCTATCATGATTACGGTACAGACCTGTCGAAAATTGAACGACAAAACAGAGCATTGAAACCAAATCAGCAGCGTATTTATATAATTCATTTACCGGTAAATACTAGTGCATGTATCAGTAGTTTTTCGGAAGCTGCTGCCTACATATATCTCATTACAGCTTTTCTGTCACTTCATATCCATATTATGGCCACTGGGTAGTCGACTTTCGACTCATTTTCGTAAGCGCATTGTTAAACTTTCAACATGTCTGTACTAGATGTAATAAATTATTCCCATTTTGTCCCCAGTATATTACTAATTTTTTCTATTTTTGAAGCTGGTATTTCAGTAATTACTCCCAGCGTTTCATCTATCAAATTAGTGTTTCACTTCTATGAATTTTATACGCAATTTAGTTATTATTTTCTTGGTGTATCCGTTCTGCAACTACAGCAAAGACCTGTCGAAAGTTTAACACTCAGCTATCGAAAAGAAGTCGACGCTCGGCTTTCGAGTACTAAAGATACGTATAGCCAGCGGCCAAAAAGCTGGCTATTAGTAATTTAATAAATAACCTAATTACTTATATCTTTTGGTTTTTTTTCCTAGTTACGGCCATTATATTCCGAATTACTGTAGAACAATCTTTATTGTTTCACTATAGACCCAAAGTGCAAATAGCGAAATAGTGTCTTATTGAATTGGTTTGGGGTTGGCAGTTGACAATAAAGGTTGTTTTACATTATGTTGTACAGTTGATCTGGAGACGGGTTTAAATAAGCTAGCGCTTTTTCTTGAATCCAGTTTAAGGTTTGTTTTGTGTTGTATTATTTGTATTTAATGATGAATAAATATTGTTTAAACTAAAAGCTGACAATAGATAGATTTCAACTGCCGAGATTTAAATAATTAGTAGCCAAAAATAGCAGTCGATTTGCTATTTAATCGTTAGCCTAGTGTTAAACTTTCGACAGGTCTGTATTGTATTTCAACCAAATCCCTTGGGGTTTTACGTCACCGCGTATTTTAGGTGATACCAGAAGCTTTGTAAATTGGCATTGAAATACCGTTACTTAAATCATTATTACTGATAGACAACATGAAGCTTGTAAACATTATATAATCCAATGATTTATTTGATTACTACGGGGGAATTATATAGATCTCCAATACTTTTTATACTTAATTTGTGTACTCCCACAACACGTAAACATTGATAAAGTAATACTGATATAAAATGATATCCGTCTAATCACAGTTTATTATTAGTTAAGCTTTTGTTTTCAAACATGCATATTTTTACATCATACGGTCGCTTGCTGTGTGTTGGTTCATGATAATTGAACTGCATTCCGGTGGTATAGAAATATAGAGTGAAGTAATGGTGTTTTTCGTTCCAAACAAGATTGTTTCACTTATTTTAGGGCAACCTTAATCTGGAAACAATCGAGACTACAAAGTTATACAACACTGCCCATGGGACTTGAGCATAGGTAATCAAGAAGTACAGTGCTCCGTAATCGTGCGCTTTATACGTGTACCACTCGGTTTCAAAAACCATCTGTTCTGTTTAGTCTTCTGTCCAAGTGCTTTTAATTTTTACAAAGACAAAAATTTAAATTTTTCGCACATATATCATGTTAATTTTTTTAATGAAATGATACAAACATGAACCTCATGACGCATATGCAAGTTTCGTGCTGTAATCAAATGTCATTGTTGTTACAGGCTAGATTTTAAATTGATAATACGACGGTTATAACTTATCCTTCAAGAATTACTTGCAATGGGACCGTTTTTCAACAACAAGGCCTTGACTTAACATCTTACTGGGATGCTAAATAAGCTTAATTAGGGTAATAAGAATTAATTAAATGACGGCGAGATGAAACAAGTTTTATGATCAGTCTACACACCAGGATTAGTAACAAGATTGATAAGGGTCATCAGTATGATTAATAACAACTATAGAACAGACCTGTCGAAAGTTTAACACTGAGCTGAAAACGTGAGTCGAAATTCAGCTGCTGAGTGGCAAAGACACAGACAGTCAGTGATCACGACATAGACAGCCAGTGGCCAAGATATAGACAGCCAATGGCCAAGACACAGACAGTCAGTGGTCACGTCATAGACAGCCAGTGGCCAAGATATAGACAGCCAATGGCCAAGACACAGACAGTCAGTGGTCACGACATAGACAGCCAATGGCCAAGACACAGACAGTCAGTGGTCACGACATAGACAGCCAGTGGCCAAGATTTAGACAACCAATGGCCAAGACGCAGACAGTCAGTGGTCACGACATAGACAGCCAGTGGCCAAGATATAGACAGCCAATGGCCAAGACACAGACAGTCAGTGGTCACGACATAGACAGCCAGTGGCCAAGATATAGACAGCCAATGGCCAAGACACAGACAGTCAGTGGTCACGACATAGACAGCCAATGGCCAAGACACAGACAGTCAGTGGTCACGACATAGACAGCCAGTGGCCAATATATAGACAGCCAATGGCCAAGACACAGACAGCCAGTGGCCACGATATAGATAGCCAGTGGCCAAGCTTTAGACAACCAATGGCCAAGACATAGACAGCCAGTGGCCAAGACATAGACAGCCAGTGGCCAAGACACAGACAGCCAGTGGCCAGGACATAGACAGCCAGTCGTCAAGACATAGACAGCCAGTGGCCAAGACATAGACAGCCAATAGTCAAGACATATACAGCAAGTGACCATGACATAGACAGCCAGTGGCCAAGACATAGACAGCCAGTGGCCAAGACACAGACAGCCAGTGGCCAAGACACAGACAGCCAGTGGCCAAGACACAGACAGCCAGTGGCTGTATATCAAAAAGATATATAGCAACTGTCGAGATATAGCTAACGTAGAGTTAAGATAAGCTGCCGATTCGGCACTTATTCGTCAGATTAGTATTAAACTTTCGACAGGTCTGTACTGTGGCAATGGACATCATAATTCACGGTGTAACAGAGTCATTATCCGTAAAATCGCCGCCGTACATCATTATATTAAGCCCAGAAATATACATAATTACAACTTAACTAGTAACTTATGACACTTATGTGTACTTGTATATAAATGAGATACAGTACATACCTGCCCAAAAATTAACACTGGGCTTACAAATAAGCAGCGAAACTCGGGGACTGAGTGATTGAGATTTTGATCCATAGGTAGGGACCGAAAAGGTAACGAGGGATAAAAACGTACATTTGTAGCAGCTGCCGTATAGCTGTCGATATAGGTAACGAAGGATCGAGATGAGCTGTCGATTCGACAAGATTTCGTTAAAGTTTATCGTTAAACTTTCGACAGATCTGTGCTGTAAGTTACATCTTCAATTGATATTTTTATGTAAGCTCATATTGTTGTAAATCAAGCAATTTAGTCAAGTTAAGGTGCACCTATCCCATTTCTAAAAGATAAATTAATGTTTTCTAAGCAATAAATTAATTAAAATTTGCATTTAACTGATTTTCAGATTGGTTTAAATATTTAATCGTTTTTCAGATCTGAAAATACTAATGTTATTGAAAGAGTTATGGCTGTATTCACCATTTGCTGTGGTTTTGGAAATAAAAACATAAACTAAAAATAAAGAATCTGAATTCGGCGCATACCACCATTTTAGTAAGCGTTTCATTTACATAATTGGTTTCAATAAAAATAAAACGGGATACTTTCTCGTTATATCGAAATGCTGTGCATATCAAAGAATCGTATTAGCTTTTAAGTAGTCTAAACTTCCTTACTTAATCTGACTAATTCTAGAGCCAAAATTTAATTTGCACATCATAAGTTTCTCGTAAGCCTTGTATATTAATATTTGCTTTAAGGCGTAATTAAATAATAAGAAGCGTTATGAGTTTGCCAAATTATATATTTCATTAATGTGTTCTTAATTCAATTTTGGAATAAATTCAATTTTTCACTTTCACAAAAATAAAAGTAATTACGGCTGCAGTGCATTTGCATTATTAATTAGTATGCACAGTTTGATCAGCGTGTTTGACCTATTTTTTTTCCTTCTCCAAAATTCTTTTTCGGTTACCAGTAATTTATAATGTTTACCTTTTTCTTATAGTGAGCCAACTGCAGTGTGTATTTTTTTGGTCAGATTGTTGATTGTTCATTACACAAAAGTACCTGCAACATGTCGATTTCATCTCAGAATTGGATAAAATACGCATGTTAGATTGTTGGGTTACTATTCGGTTTAGTAGATTTTTAGTCCAATTCACTAAACAATGGTCGATGTAGCATAAAAATCGTCAGACAAATACATTGACCCAAGTCACAACACTAGGCATAAATGTATCTAAACCCATGTCCAATCCAATGACCTCGGTCAAAAAACTGGTCATATTTACATCTATGAGAGACTTGTAAAACTGGACATATTTATACCCCCCGCAAACAAGTTTGATGGGGGGGTATATAGGGATCACCATGTCTGTCTGTCCGTCTGTCAGTGTAAAATCATGCCCGGGCCATGTCTCAATACTTTGGACGTCTGAAATAAAACTTCACATGAATAATCATGGTTCAAAGGTGTGTCATGACCTTGAACCAAGGTCTTATTAGAAAGGTAAAGGTCGCAGGAAAACATTAAATGTTTGGGCGGGGGATGTTTGGCTCTAAAGAGACAGTTCTAGTTTTTTTTTAATTTTTACCTATTGTAAGTTCCAATCGGGAGTTAGTCATATTATACAATATGTTTTTTGAATATTTCATATTTATAATATGACAGTTTTATTGATTTACAGGTCCCAATATGCTTTACTGATTGTGCAACATTTCATCTTCATTGTGTTACATTGTATATATCGTTGCGTTCTTGATGACCTTGGTTATCCAATGCAGTTCATTTAAGTGCACAGCAAATTCTTTCCCATTTGTATTTATGAGTGATGACTACTTACAATGCTATCCAGAAATTACTGAAGTATCATTTGAAAATCTAGGAAGTTTTTTGTTCAAATAGTTCCCTTGTATTGCACAGCTGTTAATCTTTATCAGTTTGTGATTTGATATTGAAACTACAAAAAAGAGATTTGGTTTTCCTCTCACCTGTTTTTACCTTTTTTATGAAATATTTGGAGTTTTGAAGTTTTACCTAAGGCTTCTCATTGCCGTGGGTTCCATACCGGTCGACCTCAAGTTGGAAATGGGGTTTCTGTGTCGTAGGTAATTACTGGTTAGAACAGTACTAGTACAATGGATTAGTTGGTCTATGATGTTTATATGCACTATAAAGGGTGATTGTGCTAACACCTTAAAAGTCGCAATATAAGTATGCATTAGTACAAAATAATAAGAAATTAATGCGCTACATCAACTTGTATATTAATCTTTGAGAGTGATAAGAATTGACTCAACATAATGATGCGACATAAAACAGCATTCAACCACCCAAACAAATGTTTTACCAGTTATGTATTCATGTGAGAGAGAGAGAGAGAGAGAGAGAGAGAGAGAGATGGATAAAATTTCAACTGATTGAATTAAAGTTTGATGCTGTTTATATACAAAAATTAAGTAAACTAACTTTTGTTTACATATTACCAAAATTGTAATATCGCAACCAATCGTTTTGGAAACAATTTTAATTTTCAATCTAGACATCTGTCTGACGGTCCAGATATCATTGTTTAGTGGCTCCAAACTTATAAAACAACATAGTAAATAAAACAATCAATCTTCTTCATTTGATGAGTACTGACAAAAACAATTTTCTGAAAATCTTTGTTTTCACGAAAATACTGGTCACGTGACTTTACTTCGATAATAGAAATAAAAAACAATTTCTAATCTTTAAAGAAGCATCAGATTAGTTGAGAAATATAAAATGCCAATCGCTATGTCATGTTTTCTCATACATGCATGTTTTTATTTTGCTTTTGATAGCAACATGGTTTTCATATCTGAGCCAGCCTAATGCATGAATTACATGAATGTGTTTGTATACTGTAAATGCACTAATTTTCAGAGCAAATGTCATGTTGCCGCTAGTTTGCGCCATCATAAAATCATTAACTAAATCGTGGTAAGTAGAATTTCCAAAACTGTACCATTCTTATGACATTGAATGGTAGATATATAAAGGTTGAGATTGTTGAACTTTGGGGCAAAGTACTTGGCATTAATCAAGAGCATGTATAGTCCGCTATAGAATGCAATAATCTGCATTAATGAACTACATTTCACGTGTATCGCGCGCCGTGTAGTGTGATTACAGTTGATAGATAAGTATATGACTGTTTAGTTAATAATACAACATGTACTATGTGCAGTATCAGTACTTTTATAAAACACGTTGACTTTGTTCTACATAGTAACGTACACACATATATACTACTGTTTCCTACAGTACACTGTACAATGAACTGTTCCTTAACAAAGTTTAGCTTCCCATTCAGCATCTTCCTTTGTTGTTTCTTGGGTCTTTGAATTTCCCATTTTATACTAGTTTCTCAATGTTTCCCATTTCACAATAGTTTCCCAATGTTTCACATTTTGCAATCGTTTTCATTGTTCCACATTTTGTATCAACCAATTGCAAGGATGTTTCCATATTCGATGTTGGATATTCACATATCTGAATATCGAATATCCAAACAACTTTACCTTGTATTGGTTTTGCATCAATGGAATTTTCGTTAGATCTCGAGAGATTTCAAAACGAATAGTCGGGATTCTCTCTAAGAAATGTAGAAAAAATTAGGGCTTCTAAAATTGTAATCTGGTATATAATCTGCATTAGCACTATGCAAAAAGTAGAATAAAAACTTCCGCCACAGTAGTCTGCTTGCTTTCCTAACGGTAACACTTCAAGTCATACATGTATGAAAAATTATTTTGAACTTTGTACACATAAGGTATCATAAAAATCACACATACCATGTCCGAATCACAATCCAGAAGCAAAGTAAAAACTTTGGAACTGACAAGTCAGGTTAGACACGTGAAATTCTACCAGGGAAAGTGAAGCCGGGTGCTCCGAAAGGGTAAGCACCTCCTGTTTAACTAGCTACACCCGCCACTTGTGTAATCAAAAATTGTGTGAAACGAACATGGAACTATGGGATGTCAAATATATCCAGGGTAATCCTGGACACAGAGACATCAAACATATCAACGATACTGTGAACTACGCTTCATACACTTGAACAAATAGTTAAGCAGAGAGCTAATGGAGCTTAAACACGTTCATATACATTTTATGGGTGAATAGAGAGTTCCATCGGTAATGGTATCCTTATATGGTCATCCATGTTGTCTCGGCTAATGCAATTACACTTCCGCCGGAAACGAATACAGAGATACTTTTTCAGAGAAACGTCATTTTTGAGTTACTTGATCAAACATCATGTTGACTCAGATTACTGACATTTTTATCATGAAATCAACAGAAATTACTCGAGTTATTTTGAAATCTTCATTAATGCCTCAATATAAAGGCAATAAAACGTCTATAGCCTTATGGGTATAATGCTAATTCGATTTCAGAAGGAATAATGTTAATTATCGCCTTAGACGGTGCAAGTTTCAAATAATCAGGTTCTATTTCACGTCTTGTATTATTTTCACGAAATCAGCTTCATTGCTGAAATATTAATGCTGAAACTTGATTTTATGGTCTATTTTAAATTCTTACTAACGACTGTACGACATTCTTCAGCTAACTGATTCGTTTCAAGTTTTGACTTTTAACCCTTAGTCGATATGAAATGCTACGTATATGTTGTTAAAATATTCGATGAAACACAAATATACTGATTCATGTTAAACTACAATCCCAAGAAAAGTAAAAATGTTGAAAGTTAGTTCAAGATCGTTCCACGTATATTGAGGATGTCGCTTCAGGAATGTTGTTGGAAGCAAAAGTGTCCTGAGGGAACCGACGACCTTCACTAAGCAAATTTAAAAATATTCTCAATCCAGGGTCTATCCTGAGTAGGAATCGAACCTAGGTGATAAAGGACAGTTCTTCATCATAATTCACCGATTCGATATAAGTAAAATAACCTAGACTGGGGTATGATACACGATTACTCGGCGTTGCTAAAGATTAGCACCAATTGATGGAATAACAGTTGACCTGGCATTGTATAAATACAATTATATTATTATTTATATGGCTTAACGTTTGATTTCGAGCTAAAAAACTAACAATAGTAACTTACTTGTACGTGATCACCAAGCTACACAATCAGTTCAGTTATTGAAGCAAAAACGTTGATCTCGTAAAACCTGATAACATTCGTAACCAGGGATGAAATCAATATCTCATATGAGTGTTCATTTCTGAATCGGTCAAAATAGACTTATATATGATACGTAACTGTATTTGCATTCAAAATAAGCCACAATTTTGATATACAGTATATATATATAATTTTTTTTGCCGTAAAAACTAATCAAACTTGTTTTATTCATGTAAGATATTGCTGTTACTCTGCCTCGCATAAGAAGTGTTAAATATACCCAATTTACTCCGTATAGCAAACGAATGCATGTTTAGAAATTCAAATGATTATCAAATTATTCATAATTTACTTTGTTCAAAGATAACATAGGCGTAGGAGCAGGGGGGGGCCAGCGGGGGCCGGGCCCCCCCAATGTCAGACAAGGGGGGGCCAGGCCCCCGCAATATATTGTGTGAAATTTTGTATCATGCTAAAGAAAAGAAAGAAAAAAAAGAAAAAAAAAACAAGAGCTTTAACAGGAAATGTCATTTTGGTAACCAATCAATTTTCAATTTCATCATTATACTTGTAAAAGGGCGTCAAAATTTTCCGGGGTACCCCATATCCAGTGGCGGATTCAGCGGGGGGGGGGGCGTAGGGGGAATACACACCCCCTTTATGTCGCTAATAATACATATTGTTCAGCTCAGATTGCACCAGAATGCAGGATTTTTGCGCCACTTTTTCAAAAATTTTCGGGGGAGCATGCCCCCGAACCCCCCTAGAAGGTTCGAGCCTTCAAATCTCACATTATACGCCCCCTTTCTAAAATTCTAGATCAGCCTCTGATATCCATCTCAAATGAAGGGGGTGATTATAAAACTTGTGTCATACGGTTATTTTTTATAATCTTGCCTTGATATCACAGCATTTTAAACCTATCGAAACCATGCACAATACATTAAAAATGCGTCTAGACAGGACTTAGTTTTGAAAATTTTTCGGACCCCCCTCTATGCGAGGGGTTTATCACCCCTCTCATACTCTCCCCGCCTCGTGCCATAGGCAAGAGGTCGTACCTGCGGCACGACATAAGACATAGCTTCGGTTTGGCCCCCCCCCCCCCCCAATATTAAAAACCCTCCTACGCCTATGGATAATGAGGTTTCTCAGTTTCGATAACTTTCCATAATGAGTCTAACCTTTGTGTTTGGCAATTTCATACTCTTGCCCTTCTGGATCACTCGATCTCACTCCCCTTGGTGGGAGTTCACGTGTTCAACTTAATTTGTCAGTTTTCCTTTGCTTTTGGAACTGTGATTTGGACATATGCCGGTATATTTGTGTTTGATTTATTTAAAGGTAATGAAATAGGGATTTATTCTTCGGCTGCAGTCACATATCAAAATGTGGTCAAGATAATGATCATGGCCAAGTTTTTTTCCAATATCGATTATCATAAGTAATTAAAGTTCATATATATAGTTTAAGCTTATAACATTTTAGAAGACATCATTTAAGCATTTTTGACTATTCTTTTAAATCACCAATATACAAACAAAACTTTGAAGACTTTGTGATTAGTTGGTGTTCATCTGTCCAGGTGAGCGATACGGCCCATTTTGTGTCTTGCTTTATTTCAAACTAACAGGATACATTTAAGTAGGTTCTTCGCCATATCAGAGTCATCAATCCTAAGAGATGTATAATTTTATTGTTGGTTTTATCACAGATAAAATGACATAAGAGTTATTTTATCTTAATTCGTGCCACCTTGGAGTTCGCTATCTCAAGTATGTTTGTTTTTTTATTATTGCTATCATTATTGTTATTATTATTGTGCCATTCTCAAAGATTCATCTCTTCTTTGGTATATTTGAAAACATTCACTAGATGCGCTTACATTGGAAACTCTAATGTAGATTTCTAGATTGCTTCTCTTATGTTTTAAACTCTCTACTGGACTCTAGATGGTTGGTCTGAACTTAACTTCTTCCAATTAAGCATAGTGTATCTTTGGAATTTGGACAAATAGTTGGACTTTTCGACATCTATTGGATTGATTTTTGTACAATTAGCTTTATAAACTTGAACTAGATTTGGATATTAATTGGAATTTAATTTCAGCCGTTGCTATTTGTTAACTTTGTTCTTAGTATATAAAGGCCGTAAGAGGTATCAACAGTGACATTACCGCCTTGACATGTTGAATCGTAATTCAGTGATGTATAGCGTACCAGCCTAAACGAATCTTTACTGGTATATTATAAATCTTGGATTATTTCTCCCATGACATCTATCGTCACAATGATGGGTACAGCACTAAAAAAAGCGTGTTTACCCCTATGATATTTTGTATAAGTGGCATATTGATGCATATAATGCGCCGCCACCAATAAAGTCCATGGTTCCCTACATGCCCACTAATCACTCTGTATATCTGAGACTTTATATCACCTTCAACAAAAACAAAAAGCGTTCAGTTGAAGTTTTGCTGCTTCACATGACTTCAGTACTGTTTTTTTTCTTCTTCTTTTTCATCTGTTTTCATAAGTACAGACCTGTCGGAAATTTAACGCGGTAAGAGTCATTGTTACTCATATGCCATTGCTTTAGACCACTAGGCCACCAAAAAAACACTTGAAAAGAGATTTTCTTTAGAGTGGTACTATAATGCCTTTCCTTTGTAGTGTAACTTATTTATCAGTGCCCCAGTAGAGGATTTATTACCAGAGTTTTTCAGTATTTTGTAAAACTACTTTGAACTTAAATTGGCGTAAATTGTGTTGTCAAATGAATTATGGACAAATATGCTTAATCATGGTGAAAATTGTTAAGATTATAAGTCGCTCCACAAGAAAACAAAAGAAATAATAAAACGAGAAAAAACATATGCACTATATGAACTTTCCTTTACCATGGATACTTTTTTTTAAAAATAATGGAAATTGACTTTTTGTCTCGATGGACTTTCTTTCACGACAGCTTCTCTGCAAGAAAGTAATTATATTAGCCAAGGCATTTCCTTTTTCTTTTAATGAATTTAAAGAAAATTGTCTTAAAATAATACTGACATTGTGATTTAAATATAGAATTGTATAATTTGTATTTTGAAATTAGTATCAAACCTTTTAGAACGTGCTAAGTTCTGTCGATATGATAATTTCAGTATGGTAAATGCACTCAAAATACGCAAAACAAACCTACTTAACGTGCCATAAATATGTCAATAAAACTTTTATCGTCTTCGGTTTTATTGAAGTTATTCAACAAGCAAATGCAGATACATGTATTTATCCTATGTAAAACATATAAACTTACAGAATATAGGTCCTGTGGTTGTATTAACTTTAATTTAAACCAATTGACCAAGTCTACTTCTAGTTATTTCCTCAGCCAAGGTGTCTTTGTCAAGTGTTGGTTATTAGGCAGACAAAAGCATACACACACACACTCTCTCTCTCTCTCTCTCTCTCTCTTTCTCTCTCTCTAAATGCAGACAAAACATACTCTCTCTCTCTCTAGATAAATAGTTGGGACAATGTGAAATATGATAGTTTTTTTACTTACAATGTGGAAAAACATTTTTTTTTTGTTATGACAAAGTCAAATGTCCTAATCCAACCTAACTCTGCTCAATTGTAAATCACGTTTTTATAACATTTCAAACTACCTATTATCCTCATCATCAATACCCACTTTCATTATTATTTATTGTATATTTCAGGATCTGATCAATTTTCTGATTTCCGAGACAGATATCCAACTCCGAGATTCCTGGATACGAAAACAAACGTAACACGATCAGTTGGTGAAATAGCTTTACTTAATTGTTCCATCGAAAATCTGGGCACTAGAACGGTATGTATCAATTTTATCTGCCCATTTGACCATAGATAGCAAACAAAACCATTACTTAAAACATAATTCATTGAACATGGCTTCTTTGGAACCTTTCGAAATGCTTTTTTGGTATACGTTTTTGTGCATTATTTAATATGATAGCATTAATGAACAGTCGAACGTTAATAATACGTTTATCGTTCGTATTCCCATGGATAAATTTGGTGTCCCATAGTTTCATTTTCCTTTTATTCTATTATATATTTTAATGCTGTACCCGACGGATGAAGATAGGCTAGACCGGATTCCCCGGAAGTTCTATTCCTATTAGATCACTCGATCTCCCTTCTCAGGTGAAAGTTCAAGTGTTCATCTGAATTCCCAGTTTTCAAAGTTTTTTGTGATATGAACATGTATTGGCATGTTTGTGTCTGATTGATTACAACAAAATTGTGTCATTACAACAAAATTGTGTCAAAGCTGACATTTAATTTTAACTATCTCTGAGAAATCTAAATGAGATGAGATATTAAACATGATTACTGGAGATTTTACACATTCTCAAAAAAAAATCTGATGTTACGTTTCCAAAATAATATTGGCGGCTCTCTCATATATTCAAATAAGACTTTTTTTTAATTTTTGGATTTTAATCACGCCATTGATAATCCTCCATGTTTGTTATTTTTCATTAAAACGTCTGATCATTTCTTTTACAATCATCAAATCACAAACAAGGTAACATGACGTTTTGTAATTAAATATTTTGATTAGTGATTTGTCTTCACATATGACCTTTAACCTATTTCAGGTGGTGTGGAGACGAGTTGACGAGATCAGTCCATTAACAGTAGGTTCATTTACATATGTGAAGGATCATTCCATTATAGTGGAACATAAAGACGGGGAACCGGACTGGAATCTAAAAATAATTAATACAACAATGGAACACAGTGGAACGTACGAATGTCAAGTCTCCACAAAACAGAAAAACTTCAGAAAATATTTCTACCTCACAGTCTTAGGTAAGGTATAATATTGTATCTAATAAATAATAGTTTAACCTGTTTATAATACCTCGTGACAGGTTTGCCACCTTACTAATGGTCACACTATTTTAAAGTCCAAAAATCCACTTATTCTATGTTTTTCTTCAAAAGTCTCTCTAAAGCCGAGGATACGGATGTTCATGGCGAAGAATCTGGTAAACATATACAGATTAACTGGAGTTCGGATAATTAGCTGGAATGCGAGCGTAGCGGAATAAGCACTGGTTGTTTACTCTTCAGGAACACACGGACTCACTTCTCTAATAAAAGTTCACTTGTACATCTTAACTTGCCAGTTTTCGAAGTTTTACCGTTAGCTTTTCGGTTGTTATTTAGAAACGGACCGTTTTGTTTTGGTTTTGATGTGTATTACAATGAACCTTATAAGACTTGAGATAAATGAAAGTGGTTCACCAAACGGTATAAAAGTGTTTAAATGGTTGTCTGTTCCAAGTGTGGAGTTTTTGTATTATTATTGGTCTGAGTATACTATGTTTAGCTTGCTTTTTCTTTCGTTCGATAGTTTATTGTGCTTTTGGTCGCTCCAGCTATTGCCATGTTAATCTCGTTCCATTTTTAAAAATATCACAACTCCTTAGTTCAAGTTCAAGTTCTTTATTCTAATTAAATTGTCCATTTACAATACAAAGAACATATAAATACATTATAATACACATAATAACATAAGCTTACGTAAGTTACACATATATTTTAACCAGGCGGGCTGGATCTCCCATTGATAATACTAATAAATTTACATTAATTGTTTAAAACGGACAAAAGTTGATAACTGTATAATCTTTAAGGACTATGGAGTCACGAAAAAGGGTTTACAAATTTAAAAAAAGTTAAAAATTTCAACAGTCCCGCTGAAAGCTTAGTTATGCATATGCATGGTCCGCTCCATTGATTGATTTTGATAAGATTTGGCAAAAAAGGTATACCAACATGAGATGGTATATCGCATACCATTTAGGTGCAAAAACCTAGGTTTGGGGACATGGTATATCTTTTTCAAGAGGCTGCTCTAGTTTTCTACGTTGTTTTGTTTATCATGTATTGTTTGACATTTCAGAGCGGCCTTTAATGCCAACCAAAGAGTTGAAACAAGGTAAGTTACTCTGTAACTAGTTATTATTTCTATTACTGTCAAATGTCTTGGTATAAAGTTACATGTAATGTAACTATACCTCATATCTTCAAAGTTTCAACATTTATAGCCAAACTATTTTTCATTTCAAACATAGATCAATATACAACTTTAAAAAGTTTCTGGCTTGCTTTAAGTTTTGATAAGGGTACTGCAGCCGAGTTACATTGGCTAAACAAACAAGGATGTCAAGAGAAATCCCTTTCTAGCCTGCTCATCTGATGCAGCAGTGAAATTCTTTGATTTTGGGGGATTTTGTAGAATATAATGTATTCTGTATATACCTGTATACGTGTTGTTACAAAAATACAGCAGATTTAAATCTTGCAATGATGGAAGATGCGCATATTTTGCTTTCATCTCCTTCATAAACATTTAATACATTGTAATTAGTAACAACTAGGCATTTACCTTTTCTTTGAATAACTAATTATTTGCAGCAACATTGAATACAACAGTTTCTCTGTTTGTTTACACAAGATAGCTTTTAGTTTAGATAAATGTGCAACACATTATAATTACATCAAAAACCCTTTAATTTGTTTTCAGTTTTTTGTGATTTACAGTTTTACATCATATAAGTTATTTCTGTGTGTTATATCATCTAAATGATCCGTTTAGTGTTTATTTAAAGATGGTATGATTTTGACATGGTTCGTTCTCATTAAATCTATTTGTTTACACCAGAAGGCGTTGTTTTTATAGTGTTAATGAGATGTTTATTTCTCTTTCCTTTTTGATGGAGAAATTAGATCATAAATCAAACGCACTACAGAATCAATTGCAATAATGACTCGTTATGTGAAAATTGATTTAGAGGAAACGTCAATGGGATGTTTCAATAAAAATTTCAAAAGATTTGATTGTAATGGCATATTGTTTTCATAAGTTCTAAAGTAAAAGAGAGAGAAAAAATGAAATTTCTTTTTGGATAGTACTATAAAAATCAGCACTTTGTAAAATAAGTAAATAGTTTAGAACCCCACAAACGTTGAACCATGCTTACAGCTTACCAATCCGTAATATACCCTGTGCTTGATGAAGTCAAGCATACCACCAGAAAAGCCGACAATTTCGTCATACAATGTAACCGTCCAAAGTCGAGACTACCACTGAAGTAAACCAAAAGACTCGCTACTCTTTAGAAAACGCTGTCTGTGTATCGAATTTCCAGTAACTGCGAGTAAATCAATTACAAGAAATAGATATCTATCATCAAACAGCCGAAACTCATAACACAAAGAAGTAAAAAAGAAACGCGAACAAAACATGCACAGATCGATATCCTAACTCGAATCAAAGGGATCATACAGACGTACCGCGTTATCAGATATTGTCAGAGAACCAGGGGAGTTAATATTTGAGATTAACGATTTAGAAAGCACGAAAAAGCCATAATTTAATGAATTTTTATATTAGTTTTGTCGTAAATAAGCAATAAATATCTCGTTATGTGATGATGTTGAATCTCTGTGGAATACTAAAAATAGCTGTTTTATATTTGATTGACAGCCGTGATAAATTTCCATAGTATACACACGATTTGCGCCAATTATACGCCGAGGGGCAGACAAAATACATTGTAACAACTTTAGAGCAGGAATGCTGGTCTGAATACGTCTTTCTGTATACTATAATCAATCTTTATCAATTACCAACAATGCCTGAAAATTCTACATTTTTTTCCTTTTAACAATCATGGAAAACACGACATTATAAGACAAGTTAAAAATAAAACAACCAACGCAACCAAGAGCATGACACAATACAAGTTAAAAATAAAACAATCAAACGTGACAAAAGAATGATAAGAAAGGGAAAACATTATATACTTTCTAAGACTTTGGACGAACACTTGGGTAAAATCCAAGTGGTGTGGTTATAGTTGGAGAGCCTCAACCATCCCACTTATTTTACAACCAATGACCCATTTAAATAGACACGCTTAATTTAATTTTTTTAAATCGGCCTTATTTCATTAAACAATAAACCAAAAAACATCGCATGCATATGCCATCCATTAAAAATAAGAAAGAAAACATATAATATTGCAAGATTGTTAAGATATAACTTTAAGTGACACTTTCAGTCTTATTTTTCCTATATTTTTTTTTTTTTTACTTTTTTTTTTAAGCGTGATATTTAAATTATGTTCGGTGTCTCTCAGAGTGCCATAAATAAGGCTTGTTTCATGGATGCTGGCATTGGAGATTAAAATCAAAGTCTGTAAATATCAGGTGACAATTCTGCCGGAAGTTGCTAGTGTGTTTTGTACGAAGGCTGCAAGGTGACTTGTGAAAAAAAAAATCGTAATTTGCAGATTTTTATTTTAACATTTATTTTCGAAATAGTATTTGAAATATTCGAAAACATATTCGAAAATACGAAATATTATTTCGAATATACGAATTAACTCATGTATGAAATCATTTTTGCGAATAATCGAATCCATATATTTGGAAAATACGAAATATGCACATGTCACCTTACGGGCTCCATACATAAACATTTGAGATTAAAATCAACATGTGTAAATATCAGGTGACACTTTTGAAGGAAGTTACCGTATGTTTTGCAATGTTGTCGGTATTGCATAGTTAATGGATATCGGATGCTGGATAATCCAACGCGTTATATCGAGGAGGCTGATAGATGTGAAACGGAGCGTGCAAACACATCAAGATTATGAAAATCATGTCACAGTATGTTTTAATCCTATTGTTAGGATGAGTTAATGATTTTTTTTTACAAATTTATAATTTAACCATGCTATTTTCATTGTCATGTTATTTTTTGTCCGACAGTAATATTCAAGATTTCTTACCATGACGGTATAAATTTTAATTTTTTTGTATACAACCCTGTATTATTTATTTGCGAATGCTATAGTTATGTTATATCAAAATTTTTTATTTTCTGAAAAAACACACCTCAAAAATGTACAAGATGGAGTAATTATGGCAGATGTCAAATTTATGTTCTTACATAGGAAACACAACTTACACTTATTCAATCATATTAAAGGAAACGTTTGAAACGTACCATATTGTTAAGGTAACGGATTGCAACAAATCGCCTTGACACCATAAAAATATTAAGACCAATAAAACTAGAACTGTCTCTTGAGAGCCAAATACCCCCGCCCCAAACATTTAATGTTTTTCCGCGACCTTGACTTTTAGGATATGACCTTGGTTCAAGGTCATAACACACTTTTGACCATGAAAGATTATTCATGTGAAGTTTTATGACAGTCGTCCAAAGCAGTTATGAGATATGGCCCGGTCACGATTTTACACGGACAGATAGACAGACATGATGATTCCTATATACTCCCACAAACTAGTTTGCGGGGTATAAATAGATATCAGTTGTCAGAAATTCAGAAATACCATGTTATTATTTTTGATCAAATGGGAAATACTAGACAAAATTTCTAACCGCTTACCTCAACTTAAATCAGTCCGACCAGTAATGGCTGCTTGCTAGTGACTCGATCTGTCTTGTACAAAAAAGCTCGATGCTAACGAAATCTAAACACTCGAGAGGAGAAATAGAAAAAGTTGTAAATCATATAAAATGACACTAATATACAATCATACGTGTATATTGTACATCGGATTTATGTATCGGATAAAATTATTTACTTATTTATGACAACTTGGTCTACAATCTTTAGAATAATGATACGAGACGCTTTTCTAAAAAATTGGAAATAATACACATAATGCAATAACCCCCCCCCCCTCTCTCTCTCTCTCTCTCTCTCTCTCTCTCTCTCTCTCTCTCTCTCTCTCTCTCTCTCTCTCTCTCTCTCTCTCTCTCTCCACACACACACACACACACACAAAGTTTTTAGGTCATTTCATAGTTGCTTTCTTTTGGTTCTAGAAGTTTTAATTCTACATATTCCGTGTTCTAATGCTGTCCCGGAAGCTATCTGTTCCGTACAGGAAGTAGTCCGAACATTTTCATCAAGTAGTTCCAACCAATCGCGGCTACCTGGACAAAAGCTGAACAGAGAGTAAAATGATTGCTTTATTGTGGTAAAAGGAATCTTGCACCCCATTGCACCTCACCTGAAAAGAGTCTCACGAGTCTCGCCTGGAATCATTTTGTAAACATTTCGTTTAAAGAATTTTATCTCAAACTCTTTATGGTGTTTTTAAGTTATTGTGATGCCATGGCCAATTCATGCCATTCTGTCGACATTTTTTTAAATCAATGGAATATGATATTTTGTCCACATCACACATACAATGATGGAACGGCAATTGATATCTCACGGGACTTAATTTGTCGTTTTGAATTTCATTTTGACATAAAGCCTGTAGTTAAAATAGTCTGTGTCATCAATTGTTATTTATTCCTAGGAAGAATATATATAGGTAGGACTTTATCTTAACGTTCAATAATAATAATAATAATAATAATAATAATAATAATAATAATAATGTTTTATCGCTCATAAACTACAAATTATTATATATTATAGTCTTTTCAATTAATACACTTATGTTAACAAAAAAAATAGCAATGTAGTTCGGCAGTGTACCATGTGATTAGAGCCCCGTAACGTTCTGGAAAACGTTACGTCGAAATTTCCCGGAGGGACGTCATTTTTACGGGAAAATGTAAAAATGAAGAGATTGAGTCTCCAATGGAAATAATTGTTCTGCAGTTCGTTATAGTGGATTAGGTGATACACTGGCGACCCCCTTTAGTATTTAATTTGACGTCCCCTTCAAATACGTTACATCTCTAGATCTATAATAGTTTTAATTACACACGTGGCGGTTGTAGCTAGCTAAACAGGAGGTGCTTACCCTTTCGGAGCACCCGGCCTCACTTCCCTGTTGGAAGTTCACGTGTCTAGCTTAACTTGTCAGTTTCAAAGTTTTTACTTTGCTTCTGGATTGTGATTCGGACATGAATTAGTATACTGTTTTTGATTTTATAAGATGTCATTTAGTGACATCTCTATTTTGATCAATAATACATGGTATTTTTGAATTGATAATTTCATGTGAAACTTTTTATCGCTTCAAATGTTGAGGAATGTTAAGTTCCATTATACAACACCAATAAACGCAGTATTTTCTTCTGTGTGGGGAATTCATTTGATTACCTGTCGTTAAATAAAAGTACTTTACAGTCAATTTTAAGTAATTAATTAAGTTTTAAATCGATTAAGCGTCCTTAATCAGTACACTTAACACTCTAAATCAGATTAGGTTCAATCAGACTCATCAAAATCGACTGCTTTTGTCTCTGATAATTTCTTAACAAAATTATTTCATTTTAAACCGTTGTGTAATTAAGACTTCATATATTTTCTTCTTTATTTCTTTCTTTCTTTTATTATTTTCAAAATCGACTTAGCCTTTCTTAACAAAATTATTTCATTTTAAACAGTTATAATTTATAATTAAGCTTTATGTATTTTCATTTTTATTTTCTTTCTTTTTCTGATTTTAATTTTCCTAATTTACAAAACGCCATGTATTTTGTTGTTTGTCACATACGTTTCCAAATAAAAGTTGTGCCTTTCAAACGATGGCTTTTCATGTACATTAGAGTAAAGTATTGCGCCCTTGTCCAAATTCTTTTAAACATAAGCAGCGTGGAAAAACGTGAGTGCTCGGAGAAACCAACTGACCTTCGGAAGGCGAGTTACACGTTTTCTCATATATAGTAGGATCAGCCTCGAGTTGAATTCTCACCTAGGTGGTGAAAGGCGACACAAGCCGTTAAATCAATAGTCTGACTCGGCAACCGTGATCGATGCTTTTATCTGGTGTCTGGTTATTAATTTTGTTTGTATTTATTTGACTTGCGTGTTTTAGTTGCTTCGTATATTTAGTTGCACCCTTGTATAGTCCATTACATCAAAATAGTATCCAAGACTATGCTGCGGGGTCCTTCTAAAGCACCGGCCTACTGTTTACCGCGCTCCCACAGCATATATAGGTTCAATCTCACTCCAGAGTGTAGTGTAAGAAAGTTTACAAGTTTTTCATGCCAAAATGCGACTTCTCAATTTTTCTTTGCAATAACAGAACCGATCACCTGCAAATAAGTGAAAGAATTTTGACAGGGTCATACAACACGGTTACTTCACTCAGCGCTTCTTCTTTCTAAAAATAACTTTAAGAATATGAACTGATCATAATCTTTAGTCAGAACTCAGAATATAAAAATCTAGATCTACATGTATTATCAACATTTAAATCACAACCATTTCTGAGTGTTATAGCAGTATGTTCTTGTCCTTGTTTCGATCCATTGTATTACATTGTATCTATGTCAATTATAATATTTATGTGTATTTCTAAATCATTTGAAGAACCGATTTAACTTAGTGGGTCATCTAACAGTAACGTAAAATTGGGGGGAAAATGGAATTTCTCAGAAATGCATTTTGCAGCTGTAACGCAAAAAGTGGATTCGTTAATAGTGAATTTGTAATAGTAACGTTAAGATGGCTCTTGTATCATTAACGTTAAAAGTGAAGCTTGTATCATTGTTTTTTATTACAAAATATTTTATATTGCAACAGTTGCGTTAAAAGTGAATTTAGTTTGCAACAGTTACGTGAATAAAAGGATTTCATTTGCAACAGTTACGTTAAAAAAGATTTCATTTGCAACAGTTACGTTAAACAATGGATTTAGTTTGCAACAGAAACGTTAAAAATTTGATTTCATTTGCAACAATTACGTTAAAAATGGATTTTATTTGCAATAGATACGTTAAAAGTGGATTTAGTTTGCAACAGTTACGTTAAAAAATGGATTTTATTTACAAGGGCTAAATACAAGATTAATGGTTAAATTTACCAATTACGTTAAAAATGGATTTCATTTGCAACAGTTGCGTTAAAAATGGATTTCATTTGCAACAGTAACGTTAAAAATGGATTTCATTTGCAACAGTAACGTTAAAAATGGATTTCATTTGCAACAGTTACGTTAAAAATGGATTTCTTTGCAACAATTACGGTAAAAAATAGATTTCATTTGCAACAGTTACGTTAAAAGTGGATTTTAGTTTGCAACAGTTACGTTTAAAATGGATTTCATTTGCAACAGTTACTTACGTTAAAAGTGGATTTAATTTGCAACAGTTACTTACATTAAAAGTTAATTAAATTTGCAACAGTGGCGTTAAAAGTGGATTTAGTTGCAACAGTGACGTTAAAAGTGGATTTTAGTTTTCAACAGTTGCGCTTAAAGTGAATTTAGTTGCAACCGTTACGTTGAAAGTGGATTTATTTTGAAACAGTTACGTTGAAAGTGGATTTAATTTGCAACAAATACGTTAAAAATGGATTTAATTTGCAACAGTTACGTTAAAAGTGATTAAGTTTGCAACAGTTACGTTGAAAATTGTTTAACTTGCAACAGTTACGTTGAAAGTGGATTTAATTTGCAACAGTTACGTTAAAATTGGATTTAATTTGCAAGTTACGTTAAAAGTGGATCTTGTATCAGTAACGTAAAAAGTGGATCTTGTATCAGTAACGTTTAAGGTGGATTTCTTACAGTCACTCGGAAAGTGGAGTATCAATTTAAAGTATCATTGAAAGTTGATTTTCTTTCAGTTACATAAAAATAAATTTTCCAAAAGTAACGTAAAAGTTGAATGTCTAATAGTGATTCTAACAGAAACGTTCAAAATGCAAAATGCAATTTAACATAAACATTTTGTGTCGCTTTTATGAAACAAAAAATGCAGGTTGACAATAGCTAAAATATTCAAGATTACGCCACGATAAATAATTTGAATTAAGTAACAGAACTCCCAAATAAGTGTATATTAACTTTCGAAAGTTGTTTTCAACATATCCTTTGCTATATTTTAAGGCTAGTTAAAGAAAAGTACATGTGCACGTACACAGGTGTTTATGATCTAATTTTTTCTTACACTTGATGTGGTTCAGACAAAAAAGTCGTAAATGTCGACACAAGTATAAGCTTGATTCATCAAACATCTTCATTTCAGAACAATAAGTTAACACTTTCTCACAGTCAACTCAATAACGGACTTTTGACAAACACCAATATATCAAGTGATTAATATAAATTACCATTCTTCTATCAGCACTTTCAGTGCTTTAATTTAGTTGTGCCGAGCAATTGCGAAGAAATAAAGCTGTTTATTGCTGAATAATATTAACTTAAGAAATGTTAGAAAGAATATGAGACAATGATATGGTCGTAAAATGGAGTAAGCATGTGCTTTTTAACGGCGAAATATACAACAATAATGGCAGTAACAAATGCAAAAATAAGAACAATGACTTTGGCCAAAACAATCACTGTAGCCAATTTAATATTAACACAATGACCAAACCACAACAATGCCAGTAGCCAATACAGCACCATGCACAAGCCGCACTTATGTCAGCAGCTTATTCAACACTTAGGAAAACGCTGCAACAATGGCAGTAGTAAATACAGTACCATGTAAAAGCCGCGCCAATGTCAGCAGCTTATTCAACACTTCAAAACACGCTGCGACAATGGCAGTAGCCAATACAGTACCACGCACAAGCCGCGCCAATGTCAGCAGCTTATTCAACACTTAGGAACACGCTGCGACAATGGCAGTAGCCAATACAGCACCATGTACAAGCCGCACCAATGTCAGCAGCTTATTCAACACTTAAGAACACGCTGCGACAATGGCAGTAGCCAATACAGTACCATGTACAAGCCGCACCAATGTCAGCAGCTTATTCAACACTTAAGAACACGCTGCGACAATGGCAGTAGCCAATACAGTACCATGTACAAGCCGCACTAATGTCAGCAGCTTATTCAACACTTAGGAACACGCTGCAACAATGTCAGTAGCCTATTTAATATCAATCACACACAGACACAATAAAAGCAGACAAGGCACCAAGATCACGCCACAACAGTGACAGAAACCAATACAACACAATTAAGACGCAATGGCAACAGTAAATACAACACCAAGAATATGAAACAAAAATGGAATCGGCCTAAGCAGGATCAAATGTAATCCACAACAATGGCACAAGCCAATACCATACTAACCACATACTGCAACAATGACATCAGCCAAATCGGCGTAACATCGACAGTCATCAATGCAAAAGCAAGGACACACAGACAATACAACACCGTGCCATGTCGCAATAATGACCCCATCGCAACAAGCAAACTTAATGAAACAGCACAACCAAACAAAAAGCTTATTGATATTGTTTCTACTGAAGACAATTTGCATTATCTACCTTTTTGCTTTTTAAAATGTTTATGCTTTTTGTTTTATTTTTAATTCCAGAAATACATTTATTTGGTCCGGATCATGTAGAAAAAGGTGAAAAATTATCTCTTTCTTGTAATGCAACAGGCGTGGATGCACCACCAGACGACCTTGACTGGTTTATAAACGGATATAAAATAGTGACAAATTTTGATAAAGGTGTATTTATGGACAAAACAGTACGACTAGCCACCAAGACTATTGCTAGTACTTTACATATTACACGTACTAAAATGGAGGATTCCGGAATCTATACATGTCGGACTTCAGACTTACAAGTATTAAGTAAAAATGTACAGGTCCTTACTTGTAAGTATTTCTCCAATGGGGTTCGCCACTGTACCACGTGGTCAATACCTCAACGTTTGTGTGGAACATTTTGGAAAACGTCAACGTCACAAATTCCCGGAATAACGTCGTTTTTACGGTAAAACGTCATATTGTGCAATTCCATGTCCATTGGAAACAAGCGTTTCGCAGACACGTTAGAAGGTATCACGTGGTACAGCGGCGAACTCCATTACAATACAGGCCTGTCAAAAAGTTAACGCTAAGCTAACAAATTGGTGCGGAATCGGCAGTTTTTTTGTATCTGTTATCTGGGCAGTTTTTCGGTCACTAACTACTAGAGTATTTATACCAGCCACTCGGCAGCCGTGCTTCGACACCTTTTCCTTAGCTCAGTGTTAAACTTTCGATAGGTCTGTTTGTACACTGTTGATTTCAATACTTATTCCAACTCGGAAAAGAGAATGTTTGTGAAGTCAACTGCCAAAAGTCGTTGGTTTTTTTCAGTTACGTCGATTCCATTTTACAAACTTGGGTTGTTTGCATCAGTTTTTCACGTATAAAACACTATTTTGTCATCACCATCGAACAACTTTTCTTAATAATTGTATCCATGTTACAAATGCAAAAACCTAAAACTTGGTCTAACTTTGACGAATGGAGGTTTGCGTACCACGCCTGGGGTATGTTTTTCATCATTTTTCCATAGATAACCGCTAGTCAATGTTTATAATAAGTTATATAGGCTTTGGTAGATAATACGGTCCCAATGTACGTGTCAAGGAATTATCTGTGACAGGGTACATTGGCGTCAAGTTGCCTGCTAAAATTTGTGTAACATTCCGTCACCCTTCAAAGCAGCACTAGTTTAGGTTTTTTATAACCTTGATTTTGCCATGCTTGTTAACCGGAAGTATATAGTTCTGCCATATACACGTTGCTTCCCTTTTCAGCTTGTTACTTTTCGTGCGTTTATGTACAAGTTTGCCAATTGTTGTGCGAAAAATTTCTTTGAAGGGTGACACATCATTTTGTAGTTTTATTAGTTTTTTATTAAAATCCTTTCTTGATATAGTGGCTTTTAGATTTAAACCGTTTATACAGTTACCAAGGGTTTTGAAACAATGTAAATAAAATTTTAACATATTTACCTCTTTACTCGAATTAAATGACGAAAATTTTGAAAGAAAAAACATTTTCCATCATATTTATCAACAGACTGTATTTTTATTCAAATCAATTCTCCTACAATAAATAAATGCAATAATTTACTTATTGCTTTTGCTCAAGTTGAGCATACTTCTAAATTTCAATTTTCAAAATAAGAATTTAAGTAACTTTTCTACAAATCGGAAGCGAGTTGACACGTTAGATGTTGCTTGCCGAAAACTTAGATATTTTCCTAGAAATAAAAACCTCCATAGCTTTAATGTCGCTTTCCAAGTATTCAGTTTTAAAGGGAACAAAACTGAAAGTATAACATTTTAACATACAGTACAGACCTGTCGAAAGTTTAACATTAAGCTAGCGTATTAATGTCAAAGCGGCAGCTCATCTTCGTTAGGTATACCACGACAGCTTTTCGGCAGGTGCTATCTACCATTCGACAGCTTTAGCTTTTTGTCACTATCTATCCATATCTCTGTCACTCAGCAGCTAGGTTGTCAATCATTTTTATTAACTCAGTATTAAACTTTCGACAGGTATGTATTGTATATTTGTGTCCATAGAAAAAACCCTTTTTGTAATTAAATCTTTTGTTATTTTAATGTCACTTATTACAAAACGTTTACTTTTTTATCATATTAATTTTAGCGGTGTACTTCTTTTAGCGATTTTGGCGATTATACAGTAGAGATAATTTAAATCAACCTCCAAATTAAATGCAAAAAGTGATCCACGAGATTTAAGCCATTTCAAGCCAACGTCGATTTAACTAAATAATAATACACGCTAAAATTAATACTTTATCATATAGGTAAACTTTGACCCGTCGGCTTGACCTTATCACGGACCAAGTACATCTGTGTATAGTGAACATGGGTGTTCATTCTGTATACATCATGAGATATACTCACCTCATAGTGTAAACCTGTACACTGTGTATGGATTAACTTGGATCTTAACACTACTCATTTATTGGGTGGACCCTTCTACATGTATATGAATATTCGTAATGAAAGGTCAAACTGACAGGTCAATGCTGTTTACGTATACGTCATTTCGTCAATAATTCCTTTTTCAAGTCAAGTTTTTCGAGACATCATTGTTCGGTCATTCTTATTAATGCAAAATAATTCATTCAATATTAGATAATAACGATTTTGCCCTCAATTATCTAAGCGTATATGATTTATTTTATCTTTCAGCCAATCCAGTAAGAGAAGAGCGAGGTCAGTATGGTTTGCAACTTTCCTGATATTTTTTGAGTTTTTTTTTTTTTTTTGTATCATTCAATAATTAAAAAAATACAGGTAAAATTTTTACCATCAATCAAAAGGAACTACAACCAGGGACGTATATACTTTAGTTATATCATATGTTGTTTTTTAATTTTAAATAAAATAATACATTCAAAAACATCGTGCGCTGTTTAGTCAGGGGGGGCAGATCTAAAAAAGTAGCCTCTTTATTGACCCCTCTAAACTTTTTTGTTAAAAGCAGGAAACATGGTGGATCTTATTGCCCTATATGAACTTAGTCAGGCTAGGTATGTTTCCACCTTGAATGTTTCCGTTTAATGAAAATATGGCTGCCAATCCAAGATGGCCGCCAAAAAAGATAATTTAAGAATAAAAATTCAATATCAAATCAACCATATCATATTTTTGGGATCTGCCCCTGATTAGTTTCTGAATACATTATTTTAATAAAAATTCAAAAACAGCACATGACAGTAATATAGGTCCCTGCTACAACTAAATCTTAATTTCTCTATAATGAGAGTTACTTCCCTTTGTTTTATTACTTCCTGTCGTCTGCTAGCTAATAGATAACAAAAATTAATGGCTTTCGTCATCCATCAAGTTTCTCTATTAGCCTCACAAGAATGTACCAGATAATAGCTATTTTTAATATTATCCTTATTTTTGCAGGAAAACCATATGTGAAAGAGCCACAGTCAGTGACGGAGAAAACAAAAAGTACTAATGACAGTTGTTGTGTAAAAACAAGTGTTTTACATTTATCCCTATGGGTATTTCTATTGCATCTTTTTAAACGGACGTAGCGTTTGTGTTAAATACAACAATAATTATTATTATTCGGGTATTACATGTCAGAATTAAGGCGACTATGTGGTAACAAGAGGGGAAAATGCGAAACTGTGGCGCAATATGAAAATTTCGCCGTATTAAGGCAAAGTGTTGTGATTATACTGTATTCATAATGAATATTCCAGAGAGACAGTTATAATACTTATTTTATTGTACAGGACTGGCGAGTTTTGGCTGAATTGTCATGCATTTATAAAGTTTTGTAATGTGATCGGTTCATGTGAATAGCATGCAGATATTCATTCTGAAACATATCATCTTAAAGTTCTCTCCTAGAAAATGTCGCAGTGTTTTTGTAATTCAAAGAAGTCTTATAACGACTGCATACATTAAAAAGTTTTAGAGATATCACCTCGTTTTCAAATATTTCAAATTCGATGTCTTACTTTTTACAGCTTTAATTATTTTGAGCCTTATTGCACGAACTACATGTATCTAGGGACTATAACTTTTCCCTTAGTACATGTACTGTTTCGGGGCTTTGATAACTTTGACCCTTCCGTTGTTACATATACTGTAACAGGGTTTTCATTACTTTGTCCTATATTAAATGCACTGTATCAGGGCTTTAAATACTTTGTCCTTTTTTACATGTACTGTATCCGGGCTTTAAATACTTTGTCCTTTTACATTTACCGTATCAGGGCTTTAAATACTTTGTCCTTTTTTACATGTACTGTATCCGGGCTTTAAATACTGTGTCCATCTGAAAGGAAAAACGCTCTTGCCTATAATATATATTAAGTCAAAAATACTTTCTATCATTACTTGCTTGTTAACAGTTTGTTATGGTGAAATTTAAAACAGCAAGACGTTTTCTAGAGAATTGTGAAATATCGTCACCATGGTAACGTGTATGATGGCTATGTATCTGTTGACCACAAAGGTTTTCTGCTGCCAAGCTTGGTACAATAAAAGGACAAGTTTTATATTTGACAAATGACCTTCATTGATTTAATTTGCTGCAATCCAAGAGTTTGTTGTCAATCGTCACACAAACTTCACATTACAACAGTTTGTTACTTTTTGCGCGGGAAGACATCGTGGTCCTGGACGTTTAAATAACTGTTGACGTGAACGTTTGAAACTGTTGTTTGTTGCTTTTTGCGTGGAGAGATATCGTGGTCCCTGGAACGTTTAAATACTATTGACACAACGTCTGCAGTTTCAAAGTTGCATATTGTTATCGAAGTCTCGTTTTCAGTTCTATATACTGAATCATCCGCTAAGAAGTTATATACTTGTTACAGAAATCCATATAATGCTGGGCATTATTGAAATTCTGACTAACTAATTGTACTTGTGTACAAAATCATCCTCACTGACATGGTATGATTGTGCCACCATTGCGTGCACGGGATATTTATTACGATATTGTAAATAGTGGTTGTATATAATTTTTAGTTAGAAATGCGTTTTTAATTTGTAAATATTATGTCATAATTATTTGAAGTTGTTTTTGCTTTATGAGATTTTAACTATAAATATATACATTATTTTGATACTGGGTATCATTCTATACGCCCGTTTCTGGTAAAACGTTGTCCGTCCGTCGTAATATTTTGTGCCGCCTGCTACTCCAACATTGAAGATTTTTCTACTAAATTTGGTATATGTGATTACCAGGATATACCGTTTTGAAGATGTACAGTCAAACCTGTCTATAAAGGCCACCAAAGAGAACCAGTAAACGTGGCCTCATGGGAAGGAATATGAATAAAGAACAATTGGGATACAATTCTACCGGCCTTTATAAGCAGGTGGCTCTTTTATAGAGGCGGCCTTTAATGTAGGCTTGACTGTACCTCTTTAATCATCAACGAAACTTAATCAGAACCTATTTACCTGCTTTTTGGTTCTAGCTATCGGTTAAGTAAAACATCTCCCCAACTAGTGGAGGTAACGTATTTCACCCCACGATTTCGTTTAGGAAGGTTGATGTTTTTCCTGTATAAATACTCTCTTTATTGAGTAAAACATGGGCTCCACAACACCCCTTTCTCAGAGTTGTGTCCCTTAGAATCACTAAGTCTTGTAATGGTGTCAATATTTAATTTTCATCACTTTAGGCTTACTTTTACAACACCTGTCATATACCATTTTTAATTCAATCATAAAATACATTCAAAAAATTGTATAATACATGTACCATTTTGGAATGTATTTTATGATTTATTTTTTTTTTCTTTAAAAATGGTATATCACAACACTATTGAACAGGGCGCGACAAATTGAGGACTAGAACATTAGTTTTATCTTTCTCTTTCACACGATTCTATTTGTATATTTCAGGCTCATTTGTAATTTGCCATCATTGCAAACTTTGACCCTAACTTGGCAAAAATGTAAACGGGCGTATCTTGCTCCGCCTAGCGGCGTTCTTGTTATTCATTCTTTCCATTCTCTGTACATATGCCATCAATATTTATTGTATATAATTATATATATATTTATATCTTGACTTTCATCAATTTTGTCATTTACATATGTTCTTATTGTTTTAAACTTATCTCTTTGTATATGCAATACTGAATTTTTAATGTATAGATGTTGAAAATTGAAGATATTTAAAAAATTATTTGTCTTTTATTTTAAAACAGGGTTGTCCGTCGCTAACGTTAATTATTTGGAATGGGTTTGGAATAAGTTTATATTCATAACCCTGCCTAAAAAACGAAATGGGAGACATAAAGTTGGGTTTTTCCATTTCTCGAAACCTCTTTAACAGATTTTTTGGAAACCTCACAGGAACAATCTATAGATATAGTAGATGCTTCTTTGTCTGTTCTTATTTTGATCATACTCATGGTTAGAAAGTATGGCTTTCCCGTTTCGGGTTCGTTTGGGGGACACTTTCAAAATGGCATCCTCTTGTTTTAGTGTTCGATTTTCATAAAACTTGGAATTAAGCTTTAGTAAACTTGCGGTTGCCCATTCTGTTAGCCTGATTTCTCAATAAATTGTTCCGTAGGTTTGCTGGCTTCGGTTCATTGATTCTTTCTAGATGATTTTGGCCCTGGTGCTAGACGCAAGTGTCTTATATTAAAATTCTGAAAAGCAGTCGAAGGATTGATACCAGCTGCAAGCTGCAAGAAGATGTACATTTCGAGATATACAATGTAGTTAACTAGAGACCAAGATGAGTTGAGTAATGGTGTTTAACGTTCCGCTCAAGAATATTTCATTTATATCGAGAAGTCACCAGCAATAAACGAAGGTGCAGATTTTGCCTGTGCGTTGCGCTGATGGCATTATACAGCAGGGTTCTTTAGCGTGTCAAGTCCCCCGTGACACCGGACCTCGTTTATTTTAAAATCCCATCTGAATGAACCGTGACTTTCATTTCGTAATGCCGAGTGCTTCGAGAAAGAACAGTCACTACCCACTTTCAAGTCTTGGGTCAGACCCCGTCGGGGTTCGAACCCACGACCTCCCACTTAGAAGCAAGCATTCTACCAACTAAGCTACTGTAGTGGCCAGATACATTACATTTATTTTGAAGCTTAAAGTTATAATCTATCGACAGGTCTGTACTGTAGTTTTCTTGTGCCTATAGAAGGATAAAGTAATTACGTCCCTTTCGAGACTGTCGTTTTTATCGGGTTGGTCAGTTCTTGGATGGTGGAGAAAACCAGAGTACCAGAAGAAAAACATCGGCATTCAGAACAAATAATGCATTGGCAAATTTTTTTGTACTAGAATTTATAATCACATTGGGTGTCTTCAAACTAAGCCAACATTTAAAAATTTCATATTCCCACTTAGCCAACATGGTTAAAATAAACATTTTGAGTAAAATTCATACGACATTTTTAGAAGTGTTTAGTTTTTTGGTAGTATTTTAATACATATTTGCAACTAATATTGTTTTATAAGGTTGCAAGCCTACTGAGGAACATATTGTCGCGATTGATACCACATTAACTCGCTGAGTTAACGTTGATGACTAAAGGGAAATGACAAAATAAAACATCGTTGGCAATAGTTGTACCTAAATTGGTGCACCAACAAAACATGGATCTCTACAACATCATAGTTAACTATAAATACGTACAAACTAGTGTTTTGTGTTTTATTTCAATTTTTTCTTGAAGAGCATGCCCTAGACCCCTAGCCAAACGCTCTTCTGATGCCTCCAACGAAATAATTAAAATCGCATTATACATGTATGTAAAATACTGCCTTGGTTTTAAAACCCTAACGTGTAATTATAGCGTAAATTGATGAAGATCGGGTCCAATATTACACCCATGTTATTAATCTCAGCAATGCTCATTACAACAATGAACAAAAACACAATACGTATAGACCTGTCGAAAGTTTATACTGGGCATTTTACCGAATCGGTAGGTCATATCTGCCCCGCATTTGCTCTATGCTGAACAGCTTTTCATTATATTAGCTGCTACACTCGGGCAGCCAGACTACGACTCTTGTTCATTAGCTTAAGCTTAGTGTTAAACGTCTGACGGATCTATACCGTATAATGTTTTATTTACTGACTTTAGTTTCTCAATAATCATTCCATAACTAAGATTTTCCTTAAATTAGATCTTGCAAAAATTGAAATCTTTATAATTTTGTTGATTTTTAAGATATTCGGGAATTTAAGATGTCATTTTAAAGATCATTTCTAGTTTAATCATTTGCATTTAGTTTTGACAAAAATATGCATCAATAGTTCTGAAAATAACTAACCAAATTAATTCCAAAAATAACTAACCAAATTTTGCTAATCTAAGTTAAGGAACACCTTAGCTAAGAAATGATTGTGAAACCGGGACCAGGCCCCAGTTTCACAATCATTCCTTAGCTAAAATTTCCCTTAACTTAAATTTAGCAAATTTTGTTAATCTCTTTTTGGAACTACTGGTGAATATTTTTGTCAAAACTAAATACAAATGTTTTAATCTAGAATTGATTTTACAAATGACACCTTAAATTCCTCAATATCTTTGAAAATTAACAAAATTATACAGATTCGAAAATTTGCAAGATTTAAATTAAGGAAAATCTTAGCTAAGGAATGATTGTGAAACGGGGGCCAGTTTCACAATCATTCCTTAACCAAGCCAAGTTTTCCTTAACTTAGATCTGGAAAATTTCAAATCTTACTATTTTTTTAAATATTTGGAAATTTAAGGTATTATTTTAAGATCACTTCAAGTTTATAACATATCTAATTCAGTTGTCGAAAATGCTAATTTGTAGCTCCGAAATTTTTTTTATTATTTGTTCAATTTAAGATAAGGAAAATCTTAGTTAAGGAATGTTTGTGAAACTGGGAACTGGTGCACAAATTACAACATAATATTCTTTTTATATATTTCCAAGTTTTACATCACATTTGGGTGCTTATCACAAAATTACGTGTAATTCTCCTTTAATATAAGTAGAGTATTCTACATGTAATTAGATTTCTAGGAACTTTTTTATATTACCAATACATATGAATTTCACTTAAAACTTTAAAGTGCTAATAAAATTAATTAAAAAAAACTATTAACAACTAAAAGCATAACTATTTTATTATTTTCGTAGTTCTAGAAACTGAGAAAGTAAGGAGACCAAAATACACAAGGAGGCTAAAAATACACGTACTTCAAATCATCCTACACTGGAGAACTTGTACTGTATTAATTGTGCAGCATACACAGGCTTATTTATATAATTCTGTAAATTAAAGTTTTATATCAATTTTATTATTATGTAAGAACCATTTCGATGACAGCGAGATATGAAATGGAATTCATTACTAACGCTGGCTAGTGATTGAATCACAGCCAATACATACATATAGTGCATATTTATGAATGTCTCTAGCCGACAATTCCGCAACAAAAGGGCACAGAGGAATAGCAAGGATAAAACAGGGTATTATAGCCCGTTCTTTGATAGTTTTGATTGGTTGATTGATTGATTGATTGATTGATTGATTGATTGATTGATTTTTTTATTTACGAGCTTGACGTCCATGACAAGAATATTTCAATTAAATCGAGACTTCACCAGTTATAAAGGACACAGTTGTGTGGGAAAATGTGCTGTCGATAAGATAAAAAGTGCCATGCAATGATTCACTTTCTTTGGGTTTTTTATGTTTTCTTAAAGTATTTTAATAATACATTTGATATAATTACTTTTTATGAATTTTTTATTTTCAATTTTATGAATATTTGAAAAAGGTCATTAAAATACATGTGTGACGACAGACAAATGTCCTCCCTATAGTATACTTGAAACCTCTCTCTCTCTCTCTCTCTCTCTCTCTCTCTCTCTCTCTCTCTCTCTCTCCTATTTGTTTTCTTTATATAACCCGTTTCTTGATTGAGTTGATTGATTTCAAACCAAGGCAACCTACGATTGATATAATCAGATTACTCGTTTTTTCTTGTTTTTATTGTAATTCATATCTTTTTATCATACACAACAAAACGAATAAAAACAAATTCAACCGCTGATAGCACCTGTTGAATATATACAATATAGGCCTGTCTAAAGTTTAACACTGGGCTAAGGAAAAGGAGTCGAAGCTAAGCTACCGAGTAGCCAAAATGTGGACAGTGAGTGGCCGAGATATTGCCGAGATATAGGTCAATAGCAAAAGGATGAGATAAGCTGACGATTTGACAACACTTTGTAAGCTTGGTGTTAAATTTTCGACCAGTCAGTACTGTATACTTTTTTATATAAAAAAACTTTATAAATATCTTTAAGCAACACCTGTTGTTAACTATGTAGGTCTCGAGATTATATGGCAAGTGTAACCGTGGAACATTCCATTTTACATGTAGCCATAAATATCTTAGAGAACACATTTTTGTTTATTTAAGTTTTGTTTGGTCATCATTAAAATTTTGAAGAACATTTGTTGTTTTTTTTTTTTTTTTTTTTTTCTTTTCTTTTTCTTTTTTCAATTAATTGACCAATGACTAGCCATTATATTATAAAATTTAATAATAACTATCTTAGACGTCCAAGATGTTGCTGGGCTTTTAAAATAATTTCAAGTACTGTACGGTCCTGTCGAAAGTTCACACTAATCTAACGAATATTGTATCGAATTGACAGCTCGTCTCGGCGTGTTATACCTTTATCTCTAGGCAGTAATTTGGTCACACACAACCTACAGTACAAACCTGTCGAAAAATTAACATTTAGCTGACAAAAAGAAACCGAAGCTCGGCTACCAAGTGGCCGAAATTCTGATAGCTCCTGGCCAAAAAAACTGTCGAGAGATAAATTGCAGCTGACTTAAACCTATCTTGATATATGGGTCGAGATAAGTTGTCGATTTGACACTAATTCACTAGCTCAGTGTTAAACTTTCGACAGGTCTGTACTGTATATATCGGCCACTCCACAGCTGAGTATCGACTCCGTTTTGTTCGCTCAGCGTTAAACTTTTGACAGGTCTGTACTGTTTTAACGATTGCCTATACTATGAAACACAGAAAACATGAAACAACAAAAAGAATAAAAAAGACTCTCAAATAAAATCCGAATTGTGACTACTCGGGTTATCAAATAGAAACTCGCGACTTTAGACAAGCATTGTCTCGGTAGCCGAGTGGTTCACGAATCGCACCTCTCAAGGTCTAGGTTCGAATCCCTAGAATACAGTTTGCTTACCGAAGGTCAATGGTATTCTCCTGGGTTCTCGTATGATCTCTAGCATCGAAGAACTAGCCGCCTTGGTATAAGAGAAATAAATTTGACTGAGGCGTTAAACACCGTGCATCAAATCAAGTCACTGCATATTTTTTTAATGAAAATATGCGAAGTATAATTAAAAAAATGAATTTGTCAACGGATAATAAACAACTAGATTTCTTAAAAAATGTTAAGTGGACATGAGTCACAAAAAACATGTTGTTAACAAAACATTTAAAATCTTTGGTTTTGTTGGAGGTATTCATCTACTGTCGTGTGTGTCAATGTGTTTTAATGACAGTTAATTACGCGAATTTTCACAGAAAATCGAATCAACGTAAATATTATTGCTCACCTACTTGAGACAAGTCGTACCTGAAAATTGCTATGCACATTCTAGATTACCGTAAATCGGAAGCGACAACAGAAGTTATAGCTGAAAATGTAGCAATGACAACAAATGGGTCTCAGAAGCACAGGTGGCTTACGTTGGTCTCAAGGAAAAGGTAAAAAGGTAAACTGTTGCTTTTACGGGGATTTTGGATTATGTCCACACCGGAAGTGATCATGATATATAGTTAGTGACGCATTACGCACATGATTCACTACTCGTCTGGCTTTTCAAAATGTAAACTTGATTCTCATAGCGACAACTTTTTTCTCTGTGCAGAGGTATTTTATGGTAATCGCCGATGTACATAGCGATTTCCCATTACACCTTGGCAGTACAGGACCTAGAGTCCAACGTATCAGAAATGATCATAGATTGATAGTAGTTTGTCGTGGAACAATCGTTATCAAATATGAGTTTTGAGTAATCCTTTCATATACTGAAATAAGATTAATCAATTTATAAGAAATAACTTTGTCAAAATAGTGTTATGCAGCTTACAGACACAGCGGTAAAAACGGGAATGACAGAACGTAAATCAGCCCTGAAAATTTATATATTGTTGTTGCTACATGCCAAAATGTCACTTTTTCCCGACACACCTTTTTTTATGGACAAGAAATCCATTGACAAATCTCAACAGGAAATCTCTCTTTGGAAGTCTCATTTTTGCCAGACCAAAAAAGCGTGGAATGTTTTAGAAAAAACAACGATTTTGCTCTAAAATTGCCTATGCGATAATTGCAAGTGTTCGATTATTTTGGGATGCCTTTCACAGGCCAGGACAGGAGTATTGGTGCTTAACCATTTTGTATTTCTTTGAAAATGCTCAATTTTTTATGTACACACTCACACAAAACGATGTACAAAATTAACGTTTCTTTGATGAAATAAAATATATACCCATATTTAAAAAAGTTATTTTGCACAGTCACAAGCTACAATGTTATGGTCAGATTGTTTTACTTAGTCTCCATAGCAACATTCGGTCAAGATAAACACCAAACATGTAGTTATATAATTGACAGGGATTGTCAATTTCCTTCATATAAAAACATAGTAGAAACGATGAAACGGACAAGATTTCTACTTCCTGTGCAAAAATACCGAATCGTGTACATTATTCCTAGTTTCCGTGATGGCTTATTAGAAAAATAATTAAATTCATTCTCTGGGGTATTTCAAGACCGCCTAAAATGATAAAAGTTGTGATGTTTTTCTACTGGGAATTGCAGCTGTAGATGCAGACGATTAAATGCTGTCTAAATCAGAATTAGAATACGAAAATGCGATCAAATCCAATATTATTTATTTTATTACTCCAAGCATCTTTATCGTAACTTTTTATTAGGTTGTTAGAGAGGTTTTCTTATTATTTTTTCTGGAAAAAACTTCCTATGAAATAAACAAAATAATATATTAAAATGCGCATAACATCGTTTTCCTTTGCTGTCAGTGTAGAGTTAAGACTGACTCCCCCGCAATCCAGAAATGTTTCTCTACAGAGGGTGATCAAAATGTTGATTTCAAACATTTTAATAAAATAAAGAAAACCATTTTTCTTTCAAATGTTATTTGATAGCATAAAAAAGATAAACAGAAAGGAAGATGAAAACTATAGCATTAAACATTATTTGGATATATAAAATTTTTAGTTTCTAGCGAAATTGAAAAAAATGCGGAGTGTGCAAATTTTATGAAATAATAAATAAATAAATAAATAAATAAATAAATAAATAAATAAATAACTAAATGAATGAATGAATGAATGAATGAATGAATGAATGAATGAATAAATAAATAAATATTGTATCATATGTTAAAAAATCTATGATAAAACGTAGATTTAGTAATTATAAGTATTGGTTTACTGGGAGTAATATAGAAATCAGATTTTCAGACTTCTGCGTTGTAGAAATATACAGAAAAATACGAAAAATGCTCAGTTTGCAATTTTCGGCGCCAGGAAAAAAACTAGATTCGAATTTTCGGCGCTGTCTGTATATTCTTTGACGAGAAAAGACACTTCTGATATCTAATAAAAGTTCTCGAATTGCTATTGTGTACTTGAAAACAATACCAATTTATACGTTATACTTTACTATAAAATTGAATGTATGCATCATTTCAACGAAAATGGAGGAATATTAGTATTCTTGAATTTCATATAAAATTCCCAAATCAAAACCAATAATGGACATCTGGGGTTGATATAATACCCAACTGCAGTATTTTCTAATCTAAAAACAATGACGATTATCTGAAATTCAATCATTTCTATTTTTAAATGTAATTTATTCAATGATTTGATACAAATCATCTGATATCAGATGAAAAAAATCCCAAGTGTGCATGTTAATTATATTGAAACTATTGGCCATAGGAAGCTTATCGAGAATGAATTTCAATCTAATACATTTGTGCCAATTTTACAAACATGATTCATATAAATTGTATCAGAAATCAGCGTATGAACATTGGTAATCTCTCTCTCTCTCTCTCTCTCTCTCTCTCTCTCTCTCTCTCTCTCTCTCTCTCTCTCAGTACTTAATTCTGAAATTATATCTGAGATGTTAAAATTTACGTCGCTGAGTCGTGTGACTGTTTCGTTTAATAAAAAAATTTCAAAATCCCTAAATGGCATCACAATTATTTTTTCAGTGGACTTTTTAAAAACTATTTATTTTAAGACCTAAAATGTTCATTAAAATTCAAAATTTAAACGATTCTTAGTTGTAATATCATTTCAAAATATTTATATATGAAAAAAAAGCATTTCTTTTTCAGCTGAACCCTAATATTACTCCCCTCATCTAATATAAAACCAAAACATGTGATTTTCGGATGTCAATTCTTGTTTTGACACTATCCCCGATATAATACCATCACGGGTGACATTATCCGCAAATGTACATATCAATTTTTTGTATGGGTGTCATGTTATATGTCCCAGTTCGGAAAACAAAAAAGCATCGCTGTATTCCGATAATCTGAACTTATCTTTTTATTCAATATATCAGTGAAGAGGTCATTGACATTAGGTGAACTTTCAGATGACCCCTCAGTCATTATGACATAATTATGGATACCGTGTTTTCTTACGATTGATATGCAAATTGACCACACCTGTTAGACGACTGTACATCACAACCCAGGAAAATAATCAGGTAAAAAGAAAGGTAAGCCATTTTTGCGAATAGATAAAACCATTTAGAATGAATACATTACATACTCATCAACTTTGATTTAAACCGTTGTGGTTATCTGGTTTTGGTGACGAGAATTTGGATTCAGTATGTCTACTGGACTCACAATACATGGCAATGTCGGTCAGTCCCGGGAGCTACAAAAAACAATGGATTCGCATATATGAGCCTCTCTGCGATCGCGCGATCGGTTATGGTGATCTGTTATGATGTATGCATGCCCATTAGATGATGTTTGTAATAATGTTCCTGTAATATTTGAACAATTTTTCCCGTGCATTCAAATTTCCCTCGGTTTTTGTAGCTGCGTCATACGTCCTATATATAATATATTTTTTTTTTTTTTTTTTTTTTTTGTTTTTTTTTTTTTTTTTGTGCACGTACATTATTCTTATTGATACAATAAATGATGGGCATTTATTGATTCCGAAGCAAAATCAATGTCAAGGTCAACCAATATCAATATTTCATCTGTGACAACAACACACATCATTGCCATGTCTATGTGGTTTCTGTTTTTTATTAAACTAGACACTAGCGATCACTTGATCGATTGGTTGAGTGGAGTAAAGTAGTGTGTTTTTTACCTCCATGAGGATTCTTTTATTTATATCGAAGCTGTTGGTCAGCTGGAATGGCGGAGAAAACTGGAATGCCCACAGAATACCACCTACCTTCGGCAAGCGAACTTACAAACACTACTGTGTTTCCACAAATTCAGTGCACATGGAAAATGCAAGAATAAAGTCGTATTTTCCAACAAAGTCACAAAAAATTTGTCACAACTTGATTCAAAATCTATTGACCTAATAGAAAAAATATTTTTATTCATCCAAAAGTGAATTTAATTCTGTATATAGAGCAATTTTGGAACTTTTTAACAAAACAAGAAATATAACTATGTCAAAATTATCCATTCTTTACCTTCTTACTCTGAACAACTATAACTGTTATGTCATAATTGGAGTATTCGGGATGATAACACCTGGAAAAAACCCGAACAATAATGACCTACCTACCCTAAATGCTCTGATGTAACTTCGAATGAGGCCCAATTGGTGTACAAACGATCAAATTTCCAGAATTTTCGTAAAATTTCTCTATGTACAAGAGAACTGAACAATGATGTTTTTAATTAAAAATATAATTTGGTTAGGCCAGTGCATTTTAAATGCATTTTATTGATAGTTTAATGGAAACATTTTCAATTAAAAGAAATAAATAATAAAAACCATGTGCACTGAATTTATGGAAATACAGTAGGCAGTGAAAGTTAAGACTATTCGACCATCTAATTAGACGTAAATGATTGAGCATTGACTTTTGCACTGTGTTGAAATTTTCTGAAAAATAATTTTTAAGTTGTACCAAAAGATAATTAGCCACAACCGCAAGATAATTTTATATAATAATTTGTTGCGCCCGCAAGATAAAATATTTTCTCTTGGTTACAATCTTGCACTGTCATGTGCTACTTTTGAATGTATTATTTCATAAAAATTCAAAAGTAGCACATGACAGCACTAGTGGAGTTCCTTAGTTTTGCCACAGAGGACCTCCGTGAAAATTCAATTTCAAAGATATTTCCTATCTAATAGTATTGCAACTTTAACTCACAAACGTTTTTATTTTATGAAATGATAAATGACGTTCACTTTCTGCAGACTGCATCTCTCGACTTTAAACCTATGTTTCACTTTTTATAAGTGTTGTATTTGTTAATTTCAGCAATATGTTGTTCCTATTTGTGGCGGCCCTTACATATTTCAGTTTTATCAATGTTTTATTTGTTATTTCAGCAATATGTTGTTCCTATTTGTGGCGGCCCTTACATATTTCAGTTTGATCAATGTTGTATTTGTTAATTTCAGCAATATGTTGTTCCTATTTGTGGCGGCCCTTACACCGGTAAGATATTTCTATAATTTTTGTTATGATATTTACAATGTATATTTTTTATGTTCTAACAATTTTAAGATAATCATATCGCAGATTATGATATAAGTAGGCGACAAAAACCGCTGTGGTTGTCGATTTAATATAGAGCAGTCCATATCGGCAAAACTTTAATTACGAAAGAGTTTAAACCTCTTAAAAATGTGCACGTATCATTGTTTTCACAAAATACGTGTATATATTTCTTTTCGCGAAACTACATGTATATTGCAAAATTAATATAAATGTTGCAATATTAAATACATTTTTCATATTCAATGTAAATAATTCTTAAGTTTTTGTTTTTAAATTTATCACAATAATTACTTGTAACATTTTTGATTTCTTGTAATAATTCCGTAAATAATGCTTCGAGACAGCCGATTTAGTGACCAGTATATATCACAACTTCTACTGTGCATAAAGGCTATTTTGAACATCGAATATTGTAAATTACGTTTTAATAAAACATTGCTTGGAAAAATTAACAGTGCATATTTATTCAATTTTGAGAGACCTAACTAAAATGTATATTTTTGTCAATGCTGCATGTTTTGGTTAACGTCTGTATATAGAAAAAAAATCACATTTGTGACAAAAAATACGTATTCTAGCTAACCATTTGGGCCCCAAATTACATATGAATGTCGGGAAAAAACTTACCTTTCACCTGCGTGATTGAATCAGGAAAATTCACACCTGGACGACCTACATATATAAACAAATAATATTGAGGTACCTAATTTTGTAAATAAGTATGACATTTTGTGTTTTAGTGAAACCAAATTAACTGATCTTGACGACACATGTATACCTGGATATGAATGTTATTGTAAAAATAGAAGTAACAATAAGTCTGGGGGAATTGCTATTTTTATTAGAAAAAATATTAATAATCATTTTACTATTATTAAAAGTAAATGTGATTTTATTATGTTTATTAAAGGACATAATGTATGTCAAAATGGGGACATTATCATCGGGGCTGTATATTTACCTCCTATAGATTCTATTTATTCGAATGTCGATAGTTTTGATGAAATTGAGGATGAAATAGTGCGTGTTTCTTCTTTATTTATTAGGGGATTTTAACTCTAGAACTGGTCAGTTACTGGACTATATAGAACCCGACAAGTATATTTCGGAAGTAATTGATGTTGATTCCGAAGCTGACAAACTTCTATTTGGATGTGAAATTTTAAAGAATATTGGGGTACCTCTAAACAGAGCAAATAGCGATAGGAAATCTCCTAATACATTTGGATACAGATTAATTGATTTATGTAAAAATAGTAATTTATTTATCGTTAACGGTAGAGTTGGTAATGATAAAGGTATTGGTAAAACTACTTCGAAAGGTGTTAGTTTGATTGATTATGCTGTATGTTCACCTATGTTGTTTAATATAATTGACGATTTTTCAGTTCTTAACTTTTGTGGTCTGTTGTCCGATATCCACTGTCCAATTGTGATAAAATTTAAATTAAATATTAATCATGTCAAACTAGAAGAGATTTATAATCCTGAGATAAAGCTAAGAAAGTGGATACCTGAAAAAGCTAATTTATTTGTCGACAATATTGATAGGGAAGAAATACGTAAAATTCATGATTTGTTAAATAATTATGAAGATGTGAACATTAAATGTGTTATTGGAGGTGTAACCAAAAGCATATCAAATATTTTTTCCATTTCGGCAAAGAAATCTTTTGGTTACTTTAAGAAAAAAAATAATAATAATAAGAGAAAGAATAAACTCTGGTTTAATAAAGAATGTAATGAAACACGAAAATTATACCACAAAGCTTTGAAACGTCATAATAGCGATAAGTCTGAAATTTCAAAATCTAATCTTAAAGCTGCTAGTAAAAATTATAAAAGAACTGTATCGAAGCATTATGCAAACTATAAAAGGAAAATTAGACAAAAACTAAATAATTTACGAACCAAAAACCCTAAGGAATACTGGAAAATATTAAATAAAAATAACCAAAGTTCGGCTAAAAACAACTTGAATTTAAATATTTTTTATGAATTTTTCAAAAATATGAATGAAATAGACGATACAGATGAACGTCTTCAAGAACCCAACTTTGATGTGTTTCCTAACAGTACTTATAACTTTGAAATAAATAGTCCAATTAAAGAATCTGAAATTGTTTATATTGTTAATAATTTAAAAAATGATAAATCGTGTGCACAAGATGGCATTATTAATGAATATCTTAAATCGACATTACATTTAATGTTACCAATATATACCAAACTTTTCAATTTAGTTTTTGACACTGGAATAATTCCTGAAGAGTGGCTGGTAGGTGTCATTAAGCCTGTCTATCTTAAGCTTAACTTAAGTCCTATTGTTCCCTATTTCGGTTGAATTCATGATTGTCCCTTTTTTGAAAATCCAGGTAAAAATTTTGTTAAAAAAAGAGGGACAATCATGAATTCAACCGAAATAGGGAACAATAGGACTTAAGTTAAGCTTGGGGTATAGTTTATTCCAGAAAAGAAGGTAAAAGAAGAATTAAAAATATATCTTACATTATCAGCGTTTTATTTTTAAAATTTATTCATAAATTAAACAAAATCACAAATACGTGACTAAATTATAATATAAAATATAAACCCAAATAAAAACATTTTTAAAAAAATCAAATAAAACATTTTGAAAAATCAAATAAAACATGCACATATAAATAAATAAATAAATAAATAAATAAATAAATAAATAAATAAATAAATAAAATGAAAATCAAAATACATGTAAAGAAAAATACCGTTACATTGCATTTTTAGAGAAAACTACTGTAAATTTTGAGAAAATGTCTAACAGACACATTCTTGAAATTTTAAATATAGTTTCTACCAATATGGAACTTTAATATATGAAAAAAATATTTTACATTTTTGGGGTAAAAAGAGGCTTGAAAAACAGTTTTTAGAGAAAACCTGTAAATTTTTAAAGAATAATCTAATAGACACATTTTTCAATGTTTCTTCTTAAAATTTTTTAATAAAGCTTCTTCAAAGACGGAACTTTATTTTACATATATTATCAGTTTTTTTAAAATATTTTACATTTTGTTTTGAAATTTTAGAGGAATAAGTACAACTTTAAAAACAAAATAAATAATAAAATCTCCTTTAAACCTCTATGAAATTGGCATACATGTTATGTGATATCTTTGCAATAATGCAATATCTGCTTATCATTTAATTGAATCGTAGGATAAGCTTGAAATTTCTGATAAAAAAAAATGCAGATATTCTTCCACTGATTTAAATTTTTACTGTATTCAAGTTGTAAATGTAGTTGGAATTTAACATTTATATGGAGTGAAAAGGGTATGTAAGTCTTGGTTGAATTAATGCAAAATTTGAAAAAAAGTATAAATCTAACTCCATGGAATTCCTGTTATTCTTCATGTTCTTATTGGTTTAATTAATGCAAAATTTGAAATCAAAAAAGTTTACATCTAATTCTGTGGAATTCTTGTTAATCTTATTTTATTTGTTTTTAGTAAATAAATCAATAACATTTAAGAATGAGAAATAAAATGAAACGGACACAGACTAAAATTTCAAATTAAAAATTATAATAAATGTAATTTAATATTTATTTCATTTGTTTCCAGCAATAAGTAACATTTGAATAAGCATTTTTTTAATTCAAGGCAATGAAAGTTATAACTTATTCCATTAAGTCCACCAGGTAAAATTCTTACAGGTAAAATTGGAATAGACTATAATTGTTTGTTTGAACAGCACATCAAACCCAGAAAGGGACAATAATGAATATCTGTTTTTAAGAAAGGGGACAATCATGAACAGACCAAAAATAAAGGGGATAAAGCAGACCCGGATAACTATAGAGCAATAACCCTAGTGAGTTGTTTTGGGAAGGTATTTACAGGGATTATTAATAAACGACTTAACGATTATGCTGAAAAGGTAGACTTAATCACAAAAGTTCAAGCTGGTTTTAGAAAATCATACTCTACATCGGATAATATATTTATTTTACATTGCTTGATTGAATTGTTGTTTGCTGATAAAAAGAAATTGTTCTGCACATTTATTGATTTTCGCAAAGCTTTTGATTCTGTTTGGAGAGGGGGGTTATGGATCAAATTACAGAAATATTTAATAAATGGTAAATGTTTTGATATTATTAAAAATATGTATAAATCTATCAAATCATGTGTTATGATTGGAGAACAAAAATCTGAATATTTTATGTGTAATGTTGGTGTGAGGCAGGGTGAAAATTTATCACCATTTCTATTTTCTTTGTTTTTGAATGATTTGGAAGAGTTCTTTGTACAAGAAAATGTTAAAGGTCTATCAAGTATATCCAGTAAATGTAATGATCAATTGAGACTCTATTTCAAAATTTTTCTCTTATTGTATGCTGATGATACTTTAATATTTGCTGAAGATATAACTTCAATGCAGGAAGCTCTTGATAACTTTGCATTTTATTGTGATCATTGGAAATTAGATGTAAATATCAAGAAGACTAAAATAATGGTATTTTCAAGGGGTAGAGCAAAACATTCCTCAGTTTTAAAATATAAAGATACTCCCTTAGAATTCGTGGACCACTACGGTTATTTAGGAATTATTTTTAGTAAAAATGGGAAGTTTTTCAAAGCTAGAAAAAAATTAGTAGAACAAGCTTCTAGAGCCCTTTTTGGTGTATATAAAAAGATTACTAATTTAAACTTATCTGTTAAATGCCAGTTGAATTTATTCGATAAAATGATTGTTCCTATCTTGACCTACGGTAGCGAAGTTTGGGGATTTGAAAATATATCTATTTTAGAAAATATACACTTGAAATTTTGTAAGAAGGTTTTAAAGTTACGCAAGTCTACTCCTAACTGTATGGTATATGGAGAACTCGGTCGCTTCCCTTTAAATATTATAATCTGTAAAAGAATGATATCTTTTTGGTGTAGAATAGTAAATGAACCAGACAAATTTTCTTATATTTTTATAACCTTATGTTTAAAATGTTCCAAGATGGGAAAAAAGTGCCATGGATTGAAAAGATAAAGTCTATTTTGATTCTCTTGGTTTTAGCAACATTTGGGACACTCAGGGACAATTCTTAAGCAACCAATGGATAATTAAAGCAGTTGAAAGGAAACTTGAGGATCAATTTATTCAAAAATGGGACCAAGATATATTTAATTCACCAAAAACCGTTTCTTATCGAATATTTAAAACAGATTTTTGTTTAGAAAATTATCTGAATATACTTCCAAATACACAAAGACTAATCCTAACAAAATTCAGAACAGGTAATCATAGACTTCCTATTGAAACAGGTCGGTGGACCAATGTCTCCAGAAATGAACGATTATGTACTAAATGTTGTGATGGTAAAATTGGTGATGAATTTCATTTACTTTTTGAATGTTGTAAGTTCAGGCATTTACGTATTAAATATATTGATGTTTGTTACTGGAAGAATGCAAACACTTACAAATTTTCGGCATTGTTTAAGTCTAAAAATAGAAAGAAACTACTTAATCTAATTAAATTTCTGAAGGAAGCCCAACTTGAATATTAACAGTTTTCTTAGTTATTATACTATATATATATATTATAAGAATTATACCTTTGTATTTGTTTGTTATTGTATGATGTATTGTATTTAATGTTTAATTTATGTGGCATGCGTAGATTGTAAATATGGAAATGTGTTACCTCTTGTACCACCCCCGGTGGACTTAGAGTGAATAAAAGTTATTATTATTAAGTTATTATTAATAGGAGTATTTATACTTAACCATTTTGATTTTCTTGAAAAATGGCAAAAAATACGGTATGTACATACTGATATAAACTGATATAAAAGCAAACGGTTTTTTTTAAAACTTTGATCTCCATTTTCTGTGCTGAAATATAATTAAATTTTTAACAAAAAATTAATATTAAAAATTGAATCGCCATATATGCATGTTCAAAATAGCCTTTATGCACAGTAAGTGCTCAGCTATGATCTTATGTCTTGTCATGTTAAAAACAGTGTCACTTTGAAAATTACATTATCGTATGAAACTTGGTTAGTTTTTGGTTATAGTTAAGGGGGTTGTTTAACATTTTTACTTGTTTATTTTTAGATTTTAATATCGGCAATACCAGAAGGTTACATCTTAGATGGTGAGTACACAGTGTCAGTTTTTATAACCCCACCCCACCCCACCCCCACCCCCACCCCGAAAACTAGTTTGAGAGGGTATATAGATATTGGAATCACTATGTTTATCTGTCCGTATAAAATTGTGTCTGGACCATATCTCATAATTCCTTTGAATGGCTGTCATAAAACTTTACACGAATAATCTTTATGATCCAAAAGTGTCATGACCTTGGACCAAGGTCGTAAAAGAAAGGTCAAGGTCGCATGAAAACATTAAACCCTTGCTGATGTTAGGGGCGGGTGTATGTGGCTTTCAAAAGACAATTCTGGGTCTTTGTTTGATTTCTTGATTTATTAATGAATCATCGAATTTTACTCGTCAGGCTAATTTGGTCATCAATAGCTAATTAAGTATGTCTTGTTCATTTTTTGTAAAATTCAAAGTAGGTACTCAAACACAACTTTTCGGTCCAATTTCAAATTGCAATCACAAAAGCAAAGTAAAAGCTAAAAACTGACAATTAAGTGAAGCACGCGAACTTCCACCATAGAAGTGAGGCCGAGTGCTCCGGAAGAGTAAGCAACTCATGTTTATCTAGCTTCTCCGGCAACTCGTAAATAAAAATTGAGAATGAAATGGACAATGGAACGTTAAATATATCCAGAAGAATTTTGTATACAGCGACAACATAATTAACACTATTCTGATGATGGCCATAACTTTTTTTCTTTTTTTTTTTTTTTTTTTTGGAGGGGGGTGGGGGTTGTTAAGCCTGGAATTGCTATATCCCTGAATAAACATTCGTTTACATGGATAACAATTTTAGTCATATCAAAGCATGCATAAACTACGTATTTACTACTAAGTACACAGTAATGTGAAGTATTACTGATAAAATGATATTAAATTTTAAAAGTTTTAATTCTATTCCAAGGTTTATCACTTGGTTTCTAGTAATGTTCGCTTTGTAAGAGGGAAGACATAGGTTCGAACCCTGACCGTGTCTGACCCAAGACTTAAAAAGTGGGAGTGACACTATTACTCTATCTAATACATTGTATATTTATCGGCTTCGCAAATTAAAAACTCCTGAATAATTAGGTTAAATCAATCAAAGCACTGCCTTGGGTGGATTTGGTTTTTAACAAAATGGTACTTTTTTCTCATTGTAACATCTTAATATATTTTGATTTCCATAATCTTAGCCCAAGCACTACCGATGTGATATTTGATTCGGTAACGGCCGTCTAGTGCTGTAAAATGTAAATAGGTTTAGTACTATGAACCTAAATTTTGTCTACTAAAATAGTGGCCAAATCGACCTGGAATTTTGTCTGGCGACCTAAATTTGTAAATGGTGGCCAGCTTTTCCACTTTAAATTTGAACTTTTGTGACAAGATATTAGTTTTGTGTTACAGATTCTGATGCCATTTCAGGCAATATAATGGACACTTTACATCATTTTTGTTCTCCATACCTAAAGATGCCTTAATTTTGCTTCATTTGGAAGAAAAGGTTGATGGCCACTTGGAATTTCCACTGGCCACCGGAAAATTTAAACTGGTGGCCAAATGGCCACTTACTTTTGAATCCACTTTGAGGCCCGATTTGAGTCTATGATTATCTTCTTCAGTTGTCGTGGATTGTAAGAATGGCACGGACAGTGCAGAATTAAAGATTGTATCTGATATGAGTTTAATTATCAATGTTGACTGCGCTGGAACCAATATATCAGATCAGTTATCTGGTCTACATACCGAAAAATACCTTACAGTAAAATATGGTCCGGAACCATTACCAGCAGGCTCTACTGGTGATTGTTACTTCAAGGTAAAACTCTCTCTCTCTCTCTCTCTCTCTCTCTCTCTCTCTCTCTCTCTCACACACACACACACACACACACACACACACACACACTTAAAACAAAGAGTTTAATATAAATCATCACATTAGTTTTGTTTTTGGTTCTCAAGCAAGCAATCGGTTCAACCACACCATCTTCCACATCTTAAGAACAAACTGTAGTTCCAAACACATACTAAAATCCACGATTATCTTGTTTAGAATAACACAACCATACATAGAAAATCCATGTCTGTATTCGTAATTTTTTGTCCTACCAGATCATCCATGCAACATATATATTTAATTTTGAAATACAAAATATTTTTTAACAAAGTATTACTAATTAAGGTATTATTTGTGACACCTGGCCCTGGTTTCACAATCATTCCTTAGCTAAGATTTTCCTTAACTTAAATTTAGCAAATTTTGGTGATCTCTTTTTGGAACTACCAATGAATATTTAATCTAGAAAAGATTTTGAAAATGACATCTTAGATTCCTGAATATCTTGAAAATTAACAAAATTATAAAGATTTGAAATTTTGCAAGATTTAAGTTAAAGAAAATCTTAGCTAAGAAATGATTGTGAAACTGGGGCCTGTTGGTGTAAAGTTTCTAAAATGGCTTGATGGGCAAACAAAGCGACTCTAGCCAGTCTAGGGATGTAATTTCTACATGTATGTGTGAGTTTGTCTTGCTAAGAAATTATTATGGATTTTAGTGCACATGCACTTGTTGGAACTTTGGAATAAAATGCATGAATATGGTATCCATATTAACATCCATATTATATACAAAGTTCAACTGGCTGATGAGCTTACAACGGAATTGTTGGCTTCAATGCTAATAAACATGTTTCAATGGAATTATTGTCTTTGTTACCATTCTGGTCTACTGTGCATAAAGGCTATTTTGAACATGGAATATTGTAAATTACATTTTAATAAAGAATTGCTTGGACAAATTAACAGTGCATATTTATTTACTATTCAGAGACCTAACTAAAAATTATATTTTTGGCAATGCTGCATGTCTGTATATAGAAAAAAATCACATTTGTGACAGAAAATATGTATTCCAGCTATCTATTTGGGCCCCAAATTACAAATGAATGTACCTTTTACCTGCGTGATTGAATAAAGACAATTCACACCTGGACGACCTACATATAACCAATGAGGTACCTAATAGGAGTATTTACACTTAACCATTTTGATTTTAGTGAAAAAGTGGCAAAATTTATGGTATGCACACACTCACATAGACTGATTTAAAAGAAAACATATTTTTTCCACTTAGGTCTCTCTTTTCTGTGTTGAAATATAATTAAAATGTTAACAAAAAGATACAAATAAAAATTTAATCGCAATTTAAGCATGTTCAAAATAGCCTTTATGCACAGTACATCTGGCATTGGTCCTAAGTCCATGATCATTTCCTTAAAAATGACTACATGTCAGCTTAATTGAAATGACAGCATTGATTAGATAATACTTGAGAGAAACAAACATTGATACAGCAAACATGTGATAGCAACCACCTCTGTAAAATGACCATTTGTCTTTTGAGAACACTCTTTGCTTTATATTTAAACCAAAAAAGTACCTCTGTATGAAGACCACATGTCTTCTAGGACCATATTTTAGGTTCCGTTGGTGGTCTTTATTTATATATACATATTGTACGACAATTTATTAATTTTATTTATATATTTTTTTCTATTTTTTCGGTTTATTTTAGACACCAAATAGTAATACCGGCTTGTCACTGGTTACATTAAACTTATTTTATGGACTTGATTCAAGCCTCCTACACAACGTAGAAGAGATGTACGTTGTGTCATGTTTGGTAAATCCAGCTAAAACTGTAGCTAGCGACTCGACTTCACTTACTACTGGGTAAGTTTGGATCCTATAACGAATTGAACTGAATTTCAACTTCCGGATCCGGTTACCATACACGTGTAAAATCTAGCTAGAAAATTGTTTGTGATCTTAATTGTTCTCTTTGGTGTTGAATTAGGATCAGTTGTTTAATATTGGTCTTTGCTTCGAACTAAAGGCGAAGGAGCAGAGCTATTTTGGCCCCTTCATTCTTCTGTCTTGTACACTGTTAATCCGCTCCTTCAATTTCTTATCTTTGTCCATTTGCTTCTTTGTTTTGCATTTCCTACTTTTTCTTCCCAGTTTCTCTCCTTTGCCTTAGCACCTTGTTCATTTGCTTCTTTGCCTTCTTGTCTTTTGTCCTTTGCTTCATTGACTTAGCACCTTGTTCATTTGCTTCTTGCCGTCTTGTCTTTTGTCCTTCGCTTCTTTGACTTAGCACCTTGTTCATTTGCTCCTTTGCCTCTTGTCTTTTGTCCTTTGCTTCATTGACTTAGCACCTTGTTCATTTGCTTCTTTGCCGTCTTGTCTTTTGTCCTTCACTTCTTTGACTTAGCACCTTGTTCATTTGCTCCTTTGCCTTCTTGTCTTTTGTCCTTTGCTTCATTGACTTAGCACCTTGTTCATTTGCTTCTTTGCCGTCTTGTCTTTTGTCCTTCGCTTCTTTGACTTAGCACCTTGTTCATTTGCTCCTTTGCCTTCTTGTCTTTTGTCCTTTGCTTCATTGACTTAGCACCTTGTTCATTTGCTTCTTTGCCGTCTTGTCTTTTGTCCTTTGCTTCTTTGACTTAGCACCTTGTTCCTTTGCTTCTTTGCCGTCTTGTCTTTTGTCCTTCGCTTCTATGACTTAGCACCTTGTTCATTTGCTCCTTTGCCTTCTTGTCTTTTGTCCTTTGCTTCATTGACTTAGCACCTTGTTCATTTGCTTCTTTGCCGTCTTGTCTTTTGTCCTTCGCTTCTTTGACTTAGCACCTTGTTCATTTGCTTCTTTGCCTTCTTGTCTTTTGTCCTTTGCTTCATTGACTTAGCACCTTGTTCATTTGCTTCTTTGCCGTCTTGTCTTTTGTCCTTCGCTTCTTTGACTTAGCACCTTGTTCCTTTGCTCCTTTGCCTTCTTGTCTTTGTTCCATCACTCCTTTGCCTTCTTGTCTTTTGTCCTTTGCTTCATTGACTTAGCATCTGGTTCATTTGCTCCTTTGCCTTCTTGTCTTTGTTCCATCACTCCTTTGCCTTAGTACCTTGTTCATTTGCTTCTTTGCCTTCTTTTCTTTTGTCCTTCACTTCTTTGATTAAGTCCTTTGTTCATTTGCTGCTTTGCCTTTTTGTCTTTGGTCCTTTGCCTTAGCACCTTGTTCATTTGCCCTTTTGCGCTCTTGTCTATCGCTTCTTTTCCTGAACACCTTGTTCATTTGCTCCTTTGCCTTACCACCTTGTTCATTTGCTCCTTTGCCTTACCACCTTGTTCATTTGCTCCTTTGACTTACCACCTTGTTCATTTGCTCCTTTGACTTAGCACCTTGTTCATTTGCTCCTTTGCCTTACCACCTTGTTCATTTGCTCCTTTGCCTTACCACCTTGTTCATTTGCTTCTTTGCCTTGCATCAGCGTTCCTTCGCTACTTTGTCTTTGCATGTTGTATACGTAAGTGGGAGGTTGCTGGTTCAAACCCCGACCGGGTCTGACCCAAGACTTGAAAGTGGGTAGTGACTGTTCTTTCGCAAAGCACTCGGCAATACAGTTATTAGGTTCTTTCGAATAGGAACTTAAAATAAACGAGGCCCCGTGTCATGGTAGGCTTGGCGCGATAAAGAAAACCTGCTGTACAATGCCATCAGCGCAACACACAGGCAAAATTTCTGTATCTTCGCCTATAGCTGGCGACGTCTCGATATAAGTAAAAACCACTGCGGTAGCTCAGTTGGTAGAGTGCTCTCTTCGTAAGTGGGATGTCGTGGGTTCGAACCCCGACCAGGTATGACCCAAGACTTGAAAGTGGGTAGTGACTGTTCTTTCGCCACGCCAAGCACTCGGCATTACGAAATGGAAGTCACGGTTCTTCCGGATGGGAACTCAAAATGAACGAGGTCCAGTGTCACGGTAGGCGAGGCACGATAAAAAAACCGATATAATTAATGCCATCAGCGCAACGCACAGGCAAAATTTCTGCACCTTCGCCTATAGCTTGCGACGTCTCTATATATAAGTAAAATATTTTTGACCAAGACATTTAACACCCTTCCTCAACTCGCTCCTCTTCACGCCTTGTACATTTGTCTTTACATATTGTTTGTTGGCCCATGTAGCTTAATATCTTTGTTTCTTCGCTACTTTGTCTATACATTTTCGTTCGTCCAACTTTTCCTTCGCAATTTCGTTTCTTCGCTCTTTTACCTTGATATAGTGCTAAAACTATTCTAACTAAAAAAAATGGTGGCGAGGAATTTTTGTTTTACTGCATTAAAAACCGATCGCTTCCGTGATTTGCCCTAGGACAATACATTGTTGACTGAACTTCTGTCTGTTTTACAAGTTATCTCCCTTTTACGTCTTTTAATTAAATCATCAAAATGTTACCCACCCACCCCCCTCCCCCGGTGGTTTAAAAAAGTTTAGACTTTTTGCTTTATACAATATATTTTTGTCATAAAATATGTTCATATAACTAGAAATGTCTCTTGAGAGCCAAATACCCCCACCTCCAACATCTACAAGGATTTAATGTTTTCCAGCGGCTTTGACCTTTCCGATATGACCTTCGTTAAACGTCATGACACGCCTTAGGACCATGAAGATTATTTATGTGAAGTTTCATGACAGTTGTCCAAAGCATTTATGAGAAATAGCCCGGACACAATTTTACACGGACAGACAGACAGACATGGTGATTCCTTTATCCCCACTCAAACTAGTTTGAGGGGGTATGATGAGTGTGGGATCAAACCTGATTTTGACCGGGCTACATTCTATTTTTACGTTATCCGATTTTCGTGATTTTGAGAAAAAAAAATACAATTCCATTGAGTGGTCAATTCCGATGGTTCATGGTTACCAATTTATATTTTTGTTGACATAAAAATAAATATAAAATATGAATTCTACAGGTTTCATAACGACGGAATAGTAGCAGCTGCTAGTGGTCTTACTTGGACAGGGGCGATATCATTCAATCTAGTCGATATCATGGGACAGGATCTTAATACTGAGGCGATACCCGTTGGTAAAAAAGTACAACTGCGAGCTACACTCAGTGGTAAGAAAACAACTTTCTTTCATTATAATTTTTGTCAGTAGTTTTTTAAGATATCCTTGGTGGGTGATGTTGGTTGGGTTAAATATTGTACGCTGTAGACAATATTATTTGACTCGTATTTAGACGGTCAGTTCTAGAATGGTAAAAAAAACTGGAGTACCAGGAGAAATTTAAATCCACTGTTAAGCGAACAGACACACTTTTCACTACGACTCGGATTTTTCCCAAGACACTGGAATACTGCGTTCAATAACTTAAACTGTACATAATGTTATAAACAATTTTAAAAGCTAGCTAGTCGCTGTTTTGCGTGTCGAAAGAGGGATGACCGAGTCAAAAATTCTAAACAAACAAATGCATATTGATTGAAAACTGTACTCAGTCCTACCATAGGGTAGCCTTAGTGAAGGGTATGTTTGTAGTTATGGTGTCTTTAATTATGGTTTTTGAAAAGGGGGAAATGGAGAAACAGATGAATGGACAGATAGATGGATATATACGTATGCTACTAAATCGGTAAAATATCGCTATAATACATGGTAAGTGGGTGAACCCATTGATTAAATGATCAAACCTGATCTAGAATAGATTTCCTTTTAAATGAATGGTCGAATGAATTTTTGTTATCCCCCCTCCCCATTTTGAAGAAAGAGGTGGGGAGGTATTAAATTCTAATTTCCGTCCGTCCGTCCGTCCGAAATTCTTGTCTTCGCAAATGCTCCAAAACTATGAAGCACTATTTTACAAAACTTGGTACAAAGCATCAACATTAATAGGAGATGCGCATATCGTTAACACAAGTTGATTTGCTCATTTTCCTGGGAGCTTTTGCACTTTGAAAAAGTTGCAAATCAAAAAAAGAACCTGCTGGCGGGGAATGATCTTAATTCACTGATTTTTTTTTGTTTTGATTTTTTCTAGGTGGATCTGGCTCTATGATAGTTTCGGATTGTTTTGCCTACGGGAATGACGACCCATCAATTCACTATCCAATACTTATTGCAGGGTGAGCGTTCTTCAGATATATCTTACCCTACATAAAACATTTAAGATTGTATGTACAATATCAGGACGTCAAGCATCCCTAATTTACCTATTCAATTGTAAATTCATATTTTTTAGGATAAGTTCATATTTTTCCTATTTTAAAGACATTTCACTTATGTTTGTTCAGTATCTGAAATACTTGTCGCTGTTAAAATTCTTTGATTGGGAATTCCAATTTTCAGTATCTGAAACAGATTACAAATAGACAATAATATATCATATATTTTGTATTGTTTTAAACAGCTGTTTGTAATCTCTTCACAAATGAAATTATCTTATGTTTAAACGGAATGGCTAAAGGTATATTGCAATTGGGAGGCCATGGAGAAGTAACTGTTATTTCTGTATGTTTTCAATTATGTTCCTAATTTAATCCTATGTTTGTCCATTCGAAATTCCTATTTTTTCTATTTTTGGACCATTTTTGTGCTTGAAGGATAAATTCATAGTGATTAAAAATGTATATTTCTAAAACATGTTAAATAATGCTGAAAATTCGCTCACTCAGCATTAGCATTTAAACCAACAACCCTATAGACTTTAGATGGCATGGAAGTAAATTTTAAAAGTTGCAACAAATTAAATAGTGTAACACCAAATTCAGCAAAACCAAAGACACAATAAACTAGTCAATATTTAGACACCTTTCGTAAGCCTTACGCTTTTATTGTCCCAATGTTTTGCACTTTGGTGTCAGAGTCAGCCAGATACACTAGAATACCCCGATGTGAACATTATGTGATGTTTACATGTAGTTATTTATATATGGATGACATATTGTATAAATATGATAGCCTATTGAATTGATTAATTATTGCTTTATATTATATAAGGTGTGGTGATGGGGCTGTATTGGGGATAAACAGAGGGTTCACCACGGCAGGTAACGTCGTCTACAGTGATTACTTCCCCTTCTTCAGCCTACAGGGGAACAGTGGGGTACAGTTCTCGTGTAACTTCACGGCGTGTACGTCAGCTTGTGATGGGGTAGGTAAATACAGTCAAACCTGTCTATAAAGGCCGACCAAGGGAACCAGTAAAAGTGACCTTTATGGACAGGTGATCCTTATTTACAGGTTCAAATAACATGAATAAACAGCAATTGGCATAAACTTTTACTGGCCTTATAAACAACCCTTTTATAGATTTGGCTTTAAGACTGGTTCGACTGCAGAACTTTTTCGTGAGTTTAGTACTTTTTGTTTTTACTCCCTAGTCAAGATTCCTTCAATAATAATGAACTAGTCAGTTCTTGGATAGTGGAGGAAACCACAGTATCCGAAAAAACAACCCACCTTCCGTAAGCAAACTACTGACAAAATATTTAGCACTAGGATCTGAGCATGGTAGAATTCAAATCTAGGTTTTGAGAGAGGTTGTGATCTGTAATACCGCGCTTTAGCTCACTTACTACAGAGGTCCCTCAGAACTTGTACAGACTAGTTATACACCATGATTTTAACATAGATCTGTGAGACCCAGTGGTTTAGTTGTTATACCAAAAAGACCAAATGTTTTGCCCGTACCAGAAGTGAAAACCGTTCTTTTTCGTTTGTACTTCTGGTGAGCTGAGTGCCATTATATTATGGACAAAGTCATTTGGATAATAAGATGACTGGTGTTTTATTTTACACCAGCAATATTTTGCTTTCTCTGCCAAACCCAATTATGTTAACACAAGTTCATGTGGTGCGTGAGTTTGTGCAAGTATTGGGATCTACTTTGTAATTAGGGATAACTTTAAGAGTTTACGGACTACTAGAATGTTATACTAGACCAGTAATAGCCTACGACAAGGACAATCTTTTTTTAAATGAAAAGACATATTGTACCAGTGTGTAAACATTTAACAAACATAACCGTAAACTCCAAACTAGTTTATAGTGATTATAAAATATCTATAGTAAATACACGACTTGACGTTTACGGACAGTCAACAGCAAAGTCCTGCGTTTTCCAAATTGCAACGGGGCCCCAATGGTTACCAATATCTGATCTGATTTTTACATTTCACAGTAATGTTGAAATGGCACCTAACATGTTAACTTTTTTATCGATTTATTTATTTATTTATTTATTTATTTATTTATTTATTTATTTATTTATTTTGCAGACATCTTGTCTTCCAACAAGAAAGAAAAGGACAGCTGATACTGACGACAACAAATTAAGTAATAGGATTTTTACTTTTCATTTTATCTCCTCTGCACTATGTCACACCCTTACCCCGCCCTGCTTGAGAATTGTCAAATATTAATGTTACGGATGAACAGAATCAAAGCTATGTTTACAATTCTGACAACTCTATAACCGTTGCGCCATATGTGCAGACAAACTATGCTAGATTTCTTTGCATATGCATATTGACTGGCGCAGTAAGAATTACTCCCACAACAGTAAATGTCATGATTACCTCGAACCATTTATAACAAAACAAAATGGTGGGCTAAACTATATAGAATGTGTGGATATTGCCTGTGATAGAACTTATTAAACGAACACCTTCAAACGATTACAATAGCTATTTGTAATGGTGGGAATTAATCGGGACAACATAATACTACGTAATTACGCTCCCTTTTAGCATCCAAGAGACAGATGCAGGGTTTTTCTTAGACGGGGCAAGCCTCGTATAAGGCAGAGGTCGTAGGATCGAAGTATCTAGGGTGATCCGAGGGGGATATTAACAATATTGCTAATTAGTGTATTCTGGCACTATAAACTGTGAGAAACCTTTTTCATTCAGGGTGCCTGGATTTGATACAGTGTCTTAAATTAATGCTTTAAAATGTATGTATATGCCACTTCTAAATCCACGTGTACCACTGTATCCCACAAAAAGGGCGTGTGTCCATGTATACAATGTTCATTTCGGTAACCGTGCACCATTGTTAAAATGATCAATGCATCAAGAATCTTTGGGTTCCATAGCAATCATAATGCCTAGAGATTAAACCACATAAGGCATTTAATCCAACGTGACTGGTGTAGCTAGCTATATAGAAGGTGCTTGCCCCTCCAGAGCACACGGTCTCACTTCTCTGGTGGTCCGGTATGTTTGTGTTTGATTATTGATCACCTGCATCTTGTAATTTATTGACAATTATATATTTTCAGAGATTGCTGACCAAGCGGAAATAGAGGGAAACAGAATGACATACATAACCGGATCCAACTGGATTACTGTGGCATCTAAACTATACATATGCCGACCCGCCGAAAAATTCAAAAACGACATCACATCAAGGAAATCTTACAAATCAGCAAAGGAGATCGCAAAATATGACACTGCCATGGTCCTGGTGTTTGCATCAATGACCTTGATAACCATTATCGTGACCTTGTACATGTGTTGTAAAAATCATTTCAGAGCAGAGATCAATTTTGAAAATGTACAGCCATGAGAGTTTTCATGTTTCGTTGGTTTTGGATAAATAAAACGCATTTATATTCTAGTTTACACTATTATTCTTTTTGACAGTGGAAAAAGATTTTTATGTCCCAGTCAAGAATATTTTACTTATATTGAGATATCGCCAATTCTAGAGGAAAATTGCAGCAAAGTACTTAAAGGGAACTCTCTTTTGAAGTTTATCACTACGGTAGCTCAATCTATACTCGCTTCGTATATGGGAGGACGTGAGTTCGAATCCCCAGGTCTAACAATGCTTGAAAATAGGTTTAAGTATTGTTCTTTGACAGGCGCTCTGCATTTAGAAATGAAAGCCATGAGGGCATTCGGGAGAAACCTTAAAAACCGATGGTCATTATCACAACAGGCGTGGCTTGAATTTCTGTATGTTGCCCTGTGTGCACTGCAAAGGTCAAAATTTCTGCCACTTGACCTATTGTTGGTGACGTCTCGATATATATGAAACATTCGTGACTGAGGCTTTAACACCCGCGATCTTGTTTGAAGATTATTGTAAAGGATTTCCATTAGTTCCTACGTACTTTATTGGAAACCACTTTTGAAGTGTGGTCTAGGTGACCGAGTGGTCAAAAGCACGGTCTTGCTGCCCACGATGCCTATCGCAGCCTAAGCTCAAATCCTAAAGCGAGAATTTTTGTCGGTTAGGTTGACTAAGGTATGTGATTTTCTCTGGAAACTCCGATTTACTCCACCATCACGGACCTGTCTGTGCCTTAAGATTTCACTGTGGCACAAACCCCATTGATCAACTGTCCATTTTGAAGTGAAACTGCGTCGTTTTAATGTTCCATTTTTTCATTTGCTTTTTGCTATTGCTTGGCTACAGAACAATGGCAACGACCAGTCATAATTGAAACAAATGGGTCAGTAATGCAGATCATTCAAATTAATCCTTATCCATTGTATTAGTAGGGGTCGGTGGACAATTTGCTCAGACATCTTGCGTATAGGAATTTAAATTTATTAAAGTATTAACATCTTAAAAAGTATACCATAAGCATAATATAAGCCAATGCTTATTTGTTAATTCGACAATTGTTTTCCAGATTTGTGTATTCGATTAGGTAAAAACTATGTTGTAGGTTCGACAACTCTTGTATCTTGCAATTGTGTGATCAACTTCGAATGCATGGAATGATGAGTTTCAAACTCCATCATTTTGTACACATGGGTTGTTGTTATTCGAATGCATGTTAATTTACGCCTTGTCGATTATGTTTTTCAGTCGCCTGGGGATTATTTGTACAAAATTTTAGGCGCTACATGTACATGTATATATTTATAATGCAAACAAAAAGACGTTATAACACGAAATGTGATATAAGGCGAAATGAAAGACGTTAAAACATGAATGAAAGCGTAATAACGTAAACTAAAACGTAGTAATGGTAAATTGATGCGTAATAACGCAAACTAAAATCGTAATAATGCCAAATTAGGACGTAATAACACGAACAATAAAAGGCGTAAGAATGAATGCGAAAAGGGTGTTAAAACACTAATTGATAGGCGATATAATATAAATGACGCCTTTTTCGCGTTAAGGTTATCTACGATTTATTTTCCTTTTAAAATGCGTGAACCAGGCGTGATATTTATATTCAAAGGCCACTTATAATCCACAATACAACAAGTCATAAAAAGTGCCCGGTCAGACAATACTGTTCTATTTGAATTGAGGTGAATATTGTTTGGTTTGAACATTGCTGAACTATATACAGCCGAATATGCCTCAACAAAAATCAAGTAATATAGAAACTTGGCTTTTATAATCTTACCTAAGATCGTTGGTAGTCTTAGAATATGAACTTTCACGCCTGGTACACGCATTTTTAAAAGAAAAATAAATCGTAGGAAACCTCAACCGTAAATTGTCGAGTTTTCAAAAAACCTCGTATTTCTTTAACAAACTCTGGCCCCTTTTGCACTGCTTTATGGCGTTGAATATATTAATATTTTTTCAGTTTTTCGAGAAAACTAGTACAGGAGCGATTTATCATCACTGGTCTATATAAAGTCTTTTATTTCAACCATATCATGAATCCAATATGACTGCTATGCAAGTTAACAAACTGACCTTGATTTTGTCATATGCCAAACGAGAAAATGTTTGAAACGAACCCTGACAGGCTCTTGCTAAATCTTTAATTTAATAATGATGTATAAATTGTTGTGATATTAACTTTCGTATTTATATTACCCGTGATTCCAAACAATGCCTATCACGCTGATATTTTTCTTTCGCGTGCGTATACTTACATGTATTTTATCTGGGCACAGCGATTTATTAAAAACTATCGAATTTCAAATTTGTAAAGAGGTTGTGAGGATTCATTTCAAATATTATTTTTATGATTTTGGTAGTTTTGGTAAAGTTATTATTATTTTAAGCCATCATTTAGCATCATCTTACCGCAGAGGACGTTAAATCCCCCTTTTGGTCCCCCTTTAATGACTGAGCTTTTGTAAAATACTTGGATCGCTGGTTGCCGTAGAATGTGATGTTTCACGCCTGGTTTACGCGTTTTTTGAAGGAAAATAAATAGTAGAAGACTTTGGTCATAAATAGAAGAAGACTTTGGTCATAATTCTTCATATTTAAGAAACACTAAATCACTCATTCACTAGAATGCTTTTTCGCTCATTGCTTTGTAAACTTTTATTTTATGACCATTTTAAGCAACAGAAAAAACTAAAATATCATTTAAATTATTTCATAATTTCAAAGGGTTTTTATTTTTTTAAAAATCATTTCAAAATTATATTATATCTGATTCATTACATAAATTTTCTTTTTGTATTAAAATTAAACAACAGGGTTACATGAATCAATAACCACTTTCACATGATCATTGTGGCGATCAAAACTGATCATTTCGGTTACTTTTAAAAAGTTATTTGTTAGAAAACATAAATTCATGTATTTTGCCACCTGTATTTCTATTTATATATGAATTAATTAATAAAGAAGTTAACAGTCATATGAACCATAATGGCACGATTTTGACGACCCAATTACGGTATACACAGCTCTAACAAGACCATATTCCGGGGGTGTAATGCTTCTTTGCCCTAGAATGGGGTATTTTAAATATGAAAAACTACCAAAACCAAAAATAATATTTGAAATGAATCTTTACAGCCTATTTTCAAATTTGAAATTCGATAGTTTTTAATAGTGTTGTGATATTATCCCCAGATATGATACACGTGTCACTATCCAGTACATACGTACCCGTTATTAAAATATCGGTGACGGGCATTGTCAATCACGGGTTATATAAATACGAAGTTAACCTGGGGACAATATCAAAACACTTTATGCATCGTTATTAAATTTCAGATTTAGCTAGAGGCTGTGGGGATTTATTTCAAATATTTTGCTGGTTATGGTAAAATTTTTATATAAAATTCCCCATTTTAGAACAAAGAAGCATTAAATCGCCGGAATATGGTCTCATTAGGGCTTTGTATACCGTGATCGGATGATCAAAATGAGCTCAAAATCGCCATTGCAGTTTATACGACTCTTAAAAATTAGTTCAAGTGTACCAAGTGCCCATGTATACTATATTCATACTACTGTGCATAAAGGCTATTTTGAACATGGAATATTGTAAATTACATTTTAATCAAGAATTGCTTGGACAAATTAACAGTGCATATTTATTTACTATTCAGAGACCTAACTAAAAATTATACTTTTGTCAATGCTGCATGTTTTGGTTAACGTCTGTATATAGAAAAAATCACATTTGTGACAGAAAATATGTATTCCAGCTAACCATTTGGGCCCCAAATTACAAATGAATGTACCTTTTACCTGCGTGATTGAATCAAGACAATTCACACCTGGACGACCTACATATAACCAATGAGGTACCTAATAGGAGTATTTATACTTAACCATTTCGATTTTATTGAAAAAGTGACAAAATTTACGGTATGCACACACTCACATAGACTGATTTAAAAGAAAACATATTTTTTTCCATTTAGGTCTCTCTTTTCTGTGTTGAAATATAATTAAAATGTTAATAAAAAGATACAAATAAAAATTTAATCGCAATATATGCATGTTCAAAATAGCCTTTATGCACAGTAAGCACATATAAGTATAGCCTATTAACGGTTTATTTATGAACACCTCCAGACTTTTAGGTTATATAACCCATGGTTACGAATATCGTGTCATACTAACATATTTCTCTTCTTGAGTACTTAAGCACTGGCTACCAACAATGTCAAAACTACTATTGAATTTAGCATAGCCAAGGAATTGATTTTTTCAAACATTTCAAGTTTTTATTATTATAGTATTCCCTGGATCCTTATTACTACAACTAGAAATAAAATTATTTGCTATTATCTAAAATAAAACTGTTACTGAATAATAATGCTATCAGACATGCTACCTTTACCAAAAATTACCAAAACCAGAAATAATATTTTAAATGAATCCTCACAGCCTATTTTCAAATTTGAAATTCGATAGTTTTTAAGGGTCATTTAAGTAGGAAAATTCAAGTGAAAACCATTTAGTTAAAAAGCGTGAAAGAGGGTTATAATTATGAAATTACCTACAAAAGTGTAAAGATTTATAAATAAAAATAAAGTAGGAATTGACAATTTAAGAAATTTTAAAATATTTGTTGCATTTTTTAAAGAAAATTGTGCAAAAATACACGTGTTGGGGAAAATAGCTTACACCTTGTATAACGAATTGATTTTAAAAAATGAAAAGATATTAAGATAGTCAACGTCATACAGCAGTGCAAAGGGAGTAGAGTTTGTTAAAGAAATGCGAGATTTTTGAAAACTCGACAATTTACGGTTGAGGTTTTTTATGTTTTGTTTTCCTTTTAAAAATGCGTGTACCAGGCGTGATAGTTAATATTCTAAGGCTACCAAAGATCCAAGGGAAGATTATAAAAGCTAAGTTTGAATATTGCTTGATTATTGCTGAGGCATATTCGGCTTTATATAGTTCAACATTGTTGAAACCAAACAATATTTACCTCGATTTAAATAGAACAGTATTGTGTGACCGTGCACTTTTAGTGACTTTTTGTATTTTGGATTAGTAGTGGCCTTAGAATATCAATATCACGCCTGGTACACGCATTTTTAAAAGGAAAATAAATCGTAGATAACCTCCACCGTAAATTGTCGAGTTTTCAAAAACCTCGTATTTCTTTAACAAACTCTGGCCCCTTTGCACTGCTCTATGACGTTGACTATCTTAATATCTTTTCATTTTTTAAAATCAATTTGTTATACAAGGTGTAAGCTATTTTCCCCAACACGTGTATTTTTGTACAATTTTTATAAAAATATGCAACAAATATTTTAAAATTTCTTAAATTATCAATTCCTTCTGTATTTTTATTTAAAAATCTCCACACTTGTGTAGGTAATTTCATAATTATACCCTATTTCACGCTTTTCAACGAAATGGTTTTTACTTGAATTTTCCTACTTAGATGACCCTTAAGTGTTGTGATATTATCCCCAGATATGATCCAGTACATACGTACCCGTAATTAAAATATCGGTGACGGGCATTGTTAATCACGGGTTATATAAATACGAAGTTAACCTAGGGACAATATCAAAACAATTTATGCATCGTTATTAAATTTCAAAATAAGCTGTAGGCTGTGGGGATTTATTTCAAACATTTTTCTGGTTTTTGTAAATACAGAGCATTAACTCGTTGGAATATGACCTCATAAGAGCTTTGTATACCGTAATCGGGTGATTAAAATGAGCTCAAAACCGCCATTGGAGTTTATATGACTCTTAAACATTAGTTCAAGTGTACCAAGTGCCCATGTATACTATATTCATACTAAGCACATACAAGTATAGCCTATTAACGGTCTATTTATGAGCACCTCCAGACTTTTATGTTATATAACCCATCGTTACGAATTTCGTGTCATACTAACATATTTCTCTTCTTGAGTACTTAAGCACTGGCTACCAACAATTTCAAAACTACTATTGAATTTAGCTTAGCCAAGAAAATGATTTTTTTCCAACATTTCAAGTTTTTATTATTATAGTATTTTACAACTAGAATTGAAATTATTTGCTATTGTCTAAAATAAAACTGGCCCCAGTTTCACAATCATTCCTTAGCTAAGATTTTCCTTAAATTTAGCAAATTTTTGTAATCTCTTTTTGAAACTACTGATGAATATTTTTGTCAAATCTAAATGCAAATGTTTTAAGCTTGAAGTCATCTTAAAAATGACGCCTTAAATTCCTCAATATCTTGAAAATTAACAAAATTATAAAGATATGAAAAATTTGCAAGATTTAAGTTAAGGAAAATCTTAGCTAAGGAATGATTGTGAAACCGGGGCCTGTTACTAAATAATAATACCATCAGACATGCTAGCTTTTGGTAGAGAAACCGTGAAAACCATGTTATATTTTTCAAAAAATATTGTAACGGTAAACCTTCATTTTCTAGTTTTCTACGACAAAACACCAGAAACGCAAAGGACTGAATAAAAGTTATGAAAAAAATACCAATCAATGGTCATAAGGTCGTTAATTGCAGTAGTGGTTATAATTTTGAAATTTAAGAGAATTTGCAAAGTGCTAACATTGGTAACGAAATACACCGTATCGCATGTAATAAATTGAAATTGACACAAAATAAACATTTTAAACGTCTTGAATCACTTATTCATTCATTTTAGCAATTTCATACCTTGCAATAGAAACCATATTATACATAAATATATTAATTATTATAATAATTATTATCTAAAATGTATTACTCTTGGGCAAACAAATATAAGTTATCGGATAGGTGGTCAGTACAAATCGCCATTACATAAAGATTCAAATTCACTAACTACACACACACATTATATATATATATATATATATATATATATATATATATATATATATTAGATAGAGGTCATTAGAAATGGGACAAAATATACAATACATACACACATATATATGCAAATTATTTGTGATATAACCTGCAATGATGGCGTGATTCCCGCATTTCGGTGACCTTGATATTGTTATTGAGGCACATTAGGAAAATATGTCCTATTTTAAAAAGCACTCTGTTTTTGTGTACTATGATAGAAGTAAAACCCGTAGGTAGCCTCTACCTTCAACACTGGCTTAGTGGCGGCGCACACGGGTATGCAAATTAGCCTGGTCCTATATAAGCTGACCACATGGCTGTGTTAGTCGCATTAGCCATTCACGACGTTGAAGGTCCAGTTGCAGTTTAACATAAGGTAAGTGTTTTAAATACTTATTCTCCGGTCTTTTTTAATTGGTTTGTTAATGTCATGATAGCTTGCAAACTGACTGAAACTCTGAAAGTAATTTAAAATGTATGGTCCACAGTAATACGTCGTTACTTATTTACAATTTGTTTAAAGGCTGGCGACTTGAAATTTTATCCAACATCTTTAAGTAATTTTACTTTAAACTGATTTGAGAAGCTTTTAGGGTTGTACAAATTGTGAAAACAATGCAAATATTTTTCCACGCACACCCCACCCCCCCCCCCCTCCGAGATATTTCACGCCGTCAGATTTTCATATTTATGTAGTATCTTCAAATGTACACAGAATGTTAATTTTAATCTTTTGGATTTCATATAACGGTCAAAATTTACTGGTTTAGAACTTCTAAAACCCTACTGGAAGTTTGTTTTGTAAAATTTGGCCTTTTTCGGTATATAGAAAAATGCTTTTGCAACTTACTGGCTCCCATGAACAAAATTTCATAAATTCTGGGGATTCCCACATGGTGGAAACAGTTGCAGTTAACAATTCTGTTTACTCTGGAAAAACGCGTAGACATGCGTGATCACTAGAATGTAAACCAGTTTTGTCCGGTGCCGTACTTAAATACGAGGGAGCGGTTATTAAAGATCCAATAAATGCCACGCCCGGTTTACGCGTTTTTTATACGATAAGTCTTCAAAATTTTAATCTTTAGGACCTTTGTATGTCCACATTTGATTTTTTTACAGATAGGATAAACACGGATTAGACAAATCGAACCATAAACATAAATTGGAATTCTCCAGTATGAGGCCTACTTTAAAAAAAGTACTATAGTTTTGGCCACATTTAGTTCAGGAATTTTAAAGTTGCGATTCTATTGAAAAATGCGTAGACAGGCGCGATGGCGTCAGTGGTCGCATACTGCTTATTATTAAAGCCACGTGGTTTCCAATTATTTTCCAATTCCATTCTACCACATCTATTTCCATCTAAATCTAAAAAATTTATACGGATTTTTATTTATCATTTTGCTCCAAATTTTAGTCTTGTTAAACGTTATTCGACCAGTTGTCTGTCCAATGTGTATAAATACAGTACATCGCCGATATTTTGCAGACTTTATATACGCGGCAGTCATTTCTGCAGAATTGCTTATTGATATACCGGTGTTATAATATGCATAAGTTTATATTCACGTCTTCCAGGGATGAAGATTGGCAGTGGCCCAGTAGCCCATGGCTACTAAAAATCAGTCTGGGCCCCTTAAAATTTACACATTTTAGCTATTTATTGTCCCCGCCGCAACGCGGAGCGGGGACATAGAAATGCCGTGTGTCCGTGCTTCCGTCCGTCACACTTTTTTGTAAGCGCTCTCAAGCCTACAAATTTTGACGGATTTACATGAAATTTATACCAAATGTTTATACCCCTAATACCTTGGTCAAGTTTGAAAATCGGCATTGGTCGATACTTTTTGTTGGAGTTATGGGTAACCGGCGGGGACCCAGGAATTCTATTCTTGTTACTATTACAACTTTTCTGAAGTGAGCTGGGCCCCTCCTAACTCAAAATAGTTAAGCTCCATCCCTGCCTTCGTTTGTGAAAATCGCAAAAATGACACCTCTTTACATTAAAGACCATTCAGAATTTATAAACACTTTGTAAAAACATCTCTGACGGACAATAATACCCTCTTTATTCAGGTTTTAAATAGTTTTTTTTTTAATAAATTTGGTGTCGCTTAAAATTTTTATTTTTCTGTTTCAGTCATCATGATTTGCTTGTTGTTGGTTTGCTTAATCCCGGTAAGTAATTAAAACTTTAATATACGTATCAAATCTAAAATGGAAAACCCATTGTTTCGGCCTTTTTATGTTTACAGGCCCCAGTTTCACAATCATTCCTTAGCTAAGGTTTTCCTTAACTTAAATCTTGCAAATTTTCAAATCTTTAGTTTTGTTAATTTTCAAGATATTGAGGAATTTAAGCTATCATTTTTAAGATCACTTTTAGATTAAACATTTGCATTTAGTTTTGACAAAAATATTCACCAATAGTTCCAAAAAAGATTACAAAATTTTGCTAAATTTAAATTAAGGAAAATCTTAGCTAAGGAATGATTGTGAAACTGGGGCCAGAACACATTTAATACCAAATGGACTGATGAAATTATAAGTCGCAAAACATACGGCGTCCCAACTATTGTACGAAGGCCATTTTTTTTCTAGAAGCTGTAAATATATGCTGCGTCTCCGAAAAATGGATAAAACCCATTCAGTTACAGCCTATCCAATTACAATCGCCCCGTTTTGTTGGCCCAGTAACGGTATAACTAGCCAAGTATCAGATTTTTTAAAGTTCTCTATCCGCAAATATACCGACACTCGGCAATAGAACAAAGCTGATCGGATACTCTTATAACACGTCATTCGATTTGAATGTTTTGCATCCCAGTTGAAGAATTTCACTTGTATCGAGACTTCACTAGTTACTAATTTAAAGTTGGCAAAATTCATTTAAAAATGCATGCAACTCAGTCTTCTAGAGATTGAAAAGAACCCAAACACGCACGTTGTCGTTTAACCACAATTCAATGTTTTAAATTCTGTAACTTCACTTTTAATGGCATCGTGTCGATATAAGTAAACAACACGTAAACGCTAATTTCATGAGATTTAAATGGACGAGGTGTGTTTTTATAATTAAAACTTTGTATTTTTCAGTTTGTGAGTGCGGATATACCAGATGGCTTTATTCTGGATGGTAAGTACAACTAAGATAGTAGAAAGTTTTCTGTTCCGATCAGTTACATTTACATATGGCATAAACGAATTTTGGAACAAAACTTGCAAAACAATCTAGGATTTTCAAAACGTTATTTTCAAGAACAAAAGTCTCCAAAAAGCCCAAATATATTTCTTGCATTCATGTTAACTGTTCGACAAGACCTTAAAAGGGGGTCATTTGAGAAAATGGGGCTCAACTATCCTTTCTACAATTAACAAAGCTAGCTGGTGATAAAAAAACATGATCACAGAACGATACATGTGTATTAAAATTGAAAGGTTACAATTCAATTTCGCTTTATTTAGCAATTTTAAAACGCCGTAGGCAGTTTAAAGAATCGCTAGAATTCTACAATGTACATACTGTACACATGCCACTTTAAAATATTTTATTGCATGAAGTTTTATGTCGGTATCCAGGATTGCCCTGGATATATTTGACGTCCCATAGTTCCATGTTCTTTGCACACAATTTTGATTTCACACGTGGCGAATAGGAGGTGCTTACCTTTCCGGAGCATCCGGCCTCACTTCCTTGGTGGAAGAACGAATGTATAACCTGACTTGTCAGTTCCGAAGTTTTTACTTTGCTTATGGATTGTGGTTAGGATATGGATAAGTGTGTTCGTTTTTATTACAACATTGCAATCGTTTCAACTGCGATTTTACTTACCCATTGCCATTAAAACGTTTTAATACTATACAAAATTTTGAACGTTGGCAAGCAGTTGTCCATTGTGTCTTGTTCGTAACGACTAATTTCATTTATATTATTAACATTAATTCACAATTTGACCCACGCATGACTTTCAATTTCAGTATCCGTGAATTGTGCGGATGGAAGTAGCGACGCTACAGTATAGGTCAAATCTGATATGGCAGTCAAGATAGTGACAGAATGCGCAACTGGAAGTACCGACTATACGGGAGAAATTAGTGGTCAGACCGTTGGTCAAGACATCACCGTGAAATATGGCACAGCCACAGCTGGAAGTTGTTACTTTATGGTTGGTGTTCCCTACGTTAAACAATACAGCAATTTTTTTCTTGAGCTTTTTAGCCAATTCTAAATGTAACTCTAGTTTACCCTAGAACCCACCACTTCCTGTCCCCATTGTATAACTTGTGCACAAGAGGAAGTTGCCAATTTTAATCGGAAAATAGAGCTAAGTGTGCTGTTTAAAATGATCTATGCCTTTCTGTCAATATCATTATTGAACACCCGAGTCGCATCTTCATTTTTACCCTGTCCCGTTTTACAGTACAATTATAAATAAATGAGAACATGCGCTGATAAAACCAAACTGATAAAGCTTATGTACATGTAGCTTTGACTCGTTTTCAAAATTTCGTCTTAAACTTCACAAATCTTAAAATTTAGTAGTAGTATAACAATTGTACAGTGTTTAAATTTCCAAATTTAAATTGATGAAATCTTAAAATAACTGAACACGGGGCCTGGTTGTGTAATCTGTAATTACATTTTTGATTTTTTCACGACACAAATTGAAAATCTTTTCACGAGGGGTTACATAAGTTTAACATTAAAACTTCTAAAATTGATTTCAGAGTCCAGACGTAAATTCCGGTCTTTCTTTCATCAAACTTCATTTGTACTATGGAAGAACTATCGGTGACGTCCAGAACCAACAAGAGACCTACTCCATCACCTGTTTGAGCAAGCCTGGCAGTACCGGCAACAGTGGTACCAACACCGGTGTTGAAAGGTATGTTTTAAGATTTAAAATTTATATATTTCACTTTAGACTTTAAAATTTATTTTACACACATAGTGCCTTGTAAATTTGGAATTGTCCCATGTCATTCTGTCCAGTCCTAAAGTCATGTGTCTTCCATTGGCTCCATGTATGAATTTCAAGTTTACAAAGGATTTGGATTATATTTCCTCATGAAAAAAAATTTAAAAAAGTAGAACGACAAATTGCAAGTTGAACCGCTTCATGCCATTCCTTCTGTGTACTTAAACTCCTGTCCCTTCCGGCGGTGGTTCTTATTTTCTTAAGCTATTACCGTTTCCTTTTTAAACCGGACTTAACACATTCTCTCGTCCTTGAAATAATAGTATATCCTCGTATTTAAGACCTAAATCTCTGAAATGATTATAAAGTCTTACATTCAATATATAGTTTATGTGGAGATCAAAGAGAATATATCGAACTTGACACTGTTTGAATGAAAGCATCAAGAACCTAGATACACGAATTGGCAAAAACTTCACGACAAATTCGTTTAGAGCAATTTAACTTTTTCTGTATTTTTTAGCAAATTTTAACTTATGCCTTCGTTTTTATTTTTAACAGATTAAGCCCTGAAGGTATTGTTCAAACGGCTTCCGGACAAACATTCAGTGGCAGCATTACCTTCATATTGCAAGATGTCTTGGGACAAACGCTGGATTCAAAGGCTATCCCGATCGGCAAGAAAGTTCAGTTGAAGGCTACCGTTTCTGGTCTATGTATGTTATACTTCACAATAAACAAGCTGTTAAATTTGAACCAAAAATATTTGATGGTCATTGTAACGTTATGGGTTTACACAACTCTTTAACAATACCACATTCATTATATGTTCGCTTGAAAAAGAGCTGTAAAAAGTATGTACACTTTAGCGAAAGAGTTTTGCGTTTACTTTAAAATGGTTCCTAAATTAATGGACCTGAATTGGCCAAGTATAAACTTTTAAACTTACAAAATCTCTCCAAATCTGGATGAATTGGCAGAAATGTATTATCTGCGTGCATTTCTCAAGTTGACCATGTAAAACTTAAAAATCTGGATTTTGTAGCATGGTGATATATAACAAATTAAAAGTATATTTGCTTGATTTCTATCTAGCCCTCTTTCATTTCAGCTACCAATGCAATGACTGTATCTGACTGCTTTGCCTCAGGAAACGATGATGCCACAGTAACATACCAGTTTTTATCTGCTGGGTAAGAATTTACATATTGGGATATGTTTGACCTTCCTTAGTTTCATGATCCTTATTCTCTTATAGTTTCATTATCCTTTACCTCTAAAAATGCCGGGTATAGCAAGCTAAACAGCTACCGGTCTCGCTTCCCTGGTGGAAATTCATATTCAACTTAATCTATCAGTTGTAAAGTTTCAACTTTGTTTTGCCTGATTATGGTTTATATGTTAGTATGTTTGTTTTTTGATAAGGATGAAAGTCGCTATAAATCCATGCATTTACATACTGTAAACTTATTTAATTTCGCGTGAAATTATTTCCGAGACATGTGAAATTTAGACATATCCGCCTAGTTAAATTTTCGCGATTTTTAAAATATGCACTATAACACAATAAGCATAATATAATTTCGATGAGTATTAATTTTTGCGCAAAACAAAGGACCGCCAAATAAGCGAAAATAAGTACATCGCGAAAATACATACGTTTACAGTACTTAAATAAAATTCGCGTAGGAGCATTGATGTTCCACAACATTTTTCTAGTTAAAATGCGAGTTATCCCTCAATGTCACCCAATGACATACCACCACCACTACCCCGTGAAATGAAATGCCTCTTAACAAAATTGTACTATTGTTTACAGATGTGGTGACGGTTCCCTCTTTGCTAGAGATGAAGGTTTTACAACCAGCGGTGCCGACGTCACCAGTAATTACTTTCCTTTCTTCAGTTTGGAAGCGAATACCGGTGTACTGTTTACATGTAATTTCACCACCTGTTCATCAACTTGTGACGTGGTAAGTATTAAATTACGATTCATTCTGAATTTTAATATACTGTAGTGACCCAGTGATCTCACCATTATGGTTGTCCCATAACTTGGACCAACCAACAAAGTTTTCAGCCTACCAGTTAAGACCAATAACATGTGAATGATTGCAATATTTCTCAAAGACGTATTATCCATAATATTATTATGGACTTGAGCATAATTGATATTGACTGGTGAACAATCAATTCAACCAAACGTGGACCAACAAATTTTAAAAAAAATCAATTTGAATCTTTTCAGAATTCATGCGTCAGTGCAGGCAGAAGAAAGAGATCCGTCGACGCACTAGACGACCAAAGACCACAAATGAAGCTCCCAATTGAAGATAAAAGTATGTACAATAGCATTTTCATTAATAGTACCACCAAATTCTTTTAATACTTAAAGCATCCTATGGTCCAGTATTAAACACTGACCCTCCAAAATGTGACCACAATTGGTACAAATTGATTCTGAAATTGTTTTGAATGATTGTTTTATCAGTTTAAACTAAATTGAAAGTGTTAATCATTTGATTTTTAAATTACAATTTCTTCATACTAATGGCAGTCTTATGAAGGCATCGTCACAGAAAATATTTCAGATAAAAATTTAATCCCCATAATTTTATTACCTGCTCCACTGGACCACTGTCCGGTTTACTCGGAACAGGGATGCTAGATAATATACTTGGCAAAACAAGTTGAGAACCACATCATAAACATTTACAAATTTCGGTAAATCATATCGCTTCTCTAATTTCATTGATGCATTAATGAGATTTTTTAATTTCATGCACAAACTTTTACTTCATTATATTTGAAACAAGAAGCGAAAAAGAACAATACAGATTGGTTTTATATTCAGTTTTTGGATTTGTTTCCAATTTTAAATCTGTCCCTAACTTTATAAAGGCCGTCCGTGATCTGAACTTTTTATATACACCCAGTCTGATCTGAACAAATTGGTATTCATAACCACACAATTTATTATATATAGAAAATAAACCATTTTAATGTTCTTGGAAAACCTTAATATACACGCTCATGATTTACATGAAGAAAATCTCAACTAGGTCTACCCTTGTGTAATATCAAATTTGGCCACACATCCATGTTAAAATTACTTTTTGTACAGTAACCATTATTTAAAGTTTCATATTTTACTTCATTACTTATCACTTTATACTTTCAGGCAAATCATCTGAAAGCCTTTCCTCAAAGATCACAGAAAGTAAATCACCAGTATTTGATTTGATTACTGTAAGATCCAAGCCATATTTGTGTTTGACCAGCGAAAATAGCCAACGTCAAAGCAGCAAAGCCCAAGGACGAGTGGCTAAAATGAGCTATGAGCCGAGTTTCAACTTGGATACTAAATACTTGACCATCACAGTAACAGTACTCGGAACACTGACACTCGTATCTACTCTTCTCACATTGTACATGTGCTTTAAGAATGAACAGGTTTCAAAAGCCGCAAGTATCCGTTGCGAGTACGTTAAACCATAATGATTTTTAATAAAGACCGTCTATTTACACCACTTGATGTTTTATTTTTATTTACTAGCATTATATATTATAGGTAATCAACTTTGACCTGTCCGCTTGACCTTTAATTTAAACATTTATCATGAATCAGTTCATGTGTTTAGGGAACTCGGCTGTTCTTTCCGTCTATTACATGAGTGTTACTCACTTCAGAGTAGACACATCAACTGTGTTTGCATTCACTTGAATAGTAACACTACCTATTTATTGGATGGATCATCCTGTTTGAATATTTTAATGAAAGGTCAAACGGACATGTCAATGTTGTTTGCCTATACAACTATAGTTCGTCGGTGGTATTTTGACAGTTAAATAACAAAACATTTGGAGAACATCCGAGGCAAAAAAGCCATCATCAAGTTGCTTGTTGAAAATTGTCAAACTATCGTTAACGAACTATAGGCAAGCTTAAGTTGAAAATTGCAAAGTTCCGCATCCTTTTTACAACGCTATAAATCAAGTTTTACCAATTTTGTCATATTAAGTTAAATCTTGGTTAAGGAATGATTTTGAAACCGGAGCCAGCTATGGGTAAAAAGAAATTTAAAATAGAGTGCGATGTGATCATGAAGGGAAGAGTTTCTTGCACGACATTGGACATGGGTTTTCAAATACCCTCCGAATATTGCAGTGACTTTGGTTACTAAACAGGTTTTTGCGAAATGATTACCAACGGTTTCAACTAATTGGACCATACAGGATTCTAGCCTTTCACATACTGAGTACTAGATCGATACTATATTGAGGGTAGCCCAGTTGGTAAAGACATGGTGATACTGCCCCAGGGTTACAGGCCCCAGCTTCACATTCATTTCTTCAGGAAATGGGATTTTCCCTACTGTAGGAACCAATGTTTGGGATGGTGAAAAACTTCATATCCATAGAAAATCACAAAATCTGTATGCGCATCCGCGATTAGCCCAAAATATATCTCCACATGGTAAACTGTTGGCGCTATGGGGATTATCATGTTGAAAAACCAGGCAAATGGCGGATTCTGTTGCGAATATGACGAAAAACGTCACCAAGGACATCACTTTCGGTGTAAACATAGCCATTTTCGCCATGTAAAATCCCCATAACGCCAACATTTTCCTTTCTACAGTCAAGTGATTCTATGAATATAGAGTGGTTCCTACAGTAATTAACTTAATTCAGCAAATTTGAAATCTTATAAAATTAATACCAGATTTCTGAATATTAATTTATCTCGAAAATCATTCCAAATGATGCTTACAAAATCTTGAAGGTTTATTTTGTAATTCCATAAATTTTCTAGATTTAATTTAATGAAAACCTTAGTCATGCAATTGTGAATTCACAAAGGCCAGGTTGTTTTTTCTTGCCTTGAAATTCATTTCGGGGAAAGTTTGCTACATTGCTAGCTATTTTGTCCAATTCTCCGGAATTTAACAAATATATACTTTGCTTGCATGATATCTCGGAAGATGACACTCGGAAGTATCTTTTGTTCTTCCAAAGACTTGTGTATTTCCGTCGCTACAGACTTTGATGGCAAGACTAATTTCACAAGTTGCTAAGATCCCTTTAATCTCCCTTAACTCAAGCAAAATTGAAATTTTAATAATTAAGATATTCAGAAATTTAAGATATTATTTAGAAGATCATTTAAAGCTTGCAACATTTGCATTTAGTTTTGTCAAATGTATGTTTCAAGAGTGCTAAAATTTTCCAAATTTTAAGTTAAAGAAAATCTTAAAGAATCGATGAAATATAGCGCCATCTTGATCAATGCGTCTTCACAAACTCCAAGTTTGATACTGTTATAAAGTCAAACATTTTGCTTGACGTTTCTTCTAAAACCTAGAACGTAAATTTATACCGTTACTTCACGTCACTACGTCTGTAGAATGTAGCTATAGATTTCAATAACCTGTTCCCTCGTAACAATAAAAATCAAATTCCCGCCATTTCATATATAGCTGAAGGCGTCTCGATATAAGTGAAATATTCTTGACTGTGACGCAACACGAACGCGTCATATAATCAATCAATATAACTTTTAACTACATGCCTTGTCGAAGATCTTTATCTTGATTTTCAAGACGTTTTGTACCTATATTTGGAATTTTTAAAGTACTTGGCCCCAGTTTCACAATCATTCCTTAGCTAAGATTTTCCTTAACTTAAATTTAGCAAATTTTTGTTATCTCATGGAACTACTGCTGATTATTTGTGTCAAAACTAAATGCAAATGTTTTAATCTAGAAGTCATCTTAAAAATGACACTTTAAATTTCTCAATATCTTAAAAGTTAACAAAATTATAAAGATTTGAAATTTTGCAAGATTTAAGTTAAGGAATTTCTTGGCTAAGGAATGATTGTGAAACCGGGGGCCTGAAATTACAAAATGTTTATAAACAATGATAGATTATCTTCTGTCATGATGAGTATGACGTTACAATGGGTCATCCCTCAGTCTAACTTCCGCCCATGTATTATACTGTTGGAACAATCGCGTCACGTGATCTTCGTTAGCAACGCTAAACAAAATAAGTTTTAGGCGGCTTATTTTTTAAAAAGGAAAAGAGATAGAAAACAATATTGAAACAAAAGATGGGATTGAAAAAACGTTTCAAAGGAATGGGAAGAAGAATAAGAGAAGCGTTATGTTGTTCAACTGTGAGTAGTATAGTAAAATCTATTTAAAATAAATAAATGATAAATAAATAAATAAATACCAGTGACTTGTGATGGACCGGGCTCGATAGTACCCGTGCCCATGAAGCTCAGTCGTTAGTATTATTATTATTATTATCAATAATGCAATTGATTTCCACTATGTATTATTAATATTCGTGTATTTATAAATTATAATTCTCGCTGCATGTTTTTGTAGTTTGAATTAAGATTTCCAGCCATTTGGAATGGAAGTTAAGTGTTTACCACGGGTCAAGCCCGGCCCGAGTTGAGTTTGTTTGCATTTTATATTCTAATAATTTCCGTCTGGTCGATGAGAACTGGGAGTATTTGTCTCTCAAGAAACTGCTCCAGTTAAAAGTAGTATTTTAAATTCTTATTTTGTACAACGAAACAGTCTGCTTGCCAATAAATTGTTGACTCTGGGATATTGCAAGCATAGGCTTATCATGGCTCTCAAAAAGTTTTATGGCCGTCATCACAGTATTGTTGATTAGTTTGATGTCTCTGTGTCCAGGATTGCCCTGGATATATTTGACGTTCCATGTTACTTTCACACAATTTTGATTACACACGTGGCAGATGTAGCTAGCTAAACAGGAGGTGCTTACCCTTCCGGAGCACCCGGCCTCACTTCCCCGGTGGAAGTTCACGTGTCTAGCCCGACTTCTCAGATCCAAAGTTTTTACTTTGCATCTGGATTGTGATTTGGACATGGATAAGGTTTTTTGTTTGTTTGTTTTTAATGAGATATTTTAATCATAGAGTGTCTTTACTTTGTAAAAGCTATTCATTTATAGATTTACCTGTACTGTACGATTAATGTTACTTATAATTGGTAACAATTTGATATTTCGGAAATCAAGAGTGCTGAATCAAGAAATTATTCTCATTGGGGTTTATTATCTGCATTTGGTACTATATAATGATAGCGAGCGGCAGAGCACACTGGTGAACAACTAAGCCATTTAATAATGAATTAATAAATGCCTACTTTAATATTTTACTAACTAGCAAGGTCACTTCTAACCAGAAAAAACCACATAAATTTACTGAAAGAAAATAGTAATATAGTCCAGGAGATATGCACAAAACCCCGGGTGAATGAAGCACGAAGGTTGATGTCCAAACCAAAACCCTAAAACAAAGTAAAACCTTCGAAGCTAGCAAAGATGGAAAAACATGTGAACTTCCACTTGGGAAGTGAGGCCGGGTGTTCCGGAAGGGTAAGCACCCTTTGTTTTGCTAGCTGTACCCGCAACGTGTGTAATTAAAATTGGAAATGAAATAAACATGGAACTATAGGACGTCAAATATATCCAGAGTAATTTTAGAAACAGAGACATCATACTTATCAACAATATTTTGATAAGGGCCATAAAACTTTTTTGGCCTGCAATATTTCTGCGTCAACAATTTATTTGTAAGCAGCTTGCTCCCATAATGGGAACAAGCCGTACCATAGTGTATTAAAAGCAAAACAAATACACCATAAGCAGATTTATTGCTACATAGAAAAGGAAAGTTGACAATAATACTATTACAGCTTCTAATGAGCCTTTCGTTGGCGTCATGTATAAGTTTAAATATGAATCAGTCGCATCTTTAATTTCAACCTCACTAAGACAGATAACATCCCCATAATCTGCAAATTTATTAATATTAATAAATAAAACGTCATCTATACACGTGGAGTTTAATGATTTGGCAACAATCTTCGTTCCAGATTTAACAAGAGTCTGCATAAATTCTGCTTCATACGAATAAAGAAATAAATCAAGGACTGGTGCACAGTTTGTACCCATTAGTATACCCGATTGTTTGTTTGAAAATCATAATACCAAACACACCAAATATGTTGTCTATTAAAACTTCTAACATTTTGTTGATGATATCTTCAGTATAATTTGTTTGGAATCTGTATGGTCTTGATAAAATAACCAGAATCTCTATTCAGCACTAGATATTTGTATCTTGGTTTACCATTTTTGTAAAAGAATGACAAGTGTTTGTTCTGTTCAAGGTAGATGGAAAGTTGTTAACCATGGCAAACATGGAACTCCATTAATTTGAAATTTGAAAAGACCTTTGCTTTATTTGTTTAGATATTTATAGTTTGTGAACAACAAGAGTCACGGCATTTAAATAATTAAATCTCTTTCTCAGTTTTGGTGGGGGTTCAAAGGTTCAAATCCCGACAAGGTCTAACCTTGCAAAAAAGATAGGCATTTAGAAATGAAAGCCACTGAGTCCTTCGAGAGGGTCCTTAACACTAATGCTCCGTCATGATAGGCGTTACACGCTAAAGAACCTTCGATTCCCTGCACATTGACCAGAACACAGTGCAAAGATTAAAATTCCTGCCATTTGATCTATAGCTGTGACATCTCGATATAAGTTAAATATTCTGACTGGGGCGCAAAACCACATCCATTCAGTCTTTCTCAGTTCAAACTTTTATCATACGGCACCAGCAACTGCGGTCCGTTTTCATTTTTAGAAAGATGGGGGACCAATCCAAACGGGCGGGGAACCTGGACAAATGGGAATTGTGGTCTTGTTACCATTAGAACAATAACGTCACGTGATTTCATTAACAACCTCAAATTCAAACAAAACTTTCTGGCGGGTTTTAATATTTTTTCACGATGGGTCTTAAATCAAGATTGAGACAGATTAGAAGGAGTCTGAGACAGGCTTTGTGTTGCTCAGGGGTAAGTATTGTTATTTTTAATGCTGAAGTGTACAAAATTAGCAAAATAAAAATTAAAAATTCATTAGAATAATTTTTAAAAGTGTTGCAAGATTACAAGCCAAAAATGTGTCCAACCAAATTTTATTGATTTATACAGCTCCTTTTATCTTTTGTATTTTATTTATTTATTTATTTATTTATTTATTTATTTATTATTTATTTATTTATTTATTTATTTATTTATTTATTTATTTGTTTATTTATTTATTTATTTATTTGATTTGATTTGATTTGATTTGATTTGATTTAATTTAATTTGATTTAATTATTATTCTTCACGGTTGATAAACATGAATTTGTGATTCCGAATCAAGTTTTGTTTCAATTTCGGATTTTATTTTAATGCTTTCATTTCCTGTTCAATGGTGGGACGTTTGAAAATATTTTCTGTGCAAACTTTTGGATTTACAAGATCTGAAGATTGATAAACTCTATTGAGTTTATTTAGATAGGCTGATCTTGTCAAAAGATATCCCATTTAATCAAGCACGCTTAACAACTACATTACACATGCCGAGTTTTTCTGAAAAAGTTTCAAGGTAACTTCTACCGTTTTGCAAGCGATTCTTTGTAAGTATTAGCCTAACATGCCTACCACTGAACTATCTGAAATTGGCCAGTACCTTCTTTTTGCAATTAACCGTAATTTTTAATCTACAAATACTAAAACCTAATTAGGTTAATATTTGATACAGATTGTTACATTATCTAGGCCTCCCACTTACTCAAAAAATAGTGACGAATACGTTTCCGTTCAGTGATCCAAAAATTGACAGAGATCCCTGCTTTGTGATCCAAATAATAAGCGATAGTTATCCTTCTTCACGGACACAGTTCATTGATCCAAATAATAAGATAGGGACTCCAGCTCAGTGATTCAAATAAGAGATAGCCTACAAGTGCTCGGAGATCCAAATAATAAGAGATAGATAACCACTAGCACTGCTTAGAGATCCAAATAGTTAGGGATAAAGATCCTTGCTTATAGTAATACAAATAATGAAAATTTGGGACCTCTGCTAAGAGATCCAAATAATAAGAGAGAGGGGCCATTGCTCATCCAAATAATAAGGTTAAAGATCCCTGCTCAGTGATCCAAATGTTAAAGATAGGGCATCTGCTCAGTGATCCAAATAACAAGAGATAGGGACCAAAACTTGTTGATCAAATTAATAAGATATAGAGACCTCTGCTCAGAGATTCAAATGATAGGAGATAGAGCCCCCTGCCCAGTGATCCAAATAATGAAGAATAAAGATCCCTGCTCAGTGATCCAAGTAATAAGAGATAGAGACCTCTGCTCAATGATCCAAATAATGAAGAATAAAGATCCCTGCTCAGTGATCCAAGTAATAAAGGATAGAGACCCCTGCTCAATGATCCAAATAATAAAGGATAAAGACCCCTGCTCAATGATCCAAATAATGAAGAATAAAGATCCCTGCTCAGTGATCCAAGTAATAAAGGATAGAGACCCCTGCTCAATGATCCAAATAATACAGAATAAAGATCCCTGCTCAGTGGTCCAAATAATAAAGGATAAAGATCCCTGCTCAGTGATCCAAGTAATAAGAGATAGAGACCCCTGCTCAATGATCCAAATAATAAAGGATAAAGATCCCTGCTCAGTGATCCAAATAATAAAGGATAGAGACCCCTGCTCTGTGATCCAAGTAATAAGAGATAGAGACCCCTGCTCAATGATCCAAATAATAAAGAATAAAGATCCCTGCTCAGTAATCCAAGTAATAAGAAAAAGGGACTCCTGTCCAGTGATCCAAGTAATAAGAGATAGAGATCCCTGCTCAGTGATCCAAATAATAAAGGATAAAGATCCCTGCTCAGTGATCCAAGTAATAAGATTTAGTGACCACTGCTTAGTTATCAAAATAATAAGAGATAGGGAATCTTGCTTAGTGGTCGAAATACTACTCATAATAGATAAGAACAACAAGGATCAGTGATCCAGGTTATAAGAGATAAGGGATTGGTGCTCAGTGGTCCAAGTTATAAGAAATAGGGATTAGTCCTCAGTGGTCCAAGGTATTGGAGATAAGGACCCTGCTCAGTGATGCAAGGTATTGGAGATAAGGACCCCTGCTAAGTGATGCAAGGTATTGGAGATAAGGACCCCTGCTCAGTAATGCAAGTAATAAGAGATAGGGACCAGTGCTCAGTGATCCAATTTACCAGAAGTAGGGACCACTGCTCAGTGATTCAAATTATAAAATATAGGAGCCCATGCTCAATGGTCCAAATTATAAGAGATAGGGACCCATGGCCATGCTCTGTGATATTTGATTTAACAAAACCAATGCAAAAAAGGAACCAAATAGCTTTACTATATGTGGTATTCATATACTAGTAGTCTGTTGCTATGAATCAGGAGCTTTTTCCGTAGTAAGCGACTAGACAACCTCTTTCCTTTTTTATATAAAAATACATAAACAAGCCTTGAAGTTTTTCTGGATGCTAAATATAAGGCTGGATTTAGAACCATTTTATTTCACATTTTATTCGGGAAGTCCCTGAAGCCAGTTACATTTAAGGTTGAAATCAAGTCAACTACTTCCCTAAATATTAAATTCAATTGTAAATAATTTAATTTTGTATTTTGATTTTCATTTAATTTACAGGTGAAACCTGTAGAGTGTGTAAGGTAGGTACATATTTTTATCTTTTACTATCTTCCTAGTATAAAAAGAAAGTGGTGTATAGTGAGGTTATTGTGTTAAAATACACCCAGTCAAGATGTTTTTCACTATATAGAGCCTGTTATTGGATGGTTGAGGAAATTGCACTGCCAGATGCTGAACATCTACCTTTGACAAGCAAATAGACTAACTTTCCCACACTATAGGACTTTTCTGACTAGGTGATGGGAGGTGTTGTAGGGGTTCAAAATCATGTTTTGTAATTGAAGGTCCGGTATTTTTTGCTTAAGTAATTTCTGGCAAACCTCATATCAGAGGCATTGCAGGGGCTCAAAATCATGTTTTGTAATCGAAGGCCTAGTATCTGTTGCCTTAATTTCTGGCAAGTCCCATATCAACATTGAAATTAGGTTTTTGTGCTATTTTGTTATCATATAGAAAAAGTAGGATTATTAAAAAATGACGGGTCCATCAGACTTTAACAGTTTAGATACATCAGGAGTCCCAATGTAAAATCAGTAGGTCCAGGACCTTGAACACTGGGAATTTTGAACCCCTGTATTGTGATCTGCAAACCCACACTTTAGGCGATAACCACTAATCTTGTTACTAAAAAGAGCTCATCAATCGATGGTCTAGAAAATTAGATTTTAGAGAAAAATGTATTATTGTAATGGTAATTTGATTCTGTTATGATTTGGCATAATTATTGTTTGATCAATGTAATTAATACTTTGATGTAGATAAGTGAATGGATGTGTTGGTGGATATTGTCACTTTGACATTTCATTTATCTTTTCCGTGAATGTCTTATTGAATGGGATTTGTATTTTTTTTATTTTTTTTTTAGAAAAGTTGAAGTAACTGAAGAGAGAACAACACCAAGTCCAGGTAAATAAGATTCTTAACTACACCCAGTCACCAATTAGGTCCCCAACCTGCAAAGAAATTTACAAGGAGCTTACAAATCATTTGGGCTGAATTAAGAATTGTTTATTCTGCCTCTTTCCTCCCTCTGCAGGCTCTGGTATCTGTTAAGTGTCTGCCATAGACATTCTCAATAGAGTTGTATAAAACATTATACAATAACATGACTAACGCAAGTATTAAGATCAGCACTGGCCCAGTAGGTCATGGCTCCTAAAAATCAGACTGGGTCCTTATTCTTTACACATTGTAGCTATTTATTACAACTAATGTTCTGAAGTGGACTGAGCCACCAACTCAAACTGCTATAGCTTCATCCCTGTAATAATTTCGAAAAGATCTTCTCTTATATTGTTATTTATTTGGCAATTTATGAAGAAAAGAAACATATACAACACAATTAAAGGGAGATAAATCTGATACTTCATCATCAGTTTCAATTATTGGTCATCATATAATATGCTGAAGTTATATATATTTAATTTGAACCCTGATCACTTGAATATTATAAGAACCTTAATGACAGAGTCATTAAGTTGACATTGGACAGTGGTTCATAAATTTTTAAGTCTTGTCTTTATACATATAAACTACTATATTTGTAGTACAAATATGATACACTACTTGAATTCAGGGATGAAGCTTAACTATTTTGAGTGGGGGGTCCAGCTCTCTTTAAAAAGAAGCTGAAATAGTAACAAACAGCTAAAATTTTCTAAAATATAGGGACCCAGTCTAATTTTGAGGGGCCATTGGCTACTGGGCCCCAGCTAATCTCAATCCCTTCTTGATACTGTTATGATATTGTTTGCTAACATTTACATTTAATATCAAACCTGCTTAAAAGACCACCTCTATATAAGGGCCACCTGCTTTTAATGGCCAGTAAAATATTATCCCAATTGTTCTTCATCATTCATGTTATTTGAACCTCTATATAAGGGCCACCTATCCAAAAAGATCCCTTTTTCTAAATTCCCTTTGGTGACCCTTATAGACAGGTTTGACTGTATTTTTAAATGTATTATTTCTTTTACACTTTGTATTTACTGTTGTGTCTTCTATACCATTGATTGATCTATAAGAAAAATTTGCATAAATAAATAAAATCGTATAAGTATATAATTATAACATGTAAATATTTGTGTCATTACCTTCTGTCATAAATTCATTATTATTTTTCAGTTCTATTTCCACACCGTATGGTTCGAGCCAGCATTGACCAGGGCCTGCTATATTCAGAATATGCCGGGACACAATGCACTTCCATGGCAACCACTGCTCTCTTGCTGAGCCACCTGAAAGAGCTCAATAGCTGGGACTCTAAAGATTTGTATGATTGGCTTATTCTTGGAGATAACTACCATCGCATTCTCCGAGAAAAGCTTGTGGTGGCAGTGGGTTCGGACTTAAGGGTCGGGGTAGATGACCTCCCTGATATCCTCCCTTTTGTTGTGGGCAATAAATGTTTCCTTGCCCACAGGGAATCTGAGGTGTCAGGCAATCTCTGCGGCGCACCCTTTAAGGATCTAGAAGATGCTACTGCCACTACTGACAAACCTATGGAGTTTCCAGCTCTAGGGGATTATTTACCCCGAGCCCTTTCAGAAGAAGGACCGACATCCATACTTCTGACAATTATGGGGTATTCTGTGGCACTGAAAAAAGAAAATGGCGTCATTTTTCTGTTAGACAGCCACTCTAGGGATGCCAGAGGTCGACCAGCTCCCAGTGGAGAAGGCGCTGCAGTTCTGATAGAGTTCCAAACAGCTGAGGAAGTGGCTAAATATATCGTAGATACCTACGAAAGTCTAACAGACGGTGTACAGTATACCGCGGTCCGGCTCAGCTTCAATGAGACAGATCCAGCCACCATACAGACAGTAGCTGGGGCCATATATGAACCATTTGAATCTGAGGTAATTGTTTGTAAAAATCAAATAAGTGTATGTGTGTGTGTGTGTGTGTCTATGTTTGTGTGTGACAATACTCTAGTCCTGTGATGAATGAATTGTTTCTTTATCGCTAAGTCAAGATCATTCACTTTCATGGAGATGGCACCAGTAGACTGAAATGAGCTCACTTTCTCTCCATCTAATTTTCTGTGAGTGGAACATACATTTTCAAACAAGCCTCAGTCTGGTCAGAATAGAATCCATTGTTGTTTACTTGCGTAACATACACTCTACCAACTGACATGAAACAGTTCATGTAACCAAATTTAGGGCCATGATACTCCTAACTATTTTGGGACCAGAGCCAGGAATTGAAGCCATTTTTGTTCACTGTTGATGAAAATATTTTTGTAAACTCATAAACTCAATACCTTTTTGAACAAATCTACTAAAACTGGACGTTCATACAAATAAAATCATTAAAGTACATGTATATAAATTTGGTTTTATTTATTTATTAACAGAACATTCATGAGCTCCAGATGTTAGATGGAAGTGCATTGCAGGCTCTGGATGAATAAGACCAGAAAAATCAAGGTAACTATATTAGCACTGTGGTATGGAGGAATTATTGTGACATAAAGTGAGCCAAACTGTAGAGTTGATTAGAATACCTCCCACATTATTTAATTTTTTAAAAGTAAACCTAGCCTCTATATTCCTCTAGGAACATATTTAATAGGGTTCACTGCTGTACCACATAATCAACACCTCTTAATGTTTTTGTGAGAAGGTTAAGGTTGTGAATCTCCAGAATAACATCCATTTTGTAGGAAAACTTGAACTGATATGATTCCATATGCAATGGAAATCATAGCTCTGCCCAAATGTTAAGGGGTATCACATGGTATAGCTACGAATCACATTAACAGAGTTTATCTCAAATTGGGTAAAACTATCCAGGCTCTTTATAAACACAACATTTTTAAATTCTAAACAGAGGTGGATTTTAAGCATTTGTAGCACTTGTTCCGCTAGCTTATGGTGATTGAAATAAGTTACTTTTCCAATTTGTCTATATGATGGAGATAACTGGAAAAAAACAAGAAATCATCTCTTCCACATTTCTGGAGCTTCATCAGCAAAGTGCTCTAAAGCTTTTGCTTGTGGCACGGGTCATATTGTTTCTCATCACAAACGTAACTCATTATAGTCAGTCTGTTAAGTTTTGAGTTATGTTTTTAATCAGTATTTTTATATTTTCAGAACATCAAAATAGGCTCGGACTATATCGGAACATGTTGGGCATGGTAAAACCATTACAAAAGTAAGTGCTCATAATTTTCTTGACTTCATTTAAATTTAAATTCTAGACTAGAATCGGGTCCACCAAGTAGACAGTTTTTCAAAATTCCACAAGTAAGTCAATGGGATCAGCCAGTCAGTCAGTTAAGCAGCCATGGACCAAACTACTGCAAGTTGACCAGCAGTTGCTGGTATTAGCAGTCAAACAGCCAGTCATTCAAAAATCCAAACAGTTCAGCTCTGTGATTTTAATGTTATGATTCTCCAATGATACATTCTATGTATTTATTTATTATTTATTTATTCATTCATTCATTCATTCATTCATTCATTCATTCATTCATTCATTCTAGGTGTCCCGGCAGTAAATAAAACCCTAAAGTGCAGCGCCTTCTCCGTGAGCTGGTCGACCTCCTGTGGTAGTGCTTTCTATATAAATTTGTAGGCAGTCACATAATTTAGATTTTCTATTCTCTTTTTTTTTCTCTTTCATTCATTGTGACTGCAGGTAAAAGCATATTGTTTATGTTAAAATACATGATCAAGTCTCTATGTACAGACAATTTAACTTATTCTGACAACTTTTTTAGACTATAAAGGCTAATCATGTATCTAAAAGTCCATAATCAAAATTTATTTAAATCATTTCTGTTATTTATATTAATTATATCATAAGCACTACCACGGTATCCCTAGAGTGGCAACAGGGTCCAATCATAAATAGGAGCAAGAACATTTAAATATCAGGTCAGTATTATAGAAAATTATTAAAATAATTCTTTTTTATAAACTACACTTTGTTGCTAAGGGTCTCTGATCAGAAAACCTGTATTTGGATCAATGCCCAGATTTTAGTCAAACCAAGAACAAAATCTGTCAGTGCTCTGGTTTTCCTCCTCACATTTCAAGAATTGATCACAGTAATCTTGATTGATCTAAAGCACTAAACAATAATAAGTAAAAGGTCCTTGACAGTATAGATTTTTAAAAAATTATCAGAGCCTCACCATTGAGGTTTTCATCGCACGTCTCACAAAGGCTTTGCTTCTGCAATATTACCCATATACTGTATAGTTGCTTTTATTCACTTGGGATTTAATTTCGCTATATTCACGGTTTGACCTAATAGCGCGAAATTAAATACCAAGTGAATATTTTTCATGTATTATTCATTAACACTGGCCACTGCACCGTGAAATTTTATACCTGTGAAAAAGTCCAAGTGTCTGAATCACTAAATTTTATCCCCGCAGAATTAAACAATAATCCAAGATAGGCAAAGTATGCTACAAGTAACTGGTTACTATTATTATTAGAATACTTTTCTCCCACAAGTAACTGGATCCCACATGTAGTACTCACTTTTTTTCACCACAGTAATCTTGCTACTAGTAGCTAACTTTACCTATCTTAAATAAGTCCTTTCCTTCTCATTAAAAGTTAAATCATCAAATGATCTTTCCTACAAATAACCATTTAGTGATTTTAATATTGATAATTCCTCACTTCCTTGGCAGAATTTTACTTTATTTGCGAATTTTTAAAGTTTTTGCTTTGTTTTTGAGGATTGTGATTTGGACATAGACAGGTATGTGTTTGATTTGACCATGTCCTACTGCCAACACAGGTTCCAAAAGAAAAAATCAACATTCCCAACTCCTTATTTGTGTCCAAAGACCTGGTAAAAAGTACATGTATCAAAAAGTAGAACAAATATATTGTATATTACTGAATTTCTCGAAAGCCTTCAATAAAATCTCCCACAAGTGATTACTGGTAAAGTTAAATCACAGGAATTGAGGCTGAAATCTATCATGGGCATCAAGTTTTCTTGGAGACACAATTTAAAAGGTGGCACAAAATAGTGTTTCCCATTAACCCCAGTGCCTCTAAGAGAGCCTTATACTAAAGTATATACAATTATAATCTCCAAGATTGTGTCCCATCAACTCATCAAATCCCATGATGAATGCCAGTTGTAGAGAAAAATGAAAACTGAAAACAGTGGACGCTAACCTGATGACAAGATCTTTATATGCTGACCAACAAGGATTCCAAGAACATCTAAACATGCTGACCAGCAAGAATTGCAAATACATCTGAAAATGGTGACCACCAAGGATTGCAAGAACATCTTTACATGCTGACCAGCAAGGATTGCAAGAACATGTTAACATGCTGACCAGCAAGGATTGCATAAAGATCTTAACATGTTGATCCGCAAGGATTGCGAGAACATCTTCACTTGCTGCCCACCAAGGATTGCAAGAACATCTTAACATGCTGACCAGCAAGGATTGCGAGAACATCTTTACATGCTGACCAGCAAGGATTGCATAAAGATCTTAACATGTTGATCAGCAAGGATTGCAAGAACATCTTCACATGCTGACCACCAAGGATTGCAAGAACATCTTTACATGCTGACCAGCAAGGATTGCAAGAACATGTTAACATGCTGACCATCAAGGATTGCAAGAACATGTTTACATGCTGACCATCAAGGATTGCAAGAACATGTTTACATGCTGACCAGCAAGGATTGCAAGACCATGTTAACATGCTGACCACCAAGGATTGCAAGAACATCTTAACATGCTGACCAGCAAAGATTGCGAGAACATCTTCACATGCTGACCAGCAAGGATTGCAAGAGCATCTTTACATGCTGACCAGCAAGGATTGCAAGAACACCTTAACATGCTGACCACCAAGGATTGCAAGAACACCTTAACATGCTGACCAGCAATGATTGCATAAAGATCTTAACATGTTGATCAGCAAGGATTGTAAAAATATCTTAACATGCTGACCACTAAGGATTGCAAGAAAACCTTAACATGTTGACCAGCAAGGATTGCAAGAACATCTTAACATGTTGACCAGCAATGATTGCAAGAACATCTTTACATGCTGACCACCAAGGATTGCAAGAACACCTTAACATGTTGACCAGCAAGGATTGCAAGAACATCTTAACATGTTGACCAGCAATGATAGCAAGAACATCTTAACATGCTGACCAGCAAAGATTGCAAGAACATCTTAACATGTTGACCACCAAGGATTGCAAGAACATCTTTACATGCTGACCACCAAGGATTGCAAGAACATCTGTACATGTTGATTAGCAAGGATTGCAAGTACATCTTAACATGCTGACCACCAAGGATTGCAAGAAAACCTTAACATGTTGACCAGCAAGGATTGCAAGAACATCTTAACATGTTGACCAGCAAGGATTGCAAGAACATCTTTACATGCTGACCACCAAGGATTGCAAGAACACCTTAACATGTTGACCAGCAAGGATTGCAAGAACATCTTAACATGTTGACCAGCAATGATAGCAAGAACATCTTAACATGCTGACCAGCAAAGATTGCAAGAACATCTTAACATGTTGACCACTAAGGATTGCAAGAACATCTTTACATGCTGACCACCAAAGATTGCAAGAACATCTGTACATGTTGATCAGCAAGGATTGCAAGAACATCTTAACATGCTGACCAGCAAGGATTGCAAGTACATCTTAACATGTTGATCAGCAAGGATTGCAAGAACATCTTAACATGCTGAACAACAATATTGCAAGTACATCTTTACATGCTGACAAGCAAGGATTGCATAAAGATCTTAACCTGTAGACCATCAAGATTGCAAGACCATCTTAACATGCTGACCAGCAAGGATTGTATAAAGATCTTAATGTGTAGACCAACAAGATTGCAAGAACACTTTAACATGCTGACCAGCAAGAATTGCAAGAACATCTGTACATGCTGACCAACAATAATAGAATATCTGAACATATTGACCAGCAAAGATTGCAAGAACATCTTAACATGCTGACCAGCAAGAATTGCAAAAACATCTTTACATGCTGACCAGCAAGGATTGCAAAAACATCTTTACATGCTGGCCAGCAAGGATTGCAAAACCATCTTCACATGCTGACCAGCAAGGATACCAAGAACATCTTAACATGCTGACCAGCAAGGATTGCAAAACCATCTTCACATGCTGACCAGAACGATTGCAAGAAGATGCTGACCAGCAAGGATTGCGCCCAGAGACACGAGAGACATGAGCATTTTTTTAGCATTTTCAACAGGCTCTGATTATACCATACATGGGCATAAGTTTAATATCATAACTGGAGGTAACTCTCCTTATCTCACTCAACTGGAAACACCACATAATAACATAACAAAGAAAGAAAATAACACCAGTGCACACTTGAAGCAGTACATGTACAGCTGTCCAACATTTGTAAAGATCAAGTAATCAGCTGGTGATCACAACACCTGTGAGTCAAATGCTTGAATATGCATCAACGGTCTGGAGTTCATACATAATGACCAAAACCCGGCAGTTGAAATATTTTAGGAGACCACTGCTAAGTTTGCACTTAACAGTTAAAACATAATAGACAGTGTTATATAAATGTTTATCCGCTTAAAATGGAAACAACTACATATTACAAGAGAATTCGGAAGTGTTGTTGTTGCTGTTGTTGTAAATATGGCACTTACGTATAATATCCAAATAGCACACAATGTTGCGAAACTATTAAATCTTACAAAATAAACGGTTTTCCGTTATAGTCCTAAAAGTACTTAGCCTGGCTCCGACTAGACTGCCAAAACAGTGCAAAACTTCAGTATGTGTGAAATTCGAAAATAACTTTAAACCAATCGAATTAAAGAAAAAATAGGACTGACCAATCTGATTGTACGCCTTTAACAATGTCGCTTGCTAATAACAGGGAGGCCGACGGTTGTCAAGAGAAAATAATAAAGTAAAATAATGACTTCCAATAATTTAATTTAATATCCTAACTATAAACACCTGGGGCCGGTTTTTCGAAGCTATCCTAAGACTAAAATTTGTCCTAACCTGGTCCTAAGACATTTTTTCCGTCCTAAGTCGGTTTGTCGAAGGGGTCGCAATTTGAGAAAAGTCCTAAATATGATCCTAAACTTAGGACAGGTATATAGGTGTCCTAAGACCATCTTAGGGTAATCCTAGTTTTAGGATATTCTAAATAAATCAAGATGGCAGCTGTTTATTTACATGAAATCAAAACATACGTCGAAATCGAGTTTTTAGAGACAGAGACAATCCATTAGATTTTTATCTTTTTTTTTTTTTTTATTTTCTTTTTTTTTTATTTTACATCAGAGTCGGAATCATTTAGGGAATCTAAAAGTACATAAATCACATTAGAAATACATTTACTCTCTCTCTCTCTCTCTCTCTCTCTCTCTCTCTCTCTCAATTTAAAGCCCCCCCCTTAGGGATAACTGAAAGAAAATACACAAATAATTTTTTTATAAAACTCACTATATTTTGAAAAATGCATGTAATCAAAATTAAACGTTTATAATATGATTAAATACTCATGCTAGATTTCCTGAAAATGTTATTGTGCGTTAATGTATCATACGATATATCGAATGACTCTCTATGCACGGGAACCACTGCGGTAGCTCAATTGGTAGAGTGTTCGCTCCGTAAGTGTTCGAACCCCGGCCGGGTCTGACCCAAGACTTTAAAGTGGGTAGTGACTGTTCTTTCGCCAAACACTCGGCATTACGAAATGAAAGTCACGGTTCTTTCGGATGGGAACTTAAAATAAACGCGGTTCCGTGTCTTGGTAGGCTTGGCACGATAAAGAACCATGCTGTATAATGCCATCAGCGCAACGCACAGACAAAATTTCTACACCTTCGCCTATAGCTGGCGACGTCTCGATATAAGTGAAATATTCTTGGGACGTTAAACACCATTACTCAATTCAACTCTAATGCATGGGGTTTATTACATGGCACGTTTCAAAACTTAAACGCACCCTATAATCGAGTGAATTATCTTTAGATATATAATAATTTTTAATAATTTTGTATATTTTAAGAACTAGCGTTATTCCATGAAATTTTCAAATAATCGAAATTAATTTAATTTAATTCTTCGACGGGTTTTTGGTGTGACGATGTATTGGAGGAATTAACTTTTTCACATATATTCTCCCAAATTTTTCTTTTTGAATTGTTTGTTATAGTGTATAAAACTTTGGAAAAAAAGCACACCCTTATGCTTGCCGATCTCGTTCAATAAAATCTCTACCTCCATATCGCTGAAATTTGGTTTCTCTTTCTGCTCATTATAACCTTTTTATACTTTGACTCACTCAAATGTCCTTATGTATGTTATTGCATGATTTTACCCTATGACCCCATAGAAATAATGAACTTCTACATGAAGCATGTTTTAATGTATCCTGTGAGTATTAAATATACACGAAAGCATTTACTTTCAACAGAAAAGTCTTACGAGACACAATACAAATTTTAAAAAATCATTCACAGTGAGTTCACATATAATTAAATTTCTCTTGAATATATTTCTTAATTAATATCACATATCTTAATATTTATTTGTCATATATTTATAATATTAATTTAGATTTTTTTACTACTTTAATTCTGCGTTAAAAGTCATATTTGTACTGACAACATGTATAAATCTGAACTTAGGATAAAAAATAGGATATCCTAGATACGACCGAGCTGAGACGCCTTCGAAAAACCGGTTATGATTATCCTAACATTATCCTAGCCTAGTCCTAAAATTTATCCTAGGACATATCTTAAGACAAAATTTAGGATAGCTTCGTAAAACAGGCCCCTGCCTGATAGGGTGTTGTACACCCTAGCAACAGGATAAAAAAAAATAAAAAGGGCTGATTAGTCGGACTATTGACTATTATGAGTTAACTTCTAATGAAGTTTATGGTCGCTTTCTAACTGATATAATTTCGGCGACAAAGTGAAAATGAATAAATAAATAAATAATAATTTTAAACAAACAACAAAAACCAAAAGCTTTCCAATCAGTCAATCTCTTAGCCGGATTCTTTTACTATTCACTGAAAGCCCACCCGTCCCAGCGCCTTCCAATAGATAAGTGAACATGATGTAACTACCTTGACGCTATTCTACTGATCGATTTCCGACCTATTACTTGTTTGTCCCGCCTATAGAAATTTAAGATTCAAATATTTCAATAAGTACTTTTGTCATTGGCCAAATATAAGTAAATTTACTTCACTTATATCATGTCGTCTCAGTAACAAAAATATTATAAATCTATATATATATATATATATATCTTAATTTATTAGTTTGTGCTATATCACTGTTATCAATTATTATAACAGTGTCATATACCATTTTTTGAATTTAATCATAAAATACATTCAAAAAATGGTATATGACAATTTTTGAATGTATTTTATGATTAATTATAAATTCAAAAAATGGTATATGACAACAGTATTTATTAACAATACTGTTACACGAATATGATATTGTACTGACTATGTAATAACTTTTCGGTCCTTCCGACCAGATTATTAATGTCTTGCCATGTCATATATACATGTATTTGTTTATGTGCTATAAGTATTATTTGTATACTTTATGCTAATAAAGCTTATTATTATTATTAACTTGATCTTTTTAACCGGTCAGTGTGCAATTATTATAAGACGGCAGAGCTCTCATGATTTGTAATTAATCATATATAATATGTCTTTTAAATTTGAAAATATTTTATCAATACATCATAACAAAATAATTCAACTTTTATGCATTTTTAATTATACTTTTATGTTTTTAACTCATGTATTCATGTATCGTTTAACCTTTTCTCGCGTCTACGGCCGCAACAGCGATGGAGCTTTTTTGGAAAGCTATTACTTTCTGTAACACCACATTATCTCCCTTGGAAAATGGCTTCCTTGGTCTACCTGAGACCAGCTAGACATGTTTTCAGGACGTTTTTAGCAAGGTGATCATTTAAATATAACACATTTAACTCGTAAATGTATTATAACGGTTTCTATCTATATATAAATGCAATCAATGGCTACTTTTATTTTTAGATAAAGCCAATGTACGACTCTCAATCTAAGTGAAAGGGGGGGGGGGGTGAATAATTTAGAGGTCAATATTTGACATACTGTTTCGGTAACTTAAGAGTATAATCACTAGACTTATGGTTAAAATATGCAGCATAGGCACTTCTTCCAACATATTTAATCTATCTGCTAGCTGTCATTTCCCATTGTTGAGAATGAAATGGAAATCTAGATTCTAATGTTAAAAAGTCAAATAAATTGTACAAGAAAATTTATAGGTAAAGTAAAATGCAAAATTTTAAGTCATTTGAGTGATATTGCCATAGTAATTGGTAGTCACTCTGGTAGATTTTGAAGTTTTCTCTGGATACTCAAATTTCCTTTGTTGTTGGAGAATTCAACACCTTGATAGCAGGGCTAAAATTAGATTTTGAAACAGGGAGAAGTGACTTATCTCTCAGCCAAGATTAGGAGAAGTTTGTCCGCTGTGAAATGTACGAAGCACAGTGAAATTATTTGTGCTATGTGCAGAATTATACATATGTAAGCTTAGTGTAGCAATACTGAAAATAATAATAATAAGATAATTAAGTTTCCTTTGTTGTCGGAGAATTCAACACCTTGATAGCAGGGCTAAAATTAGATTTTGAAACAGGGAGAAGTGACTTATTTCTCAGCCAAGATTAGGAGAAGTTTTTCAGCTGTGAAATGTACGCAGCACAGTGAAATTATTTTTGCTATGTGCAGAATTATACATGTGTAAGCTTGGTGTAGCAATACTGAAAATAATTTAACAAAAAATATTGTACTTACAGGGTAACTTGTTTGTAAAGTTAAGGCTTTTAAATTATACTCTTTTTCATTGAAGCAAAATGCATTGATCATATAAACATGTCCTATAAAATTACAATATCTTAGGTACTTCAACATATCATTGTCATAATGTGTCATGCCATCTATTAATTATTTTTGTATTAATGCTATAAGTATATTATACTTTATGCAAATAAAGATACTTACTTACTCAACAAGATGGCTTTTAATAGCATTAATCAACAGGTGACTTAATCCTGACATGCATGGATGATCTTAAGCTCATTATCAGATTAAAACACAGGATACACCAGAAGTTACCTGTGTTTACCTTTGAATGTTTGTGCCTTGGGGTTAAATAAATTTGTCAAAACTAGACTAGGGCGACTAGAACTTCATATTTTGGGACAGTTTAGGGTGAATTTTTTTGGAAACGAGCAAAGATATCGCCCAACTTCGCCCTTATTTTGAGCTCTGGATATTACTAGTAGTTTGAAAAAATGCGAAACTCTCCCTGCACTCATCTTTCTTATTATAAAGAGCACTTACACAACATTTACCAGTTGGTAGTTTTCACTTAATGTGTGGGAAGTCATATTTGATCAAGACTTGAAAATAGAATAAGATAGTGTTCTTTCACCATTAAGAAATGGTAGTAACAGGGTCCTTTAGAAGAGACCTTAAAATGATGCCCAGTGTTTTGATAGCCACAGCGATTGAGGGCGATAATTGCAACATCATTAATGTAGATAATAAGGCCTATAAACTGATTAAATAATCACATTAATTTATTGGCTTCTGAAAATTAAGAAAGTCTGTGTCACTCACTGGGACTCTTAATCTTTTGGAAACATTTAAAATCTATGCTTGTGGTATGTTTTTTAGCTCACCTGACCGAAGGTCATGTGAGCTTATGGCATAGCGCAGCGTGTGTATGTGCGTGCGTGTGTGCGTCGTTAACACCTATTTTCGACTTCTCCTCTATAACTCCTGGACAGTTTTTAATGAAACTTTGTCAGAAGTATATATGGGCCGGTGCAATTCAGATTTGTTCGTGGCGTTGCTATGGCTACCATAACTAGGTCAAGGTGACCTAGGGGTGCAAAAATCTTAAAAAATCTTCTTCTCCGAAAGTACTGATTGGAGAAAAAATCTGATGTGATATTTGGCTTGTCTAGGGTCTTAAGCCTATAGTTTGTTCATTTTGTGAAATTCGGATAAAAAATAGGTTACGCGTTTTTGCGTTTAATTTTGAAAAAATCGTAAAATAGCTTCAAATTGTTATAACTTGACTATTTGACCAGATAATGACATGGGGTTTTCAGTTTTGACATCTTCTTGTTAGTTTCTTCAAAATGAGGTCAAGGTCGATTGTGAAGGTCGTGACCTATTTTTTTTTTACCTCTGATTATAATTATTATCTCGAAAACTATAAACTTTTTGTAGAGGCATGTATATTAGAATGTTGTAGGTATCAATACAACGATCATTTTGATGTATAGAAAAAGGTCATGGGTTCAAAGGTTAAGGTCACAGATGCGAAACAATACCAAAATGGTTAATTATCTCGAAAACTATAAACATTTTGTATAGGCATGTATATTAGAATGTTGTAGGTATTGATATAACGATCATTTTGATATATAGAAAAAGGTCATGGGTTCAAAGGTCAAGGTCACAGATGTGAAACAATACTAAAATGGTTAATTATCTCGAAAACTATAAACTTTTTGTATGGGCATGTATATTAGAATGTTGTAGGTATTGATACAACGATCATTTTGATGTATAGAAAAAGGTCATGGGTTCAAAGGTCAAGGTCACAGATGTGAAACAATACTGAAATGGTTAATTATCTCGAAAACTATAAACTTTTTGTATAGGCTTGTATATTAGAATGTTGTAGATATTGATACAACGATCATTTTGATGTATAGAAAAAGGTCATGGGTTCAAAGGTCAAGGTCACAGATGCAAAACAATACCAAAATGGTTAATTATCTCGAAAACTATAAACATTTTGTATAGGCATGTATATTAGAATGTTGTAGGTATTGATATAACGATCATTTTGATATATAGAAAAAGGTCATGGGTTCAAAGGTCAAGGTCACAGATGTGAAACAATACTAAAATGGTTAATTATCTCGAAAACTATAAACTTTTTGTATGGGCATGTATATTAGAATGTTGTAGGTATTGATACAATCATTTTGATGTATAGAAAAAGGTCATGGGTTCAAAGGTCAAGGTCACAGATGTGAAACAATACTGAAATGGTTAATTATCTCGAAAACTATAAACTTTTTGTATAGGCTTGTATATTAGAATGTTGTAGATATTGATACAACGATCATTTTGATGTATAGAAAAAGGTCATGGGTTCAAAGGTCAAGGTCACAGATGCAAAACAATACCAAAATGGTAAATTATCTCGAAAACTATAAACTTTTTGTATAGGCATGTATGTTAGAATGTTGTAGGTATGGATACAATGGTTATCATGATGTAAAGAAAAAAGTCATTTGGGTTTAGTATTTATGTGTTCTTTAAATCTATCAGCTCGCCATTAGTTATCAGGTGAGCGTATCAGGCCCATGGGCCTCTTGTTTACTAATGAAAAGTTCCAATATATTTGATTTAGCTACATATTTGTATTTCTTTGCATTCAGTAATTATAACTCAGTGGTAACTCTGTATTTGTAGAACTTGTACAACTTCTTCTGATAAGAAAGTACCTGTACCAGTTATATATGATGCATATGCAGATCAAGAAGATAAAGACAAACAACTCATGATATGGGTCAATGAAAAGGTTAGATTTGTACATATTACCATACCACAAAGGAAGTCAAAGGCTAAGAAATCACAGCACCTCGCTGGTTTTTTTTTGGTGCCAAACATCTGTCATTATCTTTGGGCACTTTGATTCATCCACTATTCCTGAACTGGCCACCTTGATATAAGTGAATAAACTTGCCTGTGGCCACAGTCTAGTGTAAAACTCTAAACGGAAGTCCATGACTTGAACCAGGACAGCAGTAGATAATAAAGAGTATTTTTGCCTGTCATCTAATGAATCTTGACTCTTTTTTCACAAAAGCAAGTTAAAAACTGGCAAATAAAGTTAAACATGTGAACTTCTATCGGGGAAGTGAGACTGGATGCTCTGGATACTCACCACATCATGGCACATGTGAAATCAAAATTGACTACAAAAAGAAGGTACATGGAATTATGGGACATATGATCAAAATATTAACATTTGAAGGACATTTTTAGAACATTTTACCCCCCACCCACCCACCCACCCCCACCTTTCAAAGAGGGGGATATCAAATTTGAACTTCAACGAAAGACACTTATTTGCAGAGTTATTCTCCAAGATTATGAAGCACAGTACTACTTAACAAAACTTATTGCAAAGGGAGATGTGCATATCATTAATCTGAGCTGGTTTGTTCATTTTCTAAAGAGTTATGTCCCTTTGAGCAACAAGAAAATATCTACTGACAGGGGATGCTAATTCACTAATTATGCTTGTTTCATTTAGAATGATATTTCTACTATAAATGGTGTACCTGAAGAACATGTAAGGGGTCGTCGTGTCAGAATATTTGCACCATCAAAGAATGCCATGCAGTCTGGAACATACGGAACTCATGGATGGAGAATGCAGTTTGATACTCGAGAAAGATGGGAGAATCCACTGATGGGATGGACATCAACGTAAGTTGAGAATATTTGTCTCTGATAGTACTACATTGTGTAACCACACTACTTGACAAAATAAATCGGTGCCCATTTAAAGTCTGGAGATTAAAAACCAGTGGCCCTATTATGTGCTTGTCCTTGTTTCGTTTTGTTTGCCTGTACATGAATTTTCTTTCATTACAAAGAATGCTTTTATTTAATTTGTTTTTTCATAACAAAAGAAAAAAATATTTTTCTTATCTAACAGTTCAAATTATAAAAAAAAATTAAACAACAATTCAGCACATTCAATACCTATAAAGCCATAGCAAGTTTAAAAAAAAATAACATTGCTATAGCATAAAACTACATCTGTGTGCATCATCCATTAATCTATTATGGACCTCTCTCGAGGGAACTGTTCTCCTATAGTGTTGTCTGGAGAGGTATAGTGACCGAGCCGATAGGCGAGGTCACTATCCTCTTCAGACAACACTATAGGAGAACTGTTCCCGAGGGAGAGGTCCATAATAGATTTAGTACATCACATGTCTGTGTTTTCAAGAGCAAGAATTAATTTTCAGATGAATTATTTACTTTATTCAACATTTTGAATAATCAACAACAAACAATCATCGAATATTGGTATAAATAACTGAATAACATTCTCCTTTGGTCGGACATTTGTATAAAAAATCACAAAATATTGTTGATTTGATCGATGTCCGGCATAGAACCAAACTCACCATCAATTTTCCTGGCTCTAACAAATTCATTTATAATATTACCCGAATACTTTGTGGCCTCCTTTGTTTTTTTTGCTCGTAAACATCTGAATTTAATTTACATTCGTAAATCGCGCGTCGTCGGATGCCATTTTGAATTCGACGACAACAATAAAACAGCATCATCTAGACAAAGGGAAGTAACTCGCTTTTGCTTTGCGGGGGTTCACGCGAGGGACTATACTTGGATGTCGGGGGACTATACCTAGGTATAGTCCCGCTGCTATGCGTTGTCAAGGACAGATGATTTCTACATAAAATAGTATTCATGTAGTTATCCAATGATTATTCAACAAATTAACATGTGATGTACTAAAATAACATGATGTCACTGAGAGCCAATTTGTTCCTGTAAAAATAACAGAAACGGACTGACCACTGAAGGGCTTGAAACATAGGAGAAGTGATTTATGAACTTTTATTGTTTTATGTTTTAAGTGGTATTCACTAGTGTCAAGTGCATGTTTTCAGTTACACAATTTCTTTGCTTTCATTTTAAAACATATAGATCACTGTGCAGATTTTACTATAACTTATACCATGATCAATGTTACTAAAGTAATTGACGTTTACCAGCCATGCCTTTTATGTTCCGACACTGGCTGCCATTGCGGTACCAAAGCAGCGCCACGGCAACTAATGTCAGCGATGTCATTAAATGGCACAACTCAGGCCGATTTTTCATTCTTTTTTTTGGATGTGGCCGGCGATCCATCAATTACATATGCCAGATGGTTGGATGTTGCACCAGTCAAGATTATGCTACTTATTAGCCTTACATGATGGTGGTTCAATATTGAATTAAGGGAACTAAAATAATGAGAACCAGACCATATGGAACGAACTATTTTCACCAAGACTCTTCTTAATAGGATCTGCCTAAATGGGAAATTGTATCTGAAAAAAATAATAACTACCAGCCTCAAGAATTTGAGAGACAATGATGTATGTTGCGTTTTTGTTCTCCAACTTTCAAAGAAAATTAATTCCAACTCTGTTTGTTATGCCAGACACTACTTGTCCTAATTAACTCTCCAAAACTGTGAAACACAATTTTACGAAACTTGGTGCAAAGCATCAGCAGTGCTTCAGATTGTTTTTACAGATAGTGGGCCACAAGGGCCCACCAGGTCCAATAACAAGGGGTCATTTCTTGTTATAGTGGGTCATGTTTTGCCACATAATTAAATGTTATGCCACGACCACGTGACTGAAAGTGAAAGTCGGCACTTGACATCTTCATATAATGCACCAAAAGCGATCTTGTCATCTGCTAATTTATATTTTGTTAACCTTTACAATATATTTTAAACTCTTTCACCTCGATGATTCATTTTATGTGCATCTACTTCTCTGCGCTTTGTGTTGTTTTAAAAAATGTGAACAGAGTCGTCTGCATCTCATAGCCATGGTTGCCGCTAGCATATTAAATGAACGACAACGTCCGAGGTCATAACAAGTTTTATTACGAGTTCTCCCCCTTTGAATATTAATGTTAATAACCGACGCATAGAGCGAAGAGAAGGGGCTTGTCGGGAGTCCTGTCTACATGCTGATTATGAGATAAACAAAGATGCTAGAGATTTTCCGATATAAAACGAAAACAGAAAGTCAAATCGGAAAACCGCATGGAATCTAATATGTAGTTTTGGGAAGAAATTATTAACGATCAATTTGGCTAAGAAAAACCATGCGCCACGTGGACCCATTAGAAGAAAATATTATGCGCCATTTTTTAAAATAATGCGGGATTGGCGCGGGCGCACCGACAATCTGAAGCACTGCATCAGCATTATAGATGTGCATATCTTTAACCAGAGTTGAAAGCATCAACATTTATAGATTTGCATATCATTAACCTGGGTTGGTTTGGTCATTTTCTTGAGAATTATGTTCCTTTGATCATATCATAAGTGCAATTGGAAATTGTGCAAATAACTGAAGGTACCTACTGGGACTACTGTATTTACTGATTTTGCTTGTTATAATGTTTATTGTAAATGATAAATGTCTGATTGTTTTTCTTTGTAGGGCTGATCCTTTATCTAATACATTGGTAGATTTTTCATCTAAAGAAGAAGCTGTGTCTTTTTGTGAAAAGAATGGTAAGTTGCTGGTTTTTAGCTCACCTGACCGAAGGTCATGTGAGCTTATGGCATAGCGCAGCGTGTGTATGTGCGTGCGTGTGTGCGTCGTTAACACCTATTTTCGACTTCTCCTCTGAAACTACTGGACAGTTTTTAATAAACTTTGTCAGAAGTATATATGGGCTGGTGCAATTCAGATTTGTTCGTGGCGTTGCTATGGCTACCATAACTAGGTCAAGGTGACCTAGGGGTGCAAAAATCTTAAAAAATCTTCTTCTCCGAAAGTACTGATTGGAGAAAAAATCTCATGTGATATTTGGCTTCTCTAGGGTCTTAAGCCTATAGTTTGTTCATTTTGTGAAATTCGGATAAAAAATAGATTACGCGTTTTTGCGTTTAATTTTGAAAAAATCGTAAAATAGCTTCAAATTGTTATAACTTCACTATTTGACCAGATAATGACATGGGGTTTTCAGTTTTGACATCTTCTTGTTAGTATCTTCAAAATGAGGTCAAGGTCGATTGTAAAGGTCGTGACCTAATTTTTTGTACCTCTGATTATAATTATTATCTCGAAAACTATAAACTTTTTGTATAGGCATGTATATTAGAATGTTGTAGGTATCGATACAACGATCATTTTGATGTATAGAAAAAGGTCATGGGTTCAAAGGTCAAGGTCACAGATGTGAAACAATACCAAAATGGTTAATTATCTTGAAAACTATAAATATTTTGTATAGGCATTATATTAGAATGTTGTAGGTATCGATACAACGATCATTTTGATGTATAGAAAAAGGTCTTGGGTTCAAAGGTCAAGGTCACAGATTCAAAACAATACCAAAATGGTTAATTATCTCGAAAACTATAAACATTTTGTATAGGCATGTATATTAGAATGTTGTAGGTATCGATACAACGATCATTTTGATGTATAGAAAAAGGTCATGGGTTCAAAGGTCAAGGTCACAGATGAAAAACAATACTGAAATGGTTAATTATCTCGAAAACTATAAACTTTTTGTATAGGCATGTATATTAGAATGTTGTAGGTATTGATACAACGATCATTTTGATGTATAGAAAAAGGTCATGGGTTCAAAGGTCAAGGTCACAGATACGAAACAATACCAAAATGTTTAATTATCTCAAAAACTATAAACTTTTTGTATAGGCATATATATTAGAATGTTGTAGGTATCGATACAACGATCATTTTGATGTATAGAAAAAGGTCATGGGTTCAAAGGTCAAGGTCACAGATGCAAAACAATACCAAAATGGTTAATTATCTCGAAAACTATAAACTTTTTGTATAGGCATGTATATTAGAATGTTGTAGGTATTGATACAACGATCATTTTGATGTATAGAAAAAGGTCATGGGTTCAAAGGTCAAGGTCACAGATGTGAAACAATACCAAAATGGTTAATTATCTTGAAAACTATAAATATTTTGTATAGGCATATATATTAGAATGTTGTAGGTATCGATACAACGATCATTTTGATGTATAGAAAAAGGTCATGGGTTCAAAGGTCAAGGTCACAGATGCAAAACAATACCAAAATGGTTAATTATCTCGAAAACTATAAACATTTTGTATAGGCATGTATATTAGAATGTTGTAGGTATCGATACAACGATCATGTTGATGTAAGAAAAAGGTCATGGGTTCAAAGGTCAAGGTCACAGATGAAAAACAATACTGAAATGGTTAATTATCTCGAAAACTATAAACTTTTTGTATAGGCATGTATATTAGAATGTTGTAGGTATTGATACAACGATCATTTTGATGTATAGAAAAAGGTCATGGGTTCAAAGGTCAAGGTCACAGATGCGAAACAATACCAAAATGGTTAATTATCTCAAAAACTATAAACTTTTTGTATAGGCATATATATATTAGAATGTTGTAGGTATCGATACAACGATCATTTTGATGTATAGAAAAAGGTCATGGGTTCAAAGGTCAAGGTCACAGATGCAAAACAATACCAAAATGGTTAATTATCTCGAAAACTATAAACATTTTGTATAGGCATGTATATTAGAATGTTGTAGGTATCGATACAACGATCATTTTGATGTAAGAAAAAGGTCATGGGTTCAAAGGTCAAGGTCACAGATGAAAAACAATACTGAAATGGTTAATTATCTCGAAAACTATAAACTTTTTGTATAGGCATGTATATTAGAATGTTGTAGGTATTGATACAACGATCATTTTGATGTATAGAAAAAGGTCATGGGTTCAAAGGTCAAGGTCACAGATGCGAAACAATACCAAAATGGTTAATTATCTCAAAAACTATAAACTTTTTGTATAGGCATATATATATTAGAATGTTGTAGGTATCGATACAACGATCATTTTGATGTATAGAAAAAGGTCATGGGTTCAAAGGTCAAGGTCACAGATGCAAAACAATACCAAAATTTTTAATTATCTCGAAAACTATAAACTTTTTGTATAGGCATGTATTTTAGTATGTTGTAGGTACAACAATCATTTTGATATATAGAAAAAGGTTATGGGTTCAAAGGTCAAGGTCACAGATGTGAAACAATACCCAAATGGTTAATTATTTCGAAAACTATCAACTTTTTGTATAGGCTTGTATATTAGAATGTTGTAGGTATTGATACAACGATCATTTTGATGTAAAGAAAAAAGTCATTGGGTTTAGTTTTTATGTGTTCTTTAAATCTATCAGCTAGCCATTAGTTATCAGGTGAGCGTATCAGGCCCATGGGCCTCTTGTTAATATTACACATGGATTCTGGGTTGAAAATAATCTCAGTTGAACCTGAACCGGAGACAAACATAAGTAAATCCCAAATACATAACACATATAACATTGCAAAAAATGAAACAATAATATTCATCATGGACAAAAGGTATACGCATACAACATTGACCTGTCAGCTTGACCTTTAATTTGACCTTTAATTTAAATGCTTATTAATTTATGGGCATGTACATTTATGTATAGGAAACACAGGTGTTTGTTTCATCTGCATCATGGGAACCAATATTATCAAAGAGTAAATATGTGTATTGTGTATGTATTAACTGCAAATCGTACCCATGTATTACTTGGATCCTCTTATAGGAATACTTCTACTTAAAGGGCCAACCACTGCGGTAGCTCAGTTGGTAGAGTGCTCGCTCCGTAAGTGGGAGGTCTTGGGTTCGAACCCTGGCCGGGTCTGACCCAAGACTTAAAAGTGGGTAGTGACTGTTCTTTCCCCAAGCACTCGGCATTACGAAATGAAAGTCAGGGTTCTTTCGGATGGGAACTGAAAATAAACGAGGTCCCGTGTCTTGGTAGGCTTGGCACGATAAAGAACCCTGCTGTATAATGCCATCAGCACAACGCACAGGCAAAATTTCTGCACCTTCGCCTATAGCTGGCGACGTCTCAATATAAGTAAAATATTCTTGACTGGGACGTTAAACACCATTACTCACTCACTCACTCTACTTAAAGTTCAAGCAAACAGATCAAACTTGATTGTCTATCCTTGTAGTTTCTGCAATTTTTGATATTGTAAATGTTATACATGACCATCAGTGTTCAATCTTGTAGGAGCCCTTGCACTATAAGTCCAAACATAAAAATAATGGCCCCATAATATACTATTAGTTTAAATTCTCCTAGATGGACCACTGCAAGGGCTCAATTGGTAGCATGCTCGCTCTGTAAGTGGGAGGTCATGTTTTTTATTATATTCAAACACTTGAAACTTTTATACACTTTTATGACTATTGTATCAATTAATTTTGTAGGTTGGGATTATTATGTAGAAGAAAGGAAGAGTATAGCACTAAAACCTAAATCTTATGGAGCCAATTTTAGCTGGGATAAAAGAACCAGGACATCCACTAAATAACTCCTAAACAATGTTATTATTAGTAGTGAATTATTTATGAACTCACAGACAATATTATTTTTTTGGAGATGAACTTTTGTATTCAAACATGTCTTTATCTTCAAGTGTGTATATAAATTAATTTTGTTGATAATAAAGACTTCAATTATTTATTATAGTAACCAAGGCATTTATAAGCATGTCCTTGGATGCTTTTTGTTCACCTTGGAAGAATGGGGGAGGGGCCTGTTGTATCACCCTCTGTGTCCATGTCGGTATTGGGTTTAGGTCAATTTCAGTATTCATTTAATTTCCATTATTATAAGTCATGATAATTGTTTCAACATTATTAGCAATAAGTTGCAGTGTATTTTCTGAATTTTTGTATTTAAAAAACTGTGATAGGTTAAATTTTGTATGACAAGGTTGACTTTATACAACTAGGAATGAACAAATATACAAAGTAGCAATATACATGTAGTATTATAGGTCCCTGTATCCACTATGGGAATAAAAGTTTGAGTTGCGCCCAGCTCACAATAGACAAGAAGTTGTGGTAGAAATACTAGTAAATACTGGTAATCTAAATGAAGCCACTGCGGTAGCTCAGTTGATAGAGTGCTTGCTCCGTAAGTCGGAGGTCGTGGGTTGGAACCGGGTCTGACCCAAGACTTAAAAGTGGGTAGTGACTGTTCTTTCGTCAAGCACTCAGCATTAAAAAAAATGAAAGTCACAGTTCTTCAGGATGGGAACTGAAAATAAACAGGTCCTGTGTCACGGTGAGCTTGACAGGATAAAGAACCCTGTCGTATAATGCCATCAGTGCAACGCACAGGCAAATTGTCTGCACCTTCACCTGAACTGGCAGTGTATTAAAATAAGTAAAATATTCTTAAATGGGACATTAAACACAATTACTCACTCACTGGTAATCTAAATGTGTAAACATATAGGGGCCAAGACTTATTTTAGGCACCATTGGCTAGCGGGCTCTGCTAATGTTGATCCCTGATTATATTCCTGGGATATGCAAGTTTTGCTAGTTTTCACTAGTTTCTGGTGCAAGTGAGAATTGAACCCAGATGATATTGGAGCTTCCATACATGGGATATTGCAACATAAAGTGACCCAAACAGCCCATGTAACTTTGAACAACACCAAGGTAATATAAAGCTGAGGTTTTACTTTTCTGTTCATTTTAACATGTGATGGTGTATTGTTTCATCAATATGACACATAAATGATTATATTGAGTAAGTCAATTAAGCCTGATGCATTGAAATGTTGATGAAGGAAAAGTGCTCGTAAGTGATTTTGAAGTCGTTGGTAATTTCATTCTAATATTCTATTTTCATCTCGTAATTGAATATTATGAAGAGTACAGTACTTTTAGGTTGTTTAAAACTACAATTCCTCCGAATTTGAGTTCCATAAAATGGAGAATAAGGGTGCAGGGAACGTTGGGAGATCGAAGTGGTGTACAGGGAATTGATTATCGGCAATCTTTTGATTGACCGGTGGTCAGCTGTGGTTGTGAAATTACGGGTCATTGGGAATTGTGTTTGGCATTATTTTCAAAGTTTTGAATTGTAAAAAAAATTGATAATTGTGTATTATTGATGCAGATTGCACGCAAAGTGCATACAAAATTTTGTTCAAAATTTTATTTCAAGACTATTGTTTAAGAACAGCTATTATAAGATCAACCAGGTGGTTTTGCCTTAATTTTGCAAACAAGTAGTGATTTTTTATGTACGATTCAATGTCCTAATCATTATCCAAAAACTCTGGCAAATTAAGTGAAATACTTATCCACCAGGGAAGTGAGACCGGATGTTCCGGAACGGTAACCTAAACCTACCAAGACTTAGTGTTTAATCAGAATTAAGAAAGAAAGGAATGAACATTGAACTGTGGGATGTATAGAAGCCACATAGGCGTAAAACTCTTAACTTGTGAGATTAGAACCGTTAAAGCACAAGTTTGAATGCTCGTTTTCCATTGTTTTCTTAACCACATTTTGACATGACTATCTAACCAAGTCCTCAATGAAGTCTATAGACATAGACTTGAAATAAATTTGCAACTGAGAAGCCTGCACAATGTATTTTGCAACTGCAGATAACTAAAATTAGAACACATACCAATACTAATGTGATAAAACATCTAACCAAGACAAGAAAAGACAAACACATTTTGGGACCAAAAATTATAAAAAGTCCCCGTCTTTGGTGAGCCGCACTGAAGTAAACTTTCCATTTTTATGTAGTTCTTTCGCCAAGCACTCGGTATTTCTTTCGGATGGGAACTTAAAATAAACGAGGACCCGTATCACAGTAGGCTTGGCATGATAAAGAATCCTGCTGTATATTGCCACCAGCGCAACACGGACAAAATTTCTGCACCTTCGCCTATAGCTGGCGACGTCTCGATATAAGTGAACTATTCTTGACTGGGACGTTAAACACCAGTACTCAACCCAACTTTTATGTTCAAATTTCACCTAGGTAGATTATACATATGCGCAGAGTGCGATTTCAACGTGACTGGGTATCTTTAAAGTGTATCGCGGCGCTTTGAGAACCTTCTGAATTCCAATCAAGTTTCGGGTTGCTTGGTTTAGTGTTGTTTTACGTCGCATCAGCATTGCTTCAGCTATTCGCAACGGGTCAATTTTTCTTATGAATTTAAGGTTTAATCTAAACATGTAGTGACGGATATTTGTCACGGTGTATGAACGGAACTGTACGCAGAAAGGTAGCTACTGTTCGTCGAAGCGAGAAGAAGGTGTATCGGGAGACACGAGGTTGTTGATTATCTATCTTTCTAGCTCAATTTTAATGGAGTTAGTTTATCCCTTTTATTTAATTCATCTTCACTATATAAAGCTTTAGTAGTAGCCATATGCTCTCAGAAAAGTGTCAACTTATATAATAAATATGATGATGAACATCATCAAACGTCGAGCCGTGGGCTTCTCATTTCCAGTTAAATGATGTAAAATACGTATTATTTCACATTGTATGTTCCATTATCAGTACCTATATGTAGAAAAATGTTCTTAGATTCCCTAACTCATGTACAGAATGTTACAAAACTCGTATTTACACTGAAAAAGCAAGCTTTCCTTCCGTGGTCGAAAGTTAGAACTGTACCGGTAGTTTTCAACATCTGTATTGTTTCTGTACCGGTAGCTACTTTTCTCTTCCACGTCATCCATGCGAGTTAGATGGAATTTTCAGTTTGATACAAGAATTTATTGTAATTCAATTATAAATTATAAATCATGCTTTTCTATTGAAGCAAAATATGCTATGGACAATATTAAAGACCAATAGCCCCTTAATTATAGTACATTTTGCAATTGCATTAAAATATATCGTATACTGTAGCATGTTTTTTGGCAATTTATTACTCAAATTTCCATATTGCAAGAACTGAGGGTGTGATAACTATAATATAGAAATATTATTAAACGTAAGCTACTATTCGCGACGAGAACAAGATTATTACCCTCTGAGAATTAATCTATGTGCGTGAGATTTGCTAGTGTGTTTACTATCGGTCATTAGCAAGGAATTTAGCTGTTTGGTCATTGCAAGGATTAAGACAGGAGTGGACAAGAGACTCAGAAAGGAACATGCAGTATTTAGACCAGGGAGAGTAACAACAGAGCATCCTGAGAAAAATACTGGAACAAGCAAATGAATTCAGAACTCCAATATACACATACTTTGTGTACTTTGAAATTTGCATTCGACTCGGTGCACAGGAAGAGCCTTTGGACGATAACGAAGAGCTATGGGATTCCAACCAAAATCACTAATGCTATAAGAGGGATGTATGAGAGATTCGAATGTGCTGTCATTGAAGAAAATGAAACATCAGAGTGGTTCGCTATTAAAAGTGGTGTAAAACAGAGATGTATAATGTCAGGGTTTCTTTCTACTAGTTATAGATTGCATGATAAAGAAAACAACAAATGGAGTGAGAAGAGAAATAAGAAGTGACTTTACAACATTATTGTAAGGTCTTGGGTTTAGGGAAGATATAGCACTTTTATCCTCCAAATTATAAGACCTGAATGATAAGACTAGGAAAACGACTGAAGAGGCATCAAGGATAGGCTCAAATTAAATTCAAAGAAATAGACTTAGAAGGATTTGGAACACCTAAAATATTGGAAAAAATACGAACGAATGCACCTATTTAAGACCTTAGTAAGGCCCAGTATTGTTTTCTGAAAGTAAAACGTTGAAAAGAACGAAGAAAGATGAACACCTCTTACAAACGGCTTCCAAACATATTGCCTCAGAAGGATACTAAGAATAAGATGGCAACAGAAAATACTAGTACCTAATGAAAAAATATTGAAAACAGCTAGACTTAACAACATAAGCTATGAGATCAGGAGAAGAAAGTGGAACTGATTCGGACACATACTAAGGAAAGAGGGAACAAATGACTGAAAGACAACACTAGGAAGGAGAACAACGAAAAAGGAAAGAAACGCTGCTGGTTGGAGTGATGGAACACAGCCAAAGCAGCAACGAAGGACAGACAAAAATGGAAGGATAGCGTTGATGCCTTATGCGCCTTCTGGCGCAGAGAACATTAAGTTTATGGTTTTCATTGCACTAGCGCACACTCAGGGCGACTTTAAGGTGCGAGTAGTTTTAAACTTAAGTTCAAGCTCAATGTCGTAAAAAATAAAAATGTATGAAGACTATTTGCAGTAACAACAATGGTAAGAAACCATCTGTGTAAAAGAAAGTATTTTATTTTACGACAATTTTTTTTTTGGTCAAAGCAATATCACAAGTTTAAGAGGAGTTGAGTTGAGTAAATGTTCTACGTCCCAGTCATGAATATTTCAATTATATCAAGAAATCGCTAGCTATAGGTGAAGGTGCATAAATTTTGTCTGTGCGTTGCACTGATGGCAATTTACAGCAGGGTTCTTTATCGCACCAAGCCTACCATGACAATGGACCTCGTTTATTTTAAGTTCCCATCCGAAAGAAGCGTGACTTTCATTTCCTAATACCGAGTGCTTGGCGAAAAAACAGTTACTTCCCACTTCCAAGTTTTGGGTCAGACCTTGTCGGAGTTCGAAGCAACGACCTCCCACTTACGGAGCGAGCACTCTACCAACTAAGCTACCGCAGGGGTTATGTTTAAAAGGAAGTGGTGGCTGTATTACCATAATACTTATACAACTAATTAGATAAAATCATATGGTAGCATAATAAGCATAAAAGTACTAAAAATCTCTGACTGGAAAAAGAGAAATTTCCCCCGTATCCCAGAGAGACTGAAGTTAAAGTATCACAATAAAAACTACCGGTACAGTGTTTCTGTTACTAAAACTTCACTACCGGTACAGACAAAATATAAACTACCGGTACAGTAACATCTTGTCAGTCATGTCGTTTGAATCAATATTTTGAATGTTTCTGTGCCAAAGTAGATTTCGTAACTATATAGACTGATTGAAAAAAGGTTTGTTTTCATCATGTATTTTAAAATGCTCGGATATTTTCGATTAAATGAGCATTAATCTACATTTTAGATAGGTCCAGCGTTGCTCAAATACGTGTTCATGACTGTTCTTTATGGAATATTTAATTTATTTTGAGATTCTACAACATACAAATACGCCCAAGAAGAAGATAGAGAACAACTGCTTATTTACCGTATTTGATTTCGAGTTGCTATTTACGCAACAAGAAAATAAGAAACAATTTACTCGTTGACCTCATTGTCTCTCGCTTCGCCGAACAGTAGCTACCTTTTTGCGTACAGTTCCGTTCATACACTGTGTTTGTGCGAGTCATCCGATATCTGATCTGTTCTATACTGTTATTTGTGCACACTTGTGGTGCGCTAGTAAACTGGTATGCAATGTCACAGATAGACATTTTAGAGTACCAAGCAAACCAGTAAAGACCTATAACAAGGACATGATCCATTTCTTACTTGCTGTCGACCAGGGTCAAACCCACAATGGTGAGATGCCCCTGTTGGTTATTATTTTGGATCAGATTGTGTTAAAGAATCGCTGGAATTAGTAACGTTTTTGTTATAGCAAATTCAAAGCAGACAAAATAAAACTTTATCATTTTTCTTAAGCAAATTCTCAAACAAAATATATCTTCGTTTTCTTCAGAAAAAATTGAAAAACCTTTTTTTTATTATTATTATTTTTTTTTTTTTTTACAAAATTGATCTCGTAGGCAAATTTTACCGTTTTGAAATGTTTTGTCAGTAAAACTTTTATTCAAAATAATAAATGCATGTATATAATTATATGTAGGAAGTGAACAAAAAAAAAAAAAAATCAAAATTCGACATTGATATTTATTTTGTTTTATTTGAAAACGGTTAAAGTAAGCAAGACAAGAAGTATAATATTATGTGTTGAACTTTTGTAATTATCCAGAAGTTCAAGTTGATCGTAATTATTATTCACTCAATTTACTTAAATTTCAATATGTATGTTCCATATGAAATATTTTATCTTTTACCATAAAACTGCATAAATCGTTCAAAGTGTGAGGTCTGTTGAATGAATGAATAAATGAATGAATGAATGAATGAATGAATGAATGAATGAATGAATGAATGAAAATTGTCGCGCCCATCTATAATGCTTCGAAAAAACCTAAATTTTCGTCTTATATTGAAAATTTATTTGCGAAATTTTTACATTAAACTTCATAAAGATGAAAACACGAATGAATATATTAATGAAAAATGTAGGGCGTCTGATAATCAATAAAGACATTTGATCACCAAACACGAAAAGTGAAAACTTTGATTCACCTGTTCGGACTTTGATCGACACCCGACAGGTGTCATAATTAAGCTGTTAATCACCTTTTGTTCACGGCTGACAACATCAAAGAGAGCGTTAGATCCCAAGCTGGTCTACACTAACGTGAACGCAGAAAACAAAAGCCAATCACTCAAAAGTGTCCGTAGATTTAGAAGATTGTTTATCAAAACATTAATTACTGTTTTATCCATTTCTAACAGAAAAGGGCAGGCATTTTGACGTTAATCTGTAAACCGAAAACAATATAATTTAGTTATTCTAGTCTAAGAAGCGACTGAAAGATCTTGTGTCCAACTACCGTAACTGCTAACATGAAATAACTTGTACTACGGCACTGGTTACTATCGATTAACTTTATTATATATAAAGGACAAAAGTAAGTTTATTTATTTATTTATTTATTTATTTATTTATTTATTATTTATTTATTTATTTATTTATTTATTTATTTTATTTATTTATTTATTTATTTATTTATATTGTTTGTTTTAAGCAAATAGAATCAAAAGTTTGTTGTAATAATGATACCAAAGCACATTTTATCAAATTCAGAATTTTATTTTGCTATTAATATGAAATTAAATTTGATTATATCTTCCATTTTCTTTTTTAATTGTTAAAATCAATACTTAGGATATTTTGTATACTTGGTCATGTACGATTTTAAATCATTCCTTAACATTTAAATCTGTCGAAAATTGAAATGTTTTAATTTTGTTTAATTTCGAAAATCTTCGGACATTCATGATGTCATTTTAAGGTAATTTCTAGCTATATTTAAGTTATGGAAAATCTTCGTTAAGAAACGATTTTGAAACTGGGGCCAGGTAAATTCGCCCCCACTTTCAACAAATTCGCCCCCATGTCAAAATCGCCCACACCTCTTGCAAATTCGCCCCCATTTTTTCCAATGCAATATAACAATTGTTTTTTTTTTTTACTTTTTTTTTTTACTTTTTTAAATAAAAAAATCAAATTAAAAAAATGCTATTTAGAAATGAAACATTAGTGCATCTATTCCATCTATTTCATAATGGATTTAAACTTCATATTTATTCACTTTATATCTCTTGAATTGTATTATTAACCGTTGCCAGTGTTGCTTTTTAAAAATAATTTTTATTTATTCTAATGTCATCTTTAATTAAAATTAAATATTTTCTTTTTACTGTACCCACTGTTGATTATATCATAAATTATGTTACAAAAGACTTTTGATAATGACCATATTTCATGTCGTGTCCGAGGTGCGAATTCAGTCAATGCATTTGCATTATCATTATGAATGCGCGACAAAAACATTGTAATAAAAACCATACATATTTACAAATAATTTGTTAGCAGTTAATTGAGCATATCCAAGGTCATAAAAAATTCATTTTATGTTACTTTTAAAATCTCAATAAAAGAAGACAATTTCTCAAAAATTGGGGGCGAATTTGTTGAAAGTGGGGGCGAATTGACTTGAATTCGTCAATAAAGTTAACGCAATCGACAAAAAATTTTAATCGTCACCACCACGTTCCATGTTAGTAACATCTCAACATCTCACGATTATAACCTTGAAATTACGAAGAAGAAAAATCTAGATAGATGAGTGTATGTTTTTTAAACCCACGCCTTTCCGCACATTGCATGGATTTAATTCCTTTAATTAAGTTGTTAATATTGTTAAGGAATGATTGTGAAACCAGAACAAGCTCACACATACTCTCATAAGTGTCCATAATCAAAAGAAAAATGACTCTCTCTCTCTCTCTCTCTCTCTCTCTCTCTCTCTCTCTCTCTCTCTCTCTCTGTTAAGCTAGCTTATTTTTACAAGAAATGCTTGCTTGAAGAGCTAGGAAAATTACACATGTACAGTTCCTATACATAAACTGAAATATTGACTCCAAGCACCATGTCCATATGTAACCTTGGTAAGGTGTTTCACAGGCAACTTTTAAACTCGATGTGGTTTTTCTCGCATAAGGTAACCCTTATAGTTGCTTAATTGGCAGAGTGCTCGCTTCATATGCGAGAGGTTGCGGTTCGAAACCTGACCGGGTCTAACCAAGACTTGACTGGGTTTTTTTTGGCAAGCTCTGTGCATTTAGAAATGAGTCTCGGGTCCTTCGGAATAGAATTCTAGTGGCAAGGTGAGTGTGACGCGATAACGAACCCTTCACGCGCATTGCCCTGAGAGCACAACAAAGGTAAAAATTCCGCCGCTTCATATTTAACCAGTGACGTTACGATATTAAGCCTAAGTCAACTATTCTTGACTTGAATGTCATGCCTCATCAATCAATCAATAATCAATCAATCAATCAATCAATCAATCAATCAATCAATCAATCATACTTTAGTATCAAATGAAATAACACATCCTATTACTATATTTCAGAAAACATGACAGGAATGAATGCAGAAACTATATTGCGCAGTCAAGGCCTTAAAGTGAAGTACGGAAAGAGTGATGGTAACGACTTTTATCGACAAATCAGTTTTGAATTATACCATACAGACAAACATCCAAATCGAGCTAGAAGAGAAATCTGCAATTTTGAAAAATCCGTACCCTATATTGACTACTTCCGGTTATTTATCGCCAAGTCTGATGACGGTAAAGCACCAAGAAAAGAGACATTCTATAATGATGTAAAACGCCACATGCAAAGGAATATGGCGCCGTCTTTAAGAGAAATACGGGCAACAGCAGAAAAACTTCGTAAAGAAATATATGTGTTTTCACGCATGGATGATTCTGACGAATGGAAATGGTTTCTTTTTTCACCAATTCGAATTCTACCATCAGAAGTGAACGTGCAAACCGACTGTTTAGCATTTTTACGTTACGAAACCAAAGGGAAAATTGAGTTTGCTGCTGTTGAAGAAAACTATCTAGGCAGACATAACCTCAGGAGCACAATAACTGAAATTATGTCGATGGCAAACAAAAGCAGCAGACGACATAATAACACCGGAAGTGACATACCGGATGTTATATCAGACGATAGTCTTCAGCATCTGTATTATTGTCACAAAAATCATTTTTGTAACTGGTTTACTGCGAGCAAATCTGAAATTCTATATCAAGAAAATGAACTTGATTTTTCGGAGAACGACACGGAAAACTGGTCGACTGCAAAGAACGGTAATTTTCTAAAATGTGTGAGCAAGGAATTGTACGGTTCAGAAAAACACTACGCATTTTTGTCCAGTATTTGTAACAGACATTCAGGAATTTCAGACAAAGGCGTCTTTCAAACAATTCTGGATGTTTTCGAAAAGACAGACAAAGAGGACCAAAAACTGTTGATTGAGAGTCCAGACAATGTGGACATGAAATCGGTATCAGACAAGTTAATTAGCGAAGTAGCCAGTGTGTTCAATATCACAATCTGTGTAACCAACAGCATCTCCAAACCAACCTGGGAAATATATGTACCAGCCAATGAAATGTGGTCCTTTGATTCTTCTATACTGTTGCTGACAGCTGGAGGAAAGTATTTTCGGCTTAGAAGAAGAGGTGAACAGTTTTTCTTATGTGACGATGTTGAACTTCTTCGACCAAAGGAAGTCGATACTCAGAACAACAATGTTAAGTCAGCTATTGACATCCAGAGTAAGTATGGATTACATAGGGTCATGCTTAAGAAAATTTGCGATTGTTACATAACTAAATATGAGCATCATGGGTCCAGGTGTTCAGATTTCAGCAGACGACACCCCTCTTTAATCACTAAATACCTACGTTTCCACTAATTAATGGAAGCCAAAATCGCCATTGGCTGATAATTTCTGTGAAATTCTTTCAAAAAATAACAAAATCATCAAAATTGCAAAGAAGATATTTTTTTTTTTTTTTTGGTGTCTAATAATTTTAAATTTGTCGAAACTTGATATACTTAATTGTTTTTAAATTATCCCTTAATTTAAGGACGTAGGAGAGGGGTAGACCTTAAGCATGCCGATCTTTTGCTGTAAAACTTAGCGTAGTCTTTAACATAGACGAAGAAAACGAAACGAGAATTCATTCTCATTATTTCTGTTCAAAGTAGAATACACACTTCACAACAATGGAATCTTATGAAACATAAAAAGTCACCAGTCCATTGCGGTGTTTGTTGGTTCCCGATGCATTACAGTCTAGTATAAAACTCATTTGTATGTTCGTATAGTGCAAAAGCATTGACCTCTATGTTTGTGTGTTTGGTGATCGCCTTAAAAGTTTTAACCTGAAATTATGCCCGTCCAAAGCCAGGAGTTTACATAATGCAACCAGGTGCCTTTACTATAGTCGTTTCTTTTCAGAATACGTTAAGTATGCTAGCATTATGCATGATACAGCCACATTCTATTCATATATCATTTCTGTATATTTCAGTCCATGGTGAAGCAAGTTCAAACAGACGACATTCGATCACATCGTCTGATTACCGCCATGATGGTTTGTTCAATCAAGTCGCTGAAGACTTCCCAGTTAGCGTTTGTTTGGCAGAAAATAGAAATGTTAAAGAATATCAACCATTTAGTGAATTTAGTCAGGTGATGAAAAGAAAAGACATGAATGGTCGATGTATTGATCACGTGACTCTTGACAGCCAATCATTTTACAGATGTATCAGTAAAGAAGTATTTGGTTCAGAGAACTTCCACAGTTACCTTAGAAACAAGGTATCTACAGCAATGGAAGAATGCCTGCCTGTGACCCAACCTGAGCAATCTGGTAAATCGTCGACAAAATATAGCCTCTTGTTCGGATATCACAATAGAGGTTTCCTGCCACTGACGGCAGAAGACCAAAAGACACCAGACATTGTCAGTAGTAAAGAGGCAACTGACGATGAAATAATGGTAACTTCTTATCTTTTCAAGACTCCAATATATGTTCTTTGTTGCTATAGCGACGGAAGCAGTCAGTGGATAGAATACAACCATATTGGTATACAGCCGGATGTGGAAAACTATTACAGGGGGCGTTGTAGACTAGATGACAAAGCCCGTGGACATTACATTACACTCCTACGTAGTTCATGTGGACATTACAACAGGATTGTTCCAAGAACAAAAGTGTGTAATTGTCTTATGAAACCTGTAGATACTAACGTCCAACAACAAGATGACAGTTTGCTCAAAATGAACAAAAATGGTAGGCATTAATGTAAATCAATTGTTCTTAAACTTTGATGGATGGATGGAGGGATTGATTGATTGGTCGATTGATTGATATTTTGTTCCAGTCAAGAATAATTCACTTATATCAGGATTTATATTAGGACTTTGGGTAGCAACGGACGAGGAAATTTACCAACCGCTGATGCAAATTAATAAATAATCGCATGGAACTTCTGGCTCAGAACAGATAGTATTGAATAAGATTATCTGAAGCATATTCTAAGTATCGAACAAGGCCAACAAAGCAATGATAGAAATTGTAAATCTTATACAATGGAACGGTATAATAAACGACATTTGTAAAACCCACTACAACCAAGAACATTACACAACAAAACACTGAGGCAAATGATTTGAGAGAAATCATGATGTTGGATACATATGCAATGGTTTAATGACAAACACTTTTATCATTCAGTCTTCATTTACCTTTTATGGCCTTTGGTATCCAATTTGACACATTTTGGTTCTTACATTGAGATTCGTGATGAATATGAGACATTTTAGATATTTCACAAACGATGGATGCAGAACTTTTAGGACCATGTTTACTTCATTTTCATTGTTCTTTTTTCGTTTTGGTTTCAGAATCGGATATGGCGCGTTTGACACGGTATGTAGAAAGACATGTTTCAACATTACAAATTGCCACGAATGACTGGGACACGGCTTATAATCTTCTACCAGGTACTAGAGGAGTTATCGAACAAGACCAAGAAGTTAGATGTCACGAATATCATTAGTACCTCTTCGGGATTTGTCGGGGCCAGTTCTTTAGCAAGGTGTTTTTCTGGTATTTTTGGATTGGGTATAGATGATAAGGCTCGGTCACAATTGAAACATTATGAACAGGAATTCAGAAAACATTCTGAGGAATATAGCAGGAGAGTAGCAAACTCGCATCAGGCCTTAACTGAACTAAACCATGAGATTAAAAAGTTGTTTGCAAACATGACTGACAATGATAATACGTCTCATCTTTACACCGTCGTCGTTCCAGCCGCAATGAAAACTACGATGTCGGTGCAATTGCCACCGCTTGTGTTGATGGAATCACCACGTACACACACAGGAATCGCAACAACTCTTCCAAGAGCCACTGCTTAAAATGTTGGTGTTAACATATATCTGGTTTTAAACAATTTAGTCGGCAATTTTTACAAAAAAAGGAACCAATTCAACATTTTATAAATGTTAACGGATATAACTTTTTATTGATAGAAATATATTTTTTAGTTGAGTTTTAATTATTTATCTACTTAAAGGTATTGAATACATTGATGTTTTGAAGTACGTATTTTAGTAGTTTTTGTTATGATAATGGGCGACCGGTTGGTTTAGACTCTAAAGCCCAGGCTATATAACGAATCACAGCATCTCTTACTACCTTTGGTTGAATCATGCTCGTGCAGACAATAGGGGTAGAAAGTCCCCTAAATGACTTGTCGAAGATCGTTGATTTTCTTCGGGTATTCCGGTTACCCCCTCCTCACACACACACCATCCCAGAACTGACCGCTTAAGTGAAATAATTCTGAATTCCGACGAGAAAGCTATTACTTAATCTTTTTGCATGAAGCACATGTACTTGCAGTAGCCACGTCAATTTAAGTCGTATATGAACGTTGTAATGCCAATTTGAAATTTTGATCATATTTTTTTCTGATCTTTTACTAGGTGTATCTAGTAGGTGCTTACCCTTTCGTGTTTATAACTTCATTTGCCGGTTTTTAAAGTTTTTACTTTGGATTTGAACATGAATTGATGTTTGTGTTTGATTGGTAAATGCTTTTAAAAATTAACAAAACTAAAGTGTAGTTAACGAAAAAACGACCAAGGGATGTGTTGAACTAATATTCTTATATCTAGGAAAAGGACAATTTACAATTATTGTCAAATCAGTATATTCAACGTATCCCCAACGTGTTTTTACTTTTAGTATGTAATGACTTTCTGTATCAAATATACACTGCCATCCATAAACTATTATTCATATTTTAAACTGGTCATATTATTACAGACTGAAAAACGTCATTCCGCTAAACCTCCTAATGAAGGCCGGATTTCATTAGGCGGCGGGGTTCATTAGGCGTAGACAAATTCGACGCATAGTGAAGTCCAAATACTGAGGCTCCAGACGAAAACATTTTTTATATTTAAAAAAAACCAACATTTTATTTATTTCTTTAAAAGAAATTCATAAGATTTTTAAGAAAACAACTTTGTTGCATCGTTTACATCACGAAGTTCAGTTAAAATAATCTACAAATCGAATTTGACATGATGATTATAATATAAACCCAAAGAAAAGTTATTTATGGATGGCAGTGTATTACTTAATCCCCAGTGTTTCCCCGGACATTGTTCAGATACCGTACCGTCGTGTACAGTACAGACCAGTCGAAAGTTTAACACTGGAGTCGAAGCTCGGCTACCGAGTGGCCGAAATATAGATACCTAGTGGACTAGAGATAGATAATCACCTCACCTCACCTATCCTCTTCATCCCTGCTGGGACATAAAGCCATAACTAGTTTCCTCCACTTCCCTCTGTCCTGTGCTATATGCTGGGCTTGTCCTAGGCTGTATCCCTGTTCTTGCAGTTCAGATAGGATGGTTCTTCTCCAGGTGGTCTGAGGTCTGCCAAGTTTTCCCTTTCCAGATGGTGTCCAACGTAGCGCTAATTTAGAAATGCCTTCTTGTGCCATCCTCAGTACATGTCCTAGTCATCTGGACCGTCTTCTTTTCAATTCCATTGCAATGGGCTGGCATATGCATTTCTTCAACAGATCTCCATTGCGAATCTTTTGTGGCCAAAAAAAATTCCTTGTCTTGAGATAGATTATAGCTGTTGAAAAGCTGCCAGGATACAGTTAATGAGTGGTGGCGTTTAACCGTCGATTCGGCAATAATTCGTTAGCTTAGTGTTAAACTTTTTGACATGCCTGTACAGTAGTAATCAAATCAACTCCAATCTGTCTTGGGTTAGTTTTAATATACAATGAAAACCCGTTAAATCAATGTTTGTAGCTGTCTCCGTACCGTGGACAATTAGTACAATTTTACGTAGCAATTTACCAGTAATTAGTTACCTCTGATTTCCAATTGTGAAATGAACGTGTTTGTTTGGTCAAATCGATTTCACAGCCGTCAAAGCATCAGGATTACATAAAGTACATTAATATTTCATTCTAACTATAAGGTATATATATATACATATTTTCTCCATTAATTTTTGGAATTAACTGTGTCTGTAGTCTTGTTAAGAGGTTAAATGAATAAGGGTTTAATGAATTTTTGAGACTTTTCTAATTCCTTTGGAGTTATCACAATGGGTAAACCTAAGTCCAGATTGTCTAGAGCACAGTCATTAATACATTACCGAGGTAAGTGACTTTAACAATAAGTACTACTGTAAACCGTGTTTTTTTAGCGGCAGTTTTATTTTAGCGCAATTGGCGATAAGAGTGTCAGCGCTAAAATAAAACTGCCGCTAAAATTACAACAAAAAAAGTTCAGTACTGTACATCGCTGCTGTGACTATGAATGTGTATGGACGCACGTTAAATGGTTATATAGCCAGTGTTAAAATAATAATAGTTCTGAATGACAGTGGTATGGCTTCCATCGATATACCCGCATCTGATAAGTAATTAGGGATTAATTACCCAGACCCGGTAGACTGACCACCGACAAATGATGGAACACTGGCATAGCTGTTAATCAGTTAATTACTGGCCATTGTATGTGATACGTCTCGTTGGCAGGTAATTAATTTTATTTTACCAGTAGTTGGCTTCAAACATTAAAATATTAACAATTACATCAACAAATTAGACCCGTTATGCGAAAATTGTTTATTTTTTCTGTGATGTCGGCAACATATTATAAATCCTAATTATTGACCTCTATAATGATCTAAGCGGCTATTATCGGGGATACATCGACAATGTGTCTAAACATTTGTATTTAAAAAACAGTTGGTATTTAAATGAATAAAAACAAAATATGTTATTATCGATTTAAATATTTATTCAGTAAAATGTCTAATCGATGAGAGGGCCAAATTATGATGAAAGCTTCCTGCAGACATCTGTCTGTCTAGTGACTTCCTGGGTCAGTTACGGAGATTTTCTCTCAGCAAAAGTCAAACAAATTAAAACACAATTACATAGTTATTTTTATTATTTTCTTGTAACCTGGCATCCCTTCTCAAATTTAATTTTTTTGGCTGAAAGTTGTGGGTTTTAGGCGAGAAAATACGGTAATATAACGACGTATTAAACTGTTCAGACTGGAATTGATTACGCTAAAATTAAACTGCGCTAATATGTTTACCAGTCATCAATCGCTAAAATAAGTATGCGCCAACATAAAGCGGTTTACAGTATATAGAATGAATTTGCGGAGGATTTGTTGTATGAATGGGAGTCAATAATTTTTCACTCGTATCGAGACGCAACCAATTAAATCTTAAGTGGCAGAATGTTTCACCCACAATGTGAAAAGGAAATTCTTTAGCGCGCTACGCCTACCTATCGTAAATGTTTCCCAAAACATTACTATCGGTTTCCAAAGTCTACTTAAGATATTCACCCAAAGAAAAAAACGGATATCATTTCAATAAGTAGACTCCATACTGAATGATGTATATAAATGGTGAACATAATCATTTATAAATACCGTATTCAAATAAGTGCAAAGAACGCATATGCTGTTTGATGAAATCGTTCATTGTTTGTTACTGTCGGTGTCATTGTGTTTGTGACAATGTATATTTGAAGTTTCATAGGAAATGTAATTTATTTAAATGGCTTTTATAATTTTCACTTTCTTGAGCCTCAATGCGTAGTTGAAAACCCCTATGTGCATCTCTAATTACAATAGATTGTTTTACAGTGAAAACTACTGCTGTTATGCAGAACCTTGTAAAAAAAATTTTCATTTTGCGAAACGCTAAATACGATGTAGTACTATAAAAAGGCATAACTTCTGGTATAACCACCATTATAGTCAACATGTAAAATCCATCTAGCGGTAACATTGTCCTTTCTACAGAGATATTCTTTTGTACTCAAGGATGTGTATAGTAATTTTGATTCTTTCCAATAAGCCTTAGATTTTCTATGAACCAAAACACACTGTCACAATCACAATGATAATATGTGACGTGTAATCTGGTATTGCTGAATGTGGTCTGACATACCAGACATTTCCTTTTCAAATGATTTAGAATCTTCGAATACTGAATCTGAATTATGCAAAGACTCGCTCATTGACTTTGAATATCGATCATATTGGTTTTTTTTTTTTTTTTTTTTTTTTTTTAAATCATTTTAGTTTCTTTACCTCTTTTGTTGTTTGTTTGTTTACTAATGGAACGATCGTTCTTGTAAGTGTTTGTGCAGTGGATCAAGAATGCTTTGACACATTTGTGTTCCATTTTAATATGTCCATCATGTGGTTAATGGACATTTTCCACCAATAACTTAACAGTATTTGTCGTGAACAAATCATATTTCAATTCGTCTCACTCTGGAAGGTTCTTTTTGTTAGACAGATGTTTTGGTGAGTATTTTCAGACATGAATTATTTAGTTCATCTGTATATCAATTATTTAATCTTGTGTCATATTAGGAAGAATTATCTGCCTTATTACTATGGTAAGATATGGCAAGTCGTCAATTTCAAGCTGTTTAATCGTCATTATGAAATAGATTCCAAGAATTAGGTTGTACAAGTAACTGTCCTGTGTTTTATACAGTTTGGTTCTCAGACTGTATAGTCGCTTATTGTTGGCTAAGGAATTACATGTATATACATATCTATTTTTAATGCAGCTAATCAACCCGATATACATAGTTAAAACAGATAAGTAAACGTTCTACGAACCTAGAAATGTTCATTTAAAGTTAGTACCATTATGGGCCTCAGGGTCTCGGAACAAGACTAGCTTAGTTGCTCTTCATGCAACTTTGGTCACATGGGACAATAAGCATAGATTCAGCATATATGGACAAATCGGCAAACCAAACCAAATTGTTAAAAGACATGAACTAATTCATATAAATTATTCTCATATAGATTTAAGGTTTTCACGTATGAGAAACCCATTTATTATATTTTACGTAAGTTACACTTGCGATGAAAGCATATATTTCAGATCGTCGTCATACGCCATTACATGACCGTCCAAACTGACCCATTACATGAACCGATGATGCAACGTAAAACAATTCAACAAATTATAACTAGGTAAAATAAAATAAAATATTGATCAAGCTATTAAATTCTATATAAAAATAAACCAGTACACATTGAATTACATGCATCTAATAATTTATGGTCTCGTTAAAATGTATCATTCAGCTTAATTATATACAAGTAGTTGATTGTTGTGGTGATGGTGGTGCATATAATTATTGTATTGTATTAATAAGGCCCATAGAGAAATGTATCGATCGGTATAATAAAGTGTACGAAATAAAATACTTATAGTATATTGTTAAGTTTATGTTAAGCGTACAAATTAGCCTGACATCGGATATTGTTGTATCAAAAACAAACATACTAATCCATGTCCGAATCACATTCCAGAAGCAAAGTTAAAACTTTGGAACTGACAAGTTAGGTTAAACACGTGAAGTTCCACCAGGGAAGTGAGGGCGGGTGCTCCGGAAGGGTAAGCACCTCCTTTTTAGCTAGCTACACCCGCCACATGTGTAATCAAAATTGGATGAAACGAACATAGTATTACATATTATACCAGTGTTAATTTTACAGCACTAGACGGTCGTTTCGGAATACAATTCTTCATCAGTGTTGCTTTGGCCAAAATAAAATTGTGAAACCAAAATTTATTTTATCCGACAAGTTCGTGCGCACTTAAATCTATAAGTATCTTTTTCAGCATAACAAACCCAAACATCTAGATTCTATTATTGTAACACGCGACTATCCTAGAAACATGATTGATTTTGAAAATTAAAATTAAATGTCAAATAGAAGTGTTATAACTTTTAATCAACATTTTATTGCTGTATCTGTAGAAATACCTTATATTTTTATAAACATGTATCTCCGCTCTTCTTATTAAATAGGATTTGAGCATTTGTTACTGTATTATTCAGACCATTTGTCTGATAGTAAACTAGTACCTGTTGGTCCTGTCCTGTTTATATTTCGTTGTCGTATCATTCAGTCCATTTGGCTGACTAACCGGCAAACCTTCAGAAAACTGAACTGCGACTAACCTCTTGAAGACATTAAGCGTTTCCTCTTTGCTTTATCATACTACGCCGACTTTTCATTAGTTTCCTCACCTGTACATTTTCTATTTCTATATTAATACATGTATGAATTAATAAGAAACTCTAGACATAGATGTGCAGTTTCTACATTAAGTGTTCGATAGTTATAAATAATTCACTCTGATGTCGGGACTATTTGTCATGTGCAGATGTTCACAGTGTTTTCTTGTATTGATTGTGTTACTGTGTTTACATATCAACATTCTTAATAATACATTTTTTTCATCCAATCAGTAATTGCTTTGTCCATTTCTATTGGTATTGGCATGTCACATTTTTTAAAATTATTGTCACATACCATTTAAAAAAAACTATTTTCATATACCATTTTCTAATGGTTTGAAAGATAAAATTTAAAAAAAAAAGACATGTATATGACATTATGAAAGAAACATCCTCAGAATAATTATAATTATGAAATGACAAAGTCTATATGAAATATTTAATGCACATACCAACAGTTGTATCGTGACATCCTATTCTTGCAAGGTACATTAAATTATCATGTATTGATGGTTAGACAACATGGTATAACATATTACATGTACTTGCATTTAATGTTATAATTTTTTAATTAAGTTCGATCGAAGTGTTATGTGTTATTTTTATGAGATACAGCTCATACACAAAGACCTCGTTCCAATTATATACATGAGATGAAATAAAAAACGATCATACCGGTCCATGCTCAAACCACAATCCAAAAGCAAAGTAAAAACAAACATACCGATTCATGCTAAAACCACAATCCAAAAGCAAAGTAAAAACAAACATACCGATTCGTGTCCAAACCACAATCCAAAAGCAAAGTAAAAACATACATACCGATTCGTGTTCAAACCACAATCCAAAAGCAAAGTAAAAACAAACATACCGATTCGTGTCCAAACCACAATCCAAAAGCAAAGTAAAAACAAACATACCGATTCGTGTCCAAACCACAATCCAAAAGCAAAGTAAAAACAAACATACCGATCCATGCTAAAACCACAATCCAAAAGCAAAGTAAAAACAAACATACCGATTCGTGTCCAAACCACAATCCAAAAGCAAAGTAAAAACAAACATACCGATCCATGCTAAAACCACAATCCAAAAGCAAAGTAAAAACAAACATACCGATTCGTGTCCAAACCACAATCCAAAAGCAAAGTAAAAACAAACATACCGATTCGTGTCCAAACCACAATCCAAAAGCAAAGTAAAAACAAACATACCGATCCGTGCTCAAACCACAATCCAAAAGCAAAGTAAAAACAAACAAACCGATTCATGCTAAAACCACAATCCAAAAGCAAAGTAAAAACAAACATACCGATTCATGCTAAAACCACAATCCAAAAGCAAAGTAAAAACAAACATACCGATCCGTGCTCCAACCACAATCCAGAAGCAAAGTAAAAACAAACATACCGATCCGTGCTCAAACCACAATCCAAAAGCAAAGTAAAAACAAACATACCGATCCATGCTAAAACCACAATCCAAAAGCAAAGTAAAAACATACATACCGATTCGTGTTCAAACCACAATCCAAAAGCAAAGTAAAAACAAACATACCGATTCGTGTCCAAACCACAATCCAAAAGCAAAGTAAAAACAAACATACCGATTCGTGTCCAAACCACAATCCAAAAGCAAAGTAAAAACAAACATACCGATTCGTGTCCAAACCACAATCCAAAAGCAAAGTAAAAACAAACATACCGATCCGTGCTAAAACCACAATCCAAAAGCAAAGTAAAAACAAACATACCGATCCGTGCTCCAACCACAATCCAGAAGCAAAGTAAAAACAAACATACCGATTCGTGTCCAAACCACAATCCAAAAGCAAAGTAAAAACAAACATACCGATCCATGCTAAAACCACAATCCAAAAGCAAAGTAAAAACATACATACCGATTCGTGTTCAAACCACAATCCAAAAGCAACTTTGAAGCTGGCAAATTACGTTTAACATGTGAATTTCGACTAGGGAAATGATCGATTCTGAGTGCAAGCTTTATTCCCGTTGTTATGACTTAAAGCTCATTAGTCAACTACTATTGGCTAAATCTTTTATCCTTGTCTGTGATTTTACCATTCATTGTTCTGCAACGTAATCGGCTTTAGATAACAAAATTATGGTTTTTTTCTGAATCAATGCTGAATATTTGAAAAACTAATAACGAATTGAAAAGGAGAATTATACATACATTTTTTTAATCAGCTATTTGCTTCATATAAAAACTTTATTGTTCTGAATGTTGAATATTTGTCAAACCATAAGTATCATATATACAGTGTTCCTTGCCATTAATAAAAACACTTAATCCATTTTTCGATATCATAAACAATTCTACAGGTATTAAGTTTCTTCAACGTTATTAATTTCAACATCGTCTGAACACGAAACATTCGAAAAATTACGGCACTTTAAACATGAATTATCTTCAAGAAAAAAAGTGCCGTGCTTCATATCAAGAAACTCTAAATATCATTTGATATTAGTAATCTACATGGTTAATATGTCTTCAAATATATCGGTTTTCAAACAAAAATATAGTTTCACTATAAGACATATTAACTGTCATTGTATGTAAAATAATCTAAATGCCGTACACACATATGTTACCATTACGCTATATGAATTACTATAATAAATGAATATAAATCAGCGTTGTATTATCAGAGTGTATCAGTAATGTTACAAAGTGACCATATGCGTACAAAACATGGGGCCTAAAGTGATCTAATAGAGCGCTTACGGATCTTCTTCTTCCAACTACTAAGTATGATGGCACTTTAATGCATGTGCGTGAAAGTGAGGTCTTTGTACAGGTGCACGGTTAAAGACAGGCTAAAACATCATAATTCAGTTGGTGCAGAGCTAGACAGCAAGATCATGAGGTCTATGTATGGAGTGTGCCATATTACGCCACATAGCGGTGTTGTCGCATTTAACGCGTCAAACACGTCATAAAGAGGTCGGACACGTTTATGCGGCGGAGTTCAACGCATAAAAATGGTGTTGCTTATATTTTTCGCAAGGGTGCCATTTTAACGTATAAAAAGGATTAATTTTGACGACTTAGTATGAATCTTAAAAAGAGCTTATATCTCGACAAAAAACGATGGTGGTGACAATAATGATGATTGTGATGATGATCGGCGGAAGGTAGCCCTTTTGTCGTATAAAATCGTCCTCTTTATGCGTTGAAATTCCCCACATAGACGCGTTGGAACACGTTTGTGCGACAACACCGCTATGTGGCGTTACACTGCCACAACCAATCACCACTCAGTAGGGTGGGTATTGTGAAAAAAAGCATATTGCAATATATTGCAATATTTGAGAAAATATTGCAATACATATTGCAAAGTTAATGAATGCTTAAAAGTTTAGTATTTCCAAATGCAACTATTTTGTATTAATGTATTGTATAATTTCCCCGTTGAGAACTAGTTGGGAATTTGGCCTCATTAATCAAAGGAAGTGTTTGTTGCCTTTGAGGCTGCGGGTCATAAGCCACACCAGAACAAGACTTTGAAACAGCTGAACCGGCATCCAAGTTTGGGTGATGGCGGCAAATGTGTGAAGTAAGAGTACTTGTACCCCCAGCATATTTAACGTCTGCAATACAGACAGTGCATACTGCTATATTTTCATTAATAGTCCCTGCTATTTGCCTAAATTTAAAATGTTCCCACACTTTTGCCTTTGCTCGTTTGTTTTTGACAAGTTTTACTTCGTCTGCCATTATCGGTTATGACATGTATACATGTCTGTATCTCAGACGCGCCGCTTTATTTTGTATGTAGTTGACAAGCACTTACAAGATAAAGATTATATTACAGCTTTTGAGTGTTAATAACAAAATGATGACCGTAAAGCATAATCTACTGATTTTTTTTTTAATTTCCGCGGTATACCGGTTTTTTGTTTTGCGTACCAGTATATTGTATCGACCATGCCATACCGCAATATACCGGTATACCGGTAATATTGCACACCCCCTAATCACCAGACCACAGTGCCTTTCGCCCTTGATTGATTTAGCTTAACACAGACTTAATTGCTACTGTAAACTTGATTTTAGACCCTCTCGAAATTGTTTGCTCTCAAGCAGCGGGGACTTATCAGCGTATCACGCGACCAATGCCCTTAACGTCTGTGTGATACGTCATGGGAAACGCCTATGTCACAATTTCCAGGAAAAACGTTGTTTTACGGGAAGAACATCAACTTTTGTGTTTCCGTATCCAGTGGAATGTATCATTATGTTCATTCATAATATGATGTGGTACGCTGGCGGACCTAGTACTTAAGACAGTTAAAAAATTATAAACCTTCCTGTTGTAGAGCGGTCAGATGCTAGATATTATCCAGTGGTGTACAGTACAAGCCTGTCGAAAGTTTAACACTGAGCTAACGAAAAAAGTGTCGAAGCTCGAATGCCAGATGGCTGGAACCTGGATACATTTTAGTGACCAATCGGCACTAATTTGATAGTTCAGTTTTAAACTTTTTACAGGCCTAGGCCTGTACTGTTGTTAAATGGCTTTGAAAGTACCACGGTACAAACATTTGTATTTGAGCACTAAACATGAACACAACAGTGACAACGTAACTAAACAAGTATATATACATGTACCCGGTGTACATTTATGCACAGTTTCCCTCTTTCCTAAATTTTGTTACTGAGACAAGATTGGCGTAATGGAAGCTCTGTTTGGTAAACACGTGAAAAATGAACTGACATACTAAAATTGAGATGAATATGGGTATATTTAGTTAGATTTATTGAAATGCTGAATAGCATCAACGTCAAATAGGCCGAAGTATCTGCCTACACAATAGTAAGTTCTTCTTAAGCTTGATATGATGGTAGCAATATTAAAAAGTAACCTACCATCGCTGACACGGATGATTCGGCCTGGAACCAAACTAAACAAATTGCATAATATGAAATAAAATTACAACTTCACATGCACATATATGTTTATTACTAGGATGACAATAATTATCTACATTTATTACGTAACTGTACATATGTACGAATAAAAATAACCATGAAAGTTTAAACTTCTGAGTTGTAAAGTTAAAGAATACTAAACTTCTGAGTTGTAAAGTTAAAGAATACACAGAACAAAAAAAAGGCGAAATGAGATAGAAAATTATTCAACTTTATTCGTACATATGACTTAAATAACATTCTAAAGGCAAGTGACAGTTATTATTTCAAATATTTTGTCATATGGGGTGTAAAACGTGAATAAAATTTTATTTGTTTATGCGTTTGTTCAAAAAGTACTAATTTCAGAAGAAGGCAAAAGATGTAAATTTTATTAGTTATGGTCATATATTGCCAATTGCCAGTGGTCCCTTAAGACAGTGTACAGCTCCGTCTATGTGTCGAGGTCTTGTAATGTAAAAAATGTGTTTGGTCCTTCTTATAAAATGTACAGTTGAGTCTAATTGTTTTGGTTGTGTAACGTAGACATTAAACATAAGTGTGCAATTGATTCCAGGTGTTGTGGTCGGTAAAGTAGACATTAAACATAAAGCATACATAGTTGTAGTTGAGTCCAGGTGTTGTGGTTGTTTAATGTTAGCATTTTACATGGAGTACACTGTTTAGACCAAGTGCTGTAGTTGTGTAACGTGGACATTGGTGGAGTTGTTGGACATCGAAATTTTTTTCAGTAATTGAAAATTTACGGAGTGTACAAACTTTTTGAAGTAAGATTTTGAGCATATTAGCCCAAGAGCTAGTGGGGTTTGAAATATGTGTCAATGGCCAAAGCTTTGAAGGTTGTTTCTGATAGAAAAATGTCTGTAGTTTTCGAATTTGGGCGTCTTGTGAATGAACTCGTTTCCGATTTTTTTCAGACGCGAGTTTTTACACTAGAATCGCATTTTTCAGCCGGTTTTTCGGTAATTTGATAATTCTGCATTATGGACGCGATATGGCCTTAAAATGTCTTATTACTGATGCGGTTATCAAGAATTATGATCATTGTTGACATTTAAGTTAAAAACTTCTTGATACATTTCAGATTTTTTTTTAAAATAACTATTTTAGGAAAAAAATAGACCAAAAATTTTGCGTTTTTAATATTTGCCCTCTTTTATGTCTTATAAAAAAATAATAAAAGCATTTAAGTGAAATGTTTTACCATATTGTCACAGCCTAATGTGTTTTGCATTCAATAAAAGTAGCTGCATATCATTTGGTAGGAAATTGCGGCACCCACAGTGGAAAAACTTTCCCCTACCCCAAAAATTGCAAATTTCTCAAAAAATCGATCTTTACTACAAATTTTGCTATTAGTTGCCATACTGATTGTTATACCGTGTAAGCTTTAATACTTGGGTGACAACATTGAAGACCTCTAACTAAAAACTTCTTGTTAAGCATTCAATCTCAATTTGTGGCCAATTTTAAACAACCGAGTTTTGCGTTTTTACTTAATCTTTATTCGTTAAAGTCTTGTAGCGCATTCAAAAAAAGCCTGATTATCAATATACTATTTTATTTAGAATCCCTGATGTTTGTGCTTTATTGTGCAAGTATAATGTATAACACAATCGTCACACAAACCCTTTCACCACAATTTATTCTTCCCCCTACCCCATATGCAATAAATAAGCGAGTTCGCGAGATATTGATTTTACACTTGTGCGTTCTCAGGCAGTGAGATTTTAAACACGGTAGAGTGTTATAACGTAAATTTGTACTTGAAACATATAGTAAATTACGCTGTTAGCTTGTTTATTCAATGCTTTGATTTTTTGTATTATTAAGCAATGATAGTGCCACGCCCTTTTGTATGACTCGGCAGATGGCGCTGCGCAAAGCGTTTGTGTTACGTTTTCTGTCATTGCAAATCACACGTGGTTGCAATTATAGATACTTTCATATGGTTGTTGTTTATGATAAGTAAGAAAAAACTATTCACCCCTTTTTTCTATTGTTTTGTTACCGTTTATATTTCGTGTGAACAAGTTGATTTTATTTAATATTTGTTTTTAAAAAGAATCCGTGTTCACAATAGAATCAATGAAGTTTTGACGCAGATAAGTAATCTGTTTGTTAATTCTATTTGATTCCGTGACTGAATTAAAATCACTGTAAATAATATTTTGCGATTTGTTTGTGATAACTCATTGTCATTTCAATTAGAAGTGTTGCAAAATGGCCAGCACACGGCTGGATACATCTAAGGGGAAACAGATATTACAGGGCGATAGCACAGATGAAACAAATCTTGTTTGTTGCCTTCATGTCGATAAACGTTTCCAAGATATAGAAATTAAACCTTTTGATGAAACAACATGGAGTAAAGTGGCAAAAGTTGCTGAATATCGTCTTTCGAAAACAAAATCCACAAATATAACAAATTTGTCAAGATCTTCCTCAAAACTTTGATCCTAAAACCAATGGTTATCACAGAATGTGTTACAAGAACTTCACTGCTGTCTCAAAAAAAGAACTAGAGTCTTTTTCCACTGTAGAAGTAGAAGAAGTTTCTTACACTTTAAGATCCCACACTGAACATTTATCGGACGAAACTTCCTCCTCCGGTATTTTTCTTCCCGTATGTTGTTTTGTGGCCTCCTGACGAAGGGTAAGAAAAGGGAACAGTTAGGCAATTGTGAAAGTTTGGAAGCGGGAGAAAAAAAAAAAATGCTGCAATGGTTCTGGGTGATACAGATATGATTGCCAGAGTTTGTGATATAGATTTTGTTGCTAAAGAGGTTAAATATCACCATAGCTGCCGAAAACATTACTTAAATCTTTCTGAGAGGTGTATACCCGGGTCTGCTAAGACAGAATATGGCAACATTAGGCTAGGACACGAAAAAGCATTTAAATGGTTGACCGAATACATAAATAAAAACGTTATAGCACAAGGTCAAGCTGTAACAATTGCCTCCTTGTATGAATATTACACTACAATGCTGATGGACATTGGTCTTGATTGCTCCTCATATACCATCCAGACTTTAGAAGTAAAACTTCTAAATCACTTCAAAGATGATATTTGCATGAGTAAAATAGGTAAACGACAAGGCAAAATATTATATCCAAGCTTTCTAGATACAGATCAGATTATAGGTTTCCATAATACGTTTTTATTAAATTCCAAAGTCACTGAAGCTGCATACCAGTTGCGAAATACAATATTAGAAATGTCAAAGACATGTCCCCAATTACAGAACCCATTGACTGTAAATGAAATACAGAAAGGCCAAGCTAACCCCCCAGACATACTTATGCAGTTTTTTAAAACTCTATATACAGGGTCTTCAACAAAAGAACCTTCTGAAAGAATGAATAGATGCATCAGTTCAGCAGCAGATGATGCTTTGTTTGCTGTAACCAATGGCGAAATAAAGCCATCAAAACATTTATGTCTTGGACTGGGTTTTAAAAGTATGACTGGTAGTAGGAAAATTATTGAAGTACTAAATCATTTAGGGCACTCAATAAGTTACCATGTTGCGGAGACACTTGAAACTGAACTTGCAATGACAATATCAGACAGGAATCAGCTAACTCCTGATGGATTACTGAAAATTCCAAACTTGTCAACCGGAACGGCTTGGGATAATTATGATGAAAACACCGAGACTTTGTCTGGAAGCGGAACTTTGCACGACACAGTTGGAATATGTTACCAGAACACTCCCGACGAACAACATTCAATGGGGGACTCTCTAGGAATTCCACAAGTATCCACTACACAAACAAAGTCATTGAAACGTAAACGCTCTTTAGATATTGAGGACCCTATTTTAGAATCTTACAGAAAGCGTCCAAAAATAACAAAATTTCAATATCCCGTAAAAGCAATTTCGGACCCCTCTAATTTAAATGAGACCAGAAAAAGGGATTTAACATGGGTGATTTGTCACCATTTATTTTCTAATATACCCATGTGGTCAGGATGGAATTCTCTAATCACAGTAGATCATCTACCAGAGCAAGTGATAGGCTATATGGACAATATAAGTTTGCCACCGACCCGATTAGATGTGGTGTCGGAAACATTACGTCGATCGCAGATTGTGGCACGGGAATGTTCTGATAACACAGCAATTGTCCACTATGATCTTGCCATAGCTAAACCAGCGATGCAGATACAATCGGAAGAATCACCAAAGTACGACAATATTTTCATATGTTTTGGTCCTTTCCATATAATGTTGGCATATTTTGGCGCTCTTGGTCACTTAATTGAGGGCTCTGGCGGACCATATGTGCTAACCGAGACCAAAGTTCTGGCAGAAGGGTCTCTAAATGGGTTCATAAAAGGGAAGCATTATAACAGATGTCAGAGAATGCATACTATATTATCTCTTTCTTTCCGTATTCTCCATTTTCGGTCTTTTCTGGAAGAGCATGGTCAGATATCTGAATCTTTATACGAGCAGTTAGAACAATTCATTACAAATACTTCTTCAGAAGAAATGCAAAACGTTCTAGAGCAAGAAAATTTAAAATCTATTTTTGATATGTATGAAGCCTTTTCCAATGACACAAGAACTGGAAACCATGGATCAACAGCACAGTATTGGTTTATGTATATTGAATTAGTTGAACTTCTGTTACTTTTCAGTAGATCTTGTCGAACTAACGATCTACCTTTATTTACTTACTGCTTAGGAAAAATGTGTCCAGTATTTTTTGCAGCTAATAGACCAAACTATGCAAGATGGATGACACGCTATCACTTAAATTTACTTAACATTGATATAAGTCATCCACAAGCAAGAGCAATGCTTGAGAATGGTTTGTCTATAAGACGCTCGAATAAATCATTTTCCAGAATTCCAGTGGACATGACACTTGAGCAGACAATCAATGCTGATGCTGCATCTCGTCTAACTGGCATTTCTGCATTCAGCCAGTCATATACGGCCAGGCGAAGATGGATGATTACACGAAGTGTCCGCAGTGCTATCGTTGGTGCTCTTCTCTCAAAAACTGGAATCCGGAAAAAGGGGGATGTGAATCAAGAGCTCAAGCCGTCGCGAATTCAGAGAGATAATAAAGATGTAAGTAGTTTGATCGACTGTATTAAAGCAACTAAGAATCCGTTTGATACAGAGATAAGAAATGAGGATCTCCTGTGCATATCAACTGGTAACAGAGTCAAAGATGATGTGAAAAATGAGATACTTAGTTGTGTAAAATATGGCGAGCAATCTTTTCACGACTTTAGAAATGGCTGTTTTGCAGATCCCTCTAGATTTGAAAAACCTATTACAAGAAACAAATTGCGCACTTTTGCATCTTTGGCACTTAAGGTTCGGGTTGAGGTGAAAGCAAAGAAAATCATACAGCTACAGTGTTCACGTGATCTATTTGGTAGGCTTTTGTTTTTGGCAACGACAACAGATATAAACTTGCAGAAAGTTTTTGAATATCCTCTCACTCCCGTGCCGCCAGCTCTTGCACAAATTGACGGGAATATGAATAAAACCGACAAATCAATACTTATGAAAATGTTAGAGAGCAAGGCTCATTCTGATCCTCCAGCTGCAAATCAAATTGATGCTTATGTCGTTGATGCCATGTTCCTTATACAGTTGCTGTCAAACCTACCAGATACTTTTGAAGGTGTAGCCAAAACCATTCTCAAGCTATTATGTAAACTGGCAAAAGAAATACACTTTGTTTGTGACACATATGTCCATCCATCCATCAAAGATATTGAAAGAGATATGCGAGGAGAGAGCAGTGGACCAGATATTGTAGTAATGGGCCCAAAACAAAAGCGACCTCATGATTTCCGTTCAGCTTTGAAATCTGCTAATTTCAAGAGGTCATTACTATCGTTTTTGCTACAAGAATGGAAGAATGATAACTATGCTGACATTCTTGCAGGCCATACATTATATTATGCAACAGAGGACCACTGCCATCAATTCTATTGCGAAAATGATGCAACAGTAGTGTGCAGTGAAGTGTCCAATCTTGCCTGTACCCACGAGGAGGCAGATACCAGGATCACCTTACATGTGCAATACATTGCCTCAAGGTCCGATTCTCCTAACGTAGTGGTTAGAGCAAATGACACGGATGTAATGGTTATTTTATTGTATCATTGTCACCAAATACATGCAAACATATGGATGGATTCAGGCACTGACGGCACCAATACTAGGCGATTTATTGATCTAACAAAACTGTCCAATGAAATTGGGATCGAAATGTGCCAAGTTCTTCCAGCTATCCATGCTTTCACTGGATGTGATTATACTGCAGCATTTCTTAGAAAAGGTAAAATTAGGCCTTATAATATCGTTGAAAAAAGTGCAACTTTCAGAAGCGTTTTCTCAAATATTGGAACAAATCAAAGAGTTAATGAAAGAGATATGAAGGTAATGGAATCTTTTGTCTGTGAAATGTATGGCAAAAAAACATTAAAACAGTAAATGAGGCACGATTGCCATTTTCAGAGAGAAATACGCTCCAACAAATCAAACTGACCCATTAGAAAAGCTCAAAGGAGCCGATCCGAGTTCACTACCTCCTTGTAAAAGTGTTCTTGTTCAGAAAATCCTCCGAACAGAATATGTTGCATATTTTTGGAAACATGCCAATGCAGTTGTCCTACATTAAATACTCCACAAGAAAATGGATGGAAAAAAGAAAATAACAAGTATGCGATTCACTGGTTTGAAGGTGAACAGATTCCGAAAGATATAAGACTGAAGATGGACAGTACAACTTTTACAGAGGATGACATGGGAGAAGATGAGGATGTACGTGAATCCGACAGTAGTGATAGTGAAGACACTGATGATGAATGAAATTATAATTCTGAATGAATACGAGTTATTTTGAACCAGCCTGTCTAAGAGCACTAACACAGTATATCCCGTGAATTCGCATATCGTTAGCATATTGGGGTAGGGGAAGAATAAATCGTGGTAATGGGTTAATGTGACGATTTTGTTACACATTATACTTGCACAATAAAGCACACACATCAGGGATTCTAAATAAAATAGTATATTGATAATCAGGCTTTTTTTGAATGCGCTACAAGACTTTAACGAATAAAGATTAAGTAAAAACGCAAAACTCGGTTGTTTAAAATTGGCCACAAAATTGAGATTGAATGCTTAACAAGAAGTTTTTAGTTAGAGGTCTTCAATGTTGTCACCCAAGTATTAAAGCTTACACGGTATAACAATCAGTATGGCAACTAATAGCAAAATTTGTAGTAAGATCGATTTTTTGAGAAATTTGCAATTTTTGGGGTAGGGGAAAGTTTTTCCACTGTGGGTGCCGCAATTTCCTACCAAATGATATGCAGCTACTTTTATTGAATGCAAAACACATTAGGCTGTGACAATATGGTAAAACATTTCACTTAAATGCTTTTATTATTTTTTTATAAGACATAAAAGAGGGCAAAATATTAAAAACGCAAAATTTTGGTCTATTTTTTTCCTAAAATAGTTATTTTAAAAAAAAATCTGAAATGTATCAAGAAGTTTTTAACTTAAATGTCAACAATGATCATAATTCTTGATAACCGCATCAGTAATAAGACATTTTAAGGCCATATCGCGTCCATAATGCAGAATTATCAAATTACCGAAAAACCGGCTGAAAAATGCGATTCTAGTGTAAAAACTCGCGTCTGAAAAAAAATCGGAAACGAGTTCATTCACAAGACGCCCAAATTCGAAAACTACAGACATTTTTCTATCAGAAACAACCTTCAAAGCTTTTGGCCATTGACACATATTTCAAACCCCACTAGCTCTTGGGCTATATACTGACATTGTACATTAGGCCACTTCCTAGTCAAAAAAAAAAAAAAAAAAAAAAAAAAAAAAAAAAAGATTGCCAAAATATTTGTTGAAGTGAAGTTGGAAATCTGGAAATCTTAGTTTAGAAATGATTGTGAAACTGAGATATATTCCCATGGTTAAAAAATTATGAAAAAAATGAAAAAATAGTATTACTTCAGCATCTTTATCTTCAAAAACAGTTTTACAAGTTTTATATCACGTTTTTAATAGAAGACAATTAAGAAATATAAAGCAACTATTGTTCATGCGTCTGATTCCGTTTTCAGCTTGCGGGGATTGGGGGTGTATACAGGTGTATATATATACCCCTGACATAAGTATTTACATTGTTGTCATGACAATAAGCAAAAGATCCGTTTAGTCACGGGTATTAATATTAGAACTCGGTTGTTCCCCCAGAACTTAATCAGGCGAGAAAAAAATCCACCCACCTGTGGATTTTCTTAAAAAATAGAAAAACAAAATATTTGTAATGTAAACAGAACGGATAGACTCGGTATAGTTTAAAATATATTATATCAGAATTATGTTTAAAATATTTCAAACTTTGCCGGTATTTGTTTACAAAGTGGCGCTTCACTGACATAATTGTATAGTTAACCTATTTAACAAGACTATAGTATAAGGTGTTGCAAACGATCGAAAAATGACAATACACTGTCGGCAGATTGTATTTATAACTAGTGTGTATTGATCTCCCGGCGCATGCGTTTGACAGCTCCCGTGAGAAGCATGGAGGGGGCGAAAGGTAAGTGATTTGTTTACGTTTTATGTTAAGAGTTGACAGAAGTTATGATCAGGGGGTCGGGATTTCTGAAGATTTCTTATTTATGGTCATTATCGGGATAAACCATTCATAAAAATACGTAGTGTGTAGATCTGACCCGGTAACGGTTCATTGGCCTGGAAAACAAAAACATGACATTTCACAATATCGGGCACCTGTTTGAGTCTGTCTTACTATCGGTTACGATAGATACAGGAATTACAGTGAAAGTCTGTCTACTTTCAGTTTTAATTCAAAAGTAATAGATTTCTGTTTTAGATCAATGCAATGGATTATTGTAATTCGCGCCACACTTCCGTTAATGTTTATTGAGGAGGCACAGAAGGGGTGTTTCCCCATACGCACCTGCATCATTATCACCATCATTGTTGAATAATAATAATAAAACATTTATTGCTCAGACTATATGACAAACTTACTTATCATGAAACTACAATTAGAATTTCTGATAAGTTTGATATTAAGTGAAGTATTAGAAACAACCACTATGATTTAAGTTTAAACTGATAATTTCAGTAAAACACAGGTTGTTATATTTCCTAAAAATAACATGAGTCATGACTTACTTGTAGAATTACAAATTTTAATAAGAAAAAATATCAAGTTTTACTTTACCATGTTGAATTTCACTAAAAGTTCTCTTAGTCCACAGTTATATAACTACACAAGCTACAGTTAATGAAGATTATTTTTGGTTTTGATAATGACATCATTGTTATTATCACACATAACTAGACTTGTAATTAAAATGAGTATTATATACAAAATGTACCATTCCGTCAGGCTATCCTTAAGGGTGTTTTCTATTCACATTAAACAGGTGGATTTTATATAGAGGGTCACTATATAGTAAAATCCATTGGGGACACTTTAGACTGGTAGACTGTATATAGAGGTGGACTGTATAGCAGGCTAACTCTACTGTATCATATATTCTTATATAGATCAAATGTTTCAATCCGGAATATCCTTCTCAGATATAAACCAAAGGTATCATTCCAGCAGGGTTTCCTCCACGTCCTACGGATAGACTAAAGACAACATTCATTCATTATCCAATATCTTCAGTATAGACTTTTTAAGAAGATACCCCTCAGTACCTACAAAGTCCTAATCTAAATAGACTTGTTGATGTACAATCGACACTTACCATGTTTACCTATGAAGTGATTATTTTTATACACCTGTTTGAAAAAGTAATGACATTGTCTTTGTTGGGAGAACAATTGTATTATTGTATTCTGATCAGAAAAGGTTGAATTAATGTTTTTAATTGTATGCATAGAGTTTCATGAAAGTATCTTGATTGTTTTGAGGAGTTATTTCCCTTTGACTAAAATACCTTTAAAAGTCCTCTATTAAACTTAAGTATGTTTCAAAGAAATAATACATGTAGTGGTCAGCAATTGTTGTGTTTTAAAGATAAAACCAAGGCAAATAAGCAAAAAAGCAAACTTAAGTCATTTAGGAGGGGTGCATTACATTTGCAAAAAATTTTCCTAACCCCTATATGACATTTGCACAAAGGGTGTATACTACTATTGCGCAAATCTTAATTGCCCATGTGAAACTGTTAAATAAACACCACCTGACCAGTTTAAGTTCACAGATTGGATTCATGGGCCACAGTCAAACGAAATGAAAACCAAAAATGGACTTTGTTAATGGGCAGTATGAATTGTACACAAGAGGCAATATTAGTCGGTCACAGTATGTTAAAACAATCACATAAAAATATTCAGTCAGAATGGACTTGTAAAAAGATACCTTTAAACGAAATGACAATTTTTAGCCAGTGTTGACTAGTAAAATGATACCTTTTAACCAAATTTTAACAGACTATTATTTGTGCTTTTGTATGTCTTTGCTAATGGAAAGGATAGTGTTTATTTAACATGGCAATTACGTTTTGTGCAAGCGTAATATTGGCCTTTGCAAAATTGTCATATTATTTTTGCGCAAATGTAATGCATTGTCGTGGAGGTGTAAAATCAAGCCATATTCTTTGGTTTTTCTCCCTTTTTCTACTATGCAAGTGGCCAAATTATGCAACAGGTATATTTCTGATATCACATATAATAGTAATATTGTGCTGTTGGTGCTATTTTTCATTCTTGTTAACATTATATATATACATGTATGTAATTGTTCCATGTGTGTTAAATATTATGTGGATTATGTGAGAGTACATGACAGTAATTATCCCCTGCAGAGTGTGTATTGCCAAGCTGTTAATGTCATCAGTGTGATTGAGTTTAATCACTTCTGATTACGGTACTCTAGGCAGGACAGTTAATGTCACCAGTGTGAGTTTGATAACTCTCTAGGTGCTCGAAGTTAACTGTGTGTGTGTGTGACAAGACAATAAACACATCATTGTATTGCATTATATAATAATAATTGTATTATAACACAATGAATACATGTACATCATTATAATTCCTGGCCGCAGTCACACAATCATTTCTTAAGGGTCATTTAAGTAGGAAAATTCAAGTGAAAACCATTTGTTTGAAAAGCATGAAAGAGGGTTATAATTATGAAATTACCTACAAAAGTGTGAAGATTTATAAATAAAAATAAAGTAGGAATTGATAATTTAAGCAATTTTAAAATATTTGTTGCATTTTTTAAAGAAAATTGTGCAAAAATACACGTGTTGGGGAAAATAGCTTACACCTTGTATAACGAATTGATTTTAAAAAATAAAAGATATTAAGATAGTCAACGTCATAGAGCAGTGCAAAGGGGTAGAGTTTGTTAAAGAAATACGAGGTTTTTGAAAACTCAACAATTTACGGTTGAGGTTTTTTATGTTTTGTTTTCTTTTTAAAATGTGTGTACCAGGCGTGATAGTTCATATTCTAAGGCTACCAACGATCCAAGGGAAGATTATAAAGCTAAGTTTGAATATTACTTGATTATTGCTGAGGCATATTCGACTTTATATAGTTCAACATTGTTGAAACCAAACAATATTTACCTCAATTTAAATAGAACAGTATTGAGTGACCGTGCACTTTTAGTGACTTGTTGTATTTTGGATTAGTAGTGGCCTTAGAATATAAATATCACGCCTGGTACACGCATTTTTAAAAGGAAAATAAATCGTAGATAACCTCAACCGTAAATTGTCGAGTTTTCAAAAACCTCGTATTTCTTTAACAAACTCTGGCCCCTTTGCACTGCTCTATGATGTTGACTATCTTAATATCTTTTCATTTTTTAAAATTAATTCGTTATACAAGGTGTAAGCTATTTTCCCCAACACGTGTATTTTTGCACAATTTTCTTTAAAAAATGCAACAAATATTTTAAAATTTCTTAAATTATCAATTCCTTCTGTATTTTTATTTTAAAATCTCCACACTTGTGTAGGTAATTTCATAATTATACCCCTATTTCACGCTTTTTAACGAATTGGTTTTCACTTGAATTTTCCTACTTAGATGACCCTTAACTAAGAATTCCTTAACTTAAACTGGCAGAAATTTAAATCTGAAAAATTTGTTAGTTTGCGAGATATTCATGAATTTAAGGTGTCAATTTGAAGACAGCTCTAAGCTTTTTTTTTTTTAATTTTGTTGAAACTTTTCATTTGTATGATTACCATAAAGCATTGTCAAAAGTTAACTATCGGGTTTACATGAAGGAACATCTTAGTGAAGGATTAAGGATTTTGAAACTAGAGCCTGAGCTCATTGATTTACAGTAAAACATCCTCAAATTGCCACTTAATAACTTTATTTGCCAATTTTATTTACTGCCACACTATTTTCAACTCCTGAAATCCATTTATCTATGTTTATCTGTAAAAGCTGGTCTCCCTAGATTTATTACAGTCCCCTTTATAATGTCAAAATTTGAGTGAACAAATGTTGGGCTTGGCAATGAAATGAAGTTTTCTAATGCATTAAGATTTTACCCAGTATAATAGTTGGTAGAGTATCTACTTATTTCTTGTTGTTTGTTGGGTAACTTGTTAAACTTTTTTATACCATTTTATATCTTGTTCAATTTTTTGTCAAAAAGTGTTCAATCTAGAATGCTATTCGCCCCAAATACAAATTTTGCTTCACCAAAATAATGACTGCAGATAAAACTTGAGGAATCTTTACAATTTGGAGGGTTGGCACTAAAATTCCCCACACATTACTGATACTCTAGGAAATGATACACTAGGAAATTAAATCTAGTGTGTCCTTTATGTAACCACAAAATTTGAATATTGTCCCAATATAACATCTTTGGAAAGAGAATCCTACCTGTTACAACTTATAGGCATGTTATAATGCAATTTGCAGTTTTCAGAATTTTAGTTTTCCCAATCTTAAAGGCAGAAGGTGGTCTTGGAAAATTTAAGAAAATGACTATTTAATGATTTCACAAGTACATTAATGCATTATAACCACAAAAGAGCCTAACCTAGCTAATAAGTTAAAAGCTTGAGAATCTGATGTCTCTATTAAAGCCTGGTTAGTGGAAGTTATTGAGGTCCAAGATCTAATGGAGATAGATAATTGTGTTATAGTACATGGTATATAATGACTTTCATGTTTTATAGATTTTAAGTGAAAAGCATGAATTTATTTTGAATTAAAATAAAAATTGATCTTGTTGGCTAGGGGTTTAGCTTGTGAACAGGTGATGTAATAGGAAAACAAGAAAATGTGACAAAAATATGCTGTTTCTGTCAATTGACTGATATAGAGAATCAAATTCTTGTTGTATTGAGGATTTTTTGATTGCACAGTGTGCCAATTAAATGCCCAGTGTTTTTAACCTAAATTCTTGCCCAGTTTTGAACTTATAACATATAGTTTCTTTATAGAGTTCAGATTTTGTTTTAAGTAATCTAAGTTATGATGATTTGTTAAATCTTTTTTATGTACCCTGTGTAAACACTAAACACAAATGTATCACAGTGCCTCACCTGACTAATCACTTATATTCAAACTCCACTTAAGGCAGATTCTAATGTGACAATGTTTGTCGGACACTCTGGTTTTCTCCAACATACCAGAACTGACCATCTTGATATAAGTGATAAAATCCTAGTTGTAAAACACCATTAGTCAACTAATTGATCATAGTATGAACTGCTAAAGTAGTTGTACAAATTTGAACATAGTCAGGATTCAAGCCTCTGGAGCAAGGACCCTACCAACAAAATTCTTGCTTCCACTTGGCATCTACCCTTTGTGTCACCACTGCGGTAGCTCAGTTGGTAGAGTGCGCACTCCATAAGTTAAAGGTTGTGGGTTTGACCTAAGACTTGAAAGTGGGTAGTGACTGTTCTCTCGCCAAGCACTCGACATTACAATTGACATTACGAAATGAAAGTCATGGTTCTTTCGGATGGGAACTTAAAATGAACAAGGTCCCGTGTCACGGTGGGCTTGGCACAATAAAGAACCCGGCTGTATAATGCCATCAGTGCAACTCGCAGGCAAAATTTCTGCACCAATCGCTGGCAATGTCTCAATATTAGTGAAATATTCTTGACTGGGATGTTAAACACCATTACTCAACTCAACTCTACCCTTTGTGTCACTATTAGACTTGCACAAGTCCCTATATTAAATTATTAATTTTAGTATCTTGCCCCTTTAAAACTATTACAGAGATCAACTGACAAAAGTCAATTTACTATCAAACCCAGGAATATAGGGACTTGTCAAGTCTGCATTTCCACCGACCAGTATATGGTCGGTCATTAATTTTCATTTAACACTGTTGACAGCTTTAATTACTTCTCCAGATACAGCTTACAGACTGAACTTAAATGTCCCTAGCAAAATATAATTAAATCACACACACTGGGTCAGTATAACTCATTGTTTTATTTAACATCATAGTACATACAGCATGGATTTTACAAATGGTTTAAAACAATTATCTTATAAAGAGATTAGAGAAACAAGAAAAAGGCCATAGAGGCATATTTACAAATAAAGATGTATTTTTTGATGTGTCGAACTTTAGTTCGCATATCAACATTGTCTCATACAAAATAAAATCCAGGAAGCATAGCTGCTCTGTGTTGTTCTAAATCTGTTTCCAGTTGAGATAATTCAATGATTAGATCAACTGTATTGACTATTCTATGGATTACCCCTTACATAGGCGTAGGAGCAGGGGGGGCGCCCCCCCCCCCCCCATGTCAGAGAAGGGGGGGGGGGGGGGGCAGGCCCCCGCAATATATTGTGTGAAATTTTGTATCATAGTTTATGTTTATAGTGTAAGTGCTAAAAAAAAAAACCAAGAGCTTTAACAGGAAATGTCCATCTGGTAACCAATCAGTTATCAATTTCATCATTATACTTGTAAAAGGGCGTCAAAATTTTCCGGGGTACCCCCATATCCAGTTGCGGATTCAGCGGGGGCATACTCCCCCCCCCCCCTTTATGTCTCTAATAATACATATTGTTCAGCTCAGGTTGGACCAGACTGCAGGATTTTTGCGCCACATTTTCAAAATTTTCCGGGGGAGCATGCCCCCGAACCCCCCTAGAAGGTTCGAGCCTTCGGCTCTCACATTATACGCCCCCCTTTCTAAAATTCTGGATCAGCCTCTGATATCCATTTCCATTGAAAGGGGTGATTATGAAACTTGTGCCATACAGTTATTTCCTTACCTTGATATCACAGTATTTTAACCTATCAAAAACGATGCACAATACATTGAAAATGCGTCTAGACAAATTTTAGCACCCCTCTCATACTCTTCCCGCCTCGTGCCTGGCACGAGGTCGTACCTGCGGCACGACATAGACATAGCTTCGGTTTGGCCCCCCAATATTAAAAACCCTCCTACGCCTATGCCTTAGTGTCAATTGATTCCTGTGTTTCCTTAATCTGACTCTGCAATCTGTTCTCAATGTAGGTATCTTGCGAAACTTACTGACCCCAAAACTTCAGTTCAAGGTTCCAGGCCAAACTTTTCAGATATGTTGAGGGATGCCTGATAACAAAGACAATCGTATGTTGCATTAAGCCTTGTAAATGCAGACTTTTTACACACACCCTTTATTAAAATGACGCTGTTTAAATGCTGGAGTGGATTCATATCTTGGTTGTAAATTGATAAAAGTTTGCAACCTGCCGACATAATACCTGGTAACAAAGCTTCATCCTTTTTGTACTTATTTCGGCTTTGTGAAGGGTTGATAGTACATGCTTCTAATATCTCAAAAAATGTTGGTGTCTTTTCCATCCATTCTGACAGAATCTGATCTACAGTGATTGATTTCAGAATATTTTTATCCGTTTTTTCTGAGAATAGAATTTGTTTCTTTTGATGACAATGTTTTTATTTCATGTTGTAAGAAAGGTGTTTTAGTTCGGGTATTTCTTGAAGTGCAAGCCACAGTTTTTGGTGATTGTTCAGAGACACAGCCTCAATTATAGGTACATATAACTGTCTGAGAAAATACACAGTTTTCTGCGATCCATTTGAAACTTCAATCTACAACAAAAAGAGGTCAAATAAATGTGGTGTGGTTAAGTGATTTGTTTTAAACTACAACTTCTGTAAATAGAAAAGGTTTGAAGTCCAAAAATCCATTTCTTTATGTTTTTTCTTTATCCGCCTATCCCAATTTATCGCTTAACCCCTTTATAATGCCAAAATTTGACTAAACAAATGGCGGTGATGAATCAAGGTTTTACTGTACTATTATTATTTGCATCACAAGGAAAGTCAGTTGTTTTTTAATATTCAATTTGAGATAATAATGGCATACACAATGCAATTTATTATGATTTTGAAATACAGAAATATGTTCACTACTAGTACATGCATATTTGATGCTTATTACTAGATTTGAGACATTTATTTCCGTTGGTCTTGTCTTATACAGGCCACATTTACAGATATATAAATTTTAATAAAACTTACTTGTACATACTCTGTATTCTCTTCTATATCAAGTGGAACAAAACTACATAGATCCTCTTGACTTTTGTCATTTTCTTTGTCGTCGTCCTCCTTTGGAAATAAAACTTTTCGTTTTGATGTCTTTTCTTCTTCTTCATTGATTTGCCTCTTATAAGTTGTATATTCTTTACCATGTGACACTTGTAATGTCTCAGTAGTAGTTTGATAAGATATTTTTAAGTGTAAAACAATACTTTCTACCTTTTGGATATCCCTAATACATTTCCTGCATACTGTATCAGTATGATATATACCATTTTTTTAAATTTAACCATATAATACATTAAAAAATGATACCATTTTTTGAATGTATTTTATGATTACATTAAAAAAATGGTATATGACAGGTATGTAAATCCGGATGTATATCAATATGGAGATGTTTTTCAATCAATAAACAGGAATTAGTTTTAGCAGACCCATGAAAAGTTTTCTTCTATAATCACCTTTTTTTGTTTTGTTCTTGGAGTATAATTTATAAACTTAAAAAACTTTTTTGATGTTGACGAGGCCATAAAGAATGTAGTTTTAAAATAAAATTGTGTTAGTGAGTGTTTGTAATATACACCAAGCGTGTGCTGGACCACATTGTATTGTAATTAAATCTGACTGTACAGTGTTATCATTTGATTTTTTGACCTCTAATGTCAATCAAATATAATTGTTAGCAAGAGCTTCATGCAGACTTGACAAGTCCCTATATTCCTAGGTTTTGATAGTAAATTGACTTTTGTCAGTTGATCTCTGTAATAGTTTTAAAGGGGCAAGATACTAAAATTAATAATTTAATATAGGGACGTCAGTACCGTAACTACCTATGAGGCAACCGAGGCAACTGCCTCGGTAAAAATTAACTAAGTACTTTTTCGCACAGAAGTGATATTTTGAGAGAGACTGGATGAAAGTAAGGCTGAGAGAGAGAGAGAGAGAGAGAGAGAGAGAGAGAGAAGAGAGAGGTGACTTGGGTGTAACTGTTAAGAAGAAACTTGACCCAAAGTGTTACATAAATAGATCGGAATTCGCGGAAACAAGCGTCACTTCATTATGTCCAATAATCTCGAGCAACCCAGTAAAAGTTACAAATTTTCTAAAAATGACCAAGGCAAGTGTTTCTGTTATGATTGGCAAAGTATACTCCCGTGGATACGTTATTCCCCAAATCTAGGTGGTGCCTTTTGTGCATATTGCATGGCATTTAGTTTAGGATATAGAAATGAAGAGTTTGTGTCGAAACCCTTTCATTAAGGACTGGATAAATGCTATGGGTGGACAAAGGGCATGTTAAAAGTCCATGAAAGAAGTGAAAACTCACTACGCAGACTGAAGCAGTATGTAAGATAATAGACGATTTGACCTATATATCCACAGAGATAATGACGCCGGAGAGACGTCTTAAAGCGATGGGCTGGTCCGGGGAATCCGACCAGGAGAATTAAAATGGCTTTCCAAGACTTCGATCCTGAGTTAGAATTGGACATCTCTAAATGATTTAATTATGTGATTGTCACATTAAACGTTTGCATTCAATATGTCATTTTGGTTACTAGCTGTATTGCGGTACTGTGAGTGTCTGATTACGGCATTTGGCGTCCTGTCTTGTGTAAATGTATCACGTGATCTTGCTTATAAAAACGCAGAAATATTCTGAAAAATCCAGGTTAAATGATAGACCTTTTTTGTCTGTTACAGGCCAACATACAATGTAAACTTTTAAACTATCTTATAACCTGGATTACGAGGTTTAGTTGTGTGCTTAAACTAGTTTTCATGACACAATCCCACTTATTTTACAACAGCTGACCAGTCTAGTTTTGAGCTTTCCTATTAAACTGTATTATAATACCTTTCTTACATGTAAAGGATGTAAAACATTGAGACTCTGTTACTGTGTTGGTACTGTATGTCATTAGTATTTGATCTTCAATTCTTGCCTCGGTTAATTTAAGGGCCTAGTTACGGTACTGGACGTGTGCAAGTCTATGTCACTATATACTGGGAGTCAAACAGTTAAACTGGAGTCTGACCTAAAGCTAATGTCTGTAGCTGCCTGTTATTCTGAACAGAAAGATAGACAAATTGATACAGCACTTTACATGAAGGAAGACAGATCCTTATGATCGCTCATACTTATAATGAGCTATATTGATTGTCAGGCTTTTTATCTATGTTGACTTAAACATGTTTATCTATATTGTGTTGTTTTTAACCAGTCTAGTAGGCAGCTTTGATTCATTGCCTGTTTAGTTAACTTGTTGTATACTATTGATCAAAGTTTTTATGCTCATGCAATGTATGGCTGGTGTTAATTAACGGAGAAGATTATTAAGGATGTTGGGTATTTATTTTACATTTCTTTTTACATTAATGTATTTTTGGAAAATCTATAGTTGTTGAAATTTTATTGAGAGATTTATATAGGTCAGATTTAAATGTTAAATCAGTAAAATTTGGAGGCAGGGTGGTCGAGTGGTCTAAGGTGTATGGTTCGAAATAACAGTGCCCCTCACAGACACTGCTCAGGTTCAACTCCCACTCAGGCAGATCGATTTGGCAGTTTGTTTGCCGAAAGTCAGTGGTTTTCTCTGAATATTCAAGTTTCCTTACCGTCCAAGAACTGAACGCCTGAATATAATGAATAAATCTTGACATGGGAATATAGCATCGATACTCCTCCATTCATTAGGATCTTCTTAAAATGGTAGTTCTATTCATTAGTTCAGTTCATTGATATCAACCAACTGACTTAAATTTACACAGATTGTGAGTATAGGCAAACAGCATTGACCTGTCCGCTTGACCTTTCATTAGGAATATTCATATAGAAGGATCCATCCAATAAATAAGTAGTTGTAGAATTCACTGTTAATAGAATGTACTCAAGGTGCATGATTAGTGTTCGCATAATGTAGACAAAATAAACCAATCTGATTCCTAAAAATAAATTCACTAGTCCATAATTAATATTTAAATTAAAGGTCAAGCGTACAGGTCAAAGTTGTTTACCTATACATTTTTGTAACTAGGAGATCAAATAAATTTTAGCTTTCTTTTTGATGAGTTTTTATATTCATGATCATTTGTGTCCTTTAGTTTTACCTAGGCAATTGACTTGATCCAGGTGTTAAGGCCGCGAGTAACACCTGGTAACTTAGAGACATGATTTATGTTAATAAGACTAAAAGAAAGATTTTTTTCCAAATATATGCTAAGTCAGCCCGTACGAAAAGTATGACACGTACTCCGGCTGGACTCCAACCGTACTTTTATTTAAAAGTCCAGCTGGACTTTTTTCCATTACCATGTATGGAAAGTCCAGCTGGACTTTCGCGAATCTAGCCGGAAAACGGCTTGAAATATTTAAATGAGCAGGACTTTTTTCAAAAAGTCCAGCTGGACTTTTCAACCGTACTTTTTAAAAGTAAGGCTGGACTTTTCAACCGTACTTTTTGAAAAAAGTCCAGCTGGACTTTTGCGAATCTAGCCGGAAAACGGCTTGAAATATTTAAATGAGCAGGACTATTTTCAAAAAGTACGGCTGGACTTTTCAACCATACTTTTTGAAAAAAGTCCAGCTGGACTTTCGCGAAATATAGCTGACTTGAAATATTTAAATGAGCATGACTATTTTTAAAAGTCCAGCTGGACTTTTTAA